>VSDK01006400.1:20267-35765 GCA_009767595.1 Symbiodinium kawagutii | reverse complement strand
CACTATCATCATCATCATCATCATCATCATCATCATCATCATCATCATCATCATCATCATCATCATCATCATCATAATCGTAGTCGCAATCGTCATCATCGTCGCCATCGTCATCGTCATCGTCATCATCATCATCATCAGCATCATCATCATCATCATCATCATCATCATCATCATCATAATCGTAGTCGCAATCGTCATCATCGTCGCCATCGTCATTGTCATCGTCATCATCATCATCATCACCACATCATCATCATCATCATCATCATCATCATCATCATCATAATCGTAGTCGCAATCGTCATCATCGTCGCCATCGTCATCGTCATCGTCATCATCATCATCACCATCATCATCATCATCATCATAATCGTAGTCGCAATCGTCATCATCGTCGCCATCGTCATCGTCATCGTCATCATCATCATCACCATCATCATCATCATCATCATAATCGTAGTCGCAATCGTCATCATCGTCGCCATCGTCATCGTCATCGTCATCATCATCATCACCATCATCATCATCATCATCATCATCATCATCATCATCATTCTCCATTGTTTGATTGTTGGTGGCAATTGTCATAATTGGCTAATAGCTTTGTCAACTATTCTTGGTGCATGACCGTGGCTCCTATGGTTGAATAAGCGACTGAGATTGACTATCCAACCGCTGTTGGGTTACAAGAACCTTCTAGAGCAAGATTTGACCATTGCTTAGTTGCACATCTAGTCACTTCGCCAGTCAGCTTTGTGCTATCATCACCACCAAGCACGAGCAAATCATTTGGGATCTTTCGACTCCGCTTGGTTCCAAACCTTTCTTCTCATTTGCTTCTCCTGCCAGAGCCAGGCTAATGGGACTCCTGTCATGCCTGGTGTTCTCAGCATTCTCATGACCATGCCATCATATCATTGATATGAGTCTTTCTAAAAATATCAGTACCCCCCCAAATCATCCCATATGACCTATTTGTCGCAATAAACCATCTATTGTTAGGGCCCCACATTTTGAGAAACCCCCCATTTGCACCGGTGCGTTTTCTCAACAACATCATTGTCTCAGCGGTGTGACAAACCTTTGCCTCAAGCCATGTGGCCAAAACAACGGCGCACGAAGCACGGAGCCCATGCCATGCCCCCGCTGCTTTCATGTGAAGGAAATGGAATTCAGTGCCTGTCCACCATCTTGATCAAGAATCTTGTTGGGGGACTGAAAATGTAGATCTTACGATTCTTACCAAGGTTGTCTCCCAGGTAACGCGATCATGGCACTTTTTCCCCATGACAACCTGTTGGTAGGTCATTGCAAGTTGACCGTGATTAGTTATTAGGCACCCCCAGCTACTGTCTCAAATTTGACCATTTTGAGAATTGGGTAGTGCTTGTGGCCCAATCAGGTGTGCAGCCATTCCGATATGCGGTGGGCACATGTGCTCACATCTGCTTTGCCACCTTCAGACTTCGCGCTGGTTCGCAATACGTTCTGACCACCCTGCTGCAACTCACGTCATGTCAAGGTCACGCTGATGTGTGGGACTGGGCTCAACGCCGACCAGTCAGTGAGCATCAGCCGATCACAAAATCTGATTAAACAGCGAGCCAAAACATGAGGATACCAACTAAAACATCAGCACAAAATCTGCAAGGCCAAAGGAGAAATCCCAACACTTCACCCCGGGCAAGCAACCGAGAGACAGAAGACACACCGGAGAAGCAAGAACCCCAAGGGCAGGATAGCCCTCAACAAGTCCAGGAAACGTCTTGAAATCCGAAGGAATCCAAAGGAAGCTGCTGGAAGCTGCGGATTCCTATCGTTAGAAGAAACTTTGAGTCTTTTGACTTCCCCCGAACTCCAAAGCTGCCAAAGAGTTGTGAAGCTTGGCCTATCACCACTAGAAATGGCATGTTCAGGACAGTTGTTAGTTCCAACAAAAAGCCGGAAGCCAAAAAATTGCTGTTGTGGCCAAAAAAGGCACGGATGTAACCAACAGTTCATTGGCACCTGCATCTGCAGCTTCTTTGTCTGGCTTCGTGTCAGCAGCTTCGTCCTGGGAAGGAAGCTGTTGCCCCCGGCTGTGCCGTTCATAGCGGCTGGAAAGGTCTCCGATGAAAAGGACATCTTGCTGGGCTGACTGGAAGAAACTCTTTTTTTCAAAATGTTCAACTGAAAAATTGACTGCCAACCATGCATTGGTTCATATAATGAGACATCTGATGTGGGAATTGCACATGAACAAACGCCATCTTCAGGCTGAGCCTTGTAGAGGTGCAGTTCAAGAAGAGATATCCCACTGCACTGAGACGTCAAAGAAGTTATCTCCCATCATCTCCCGTCGCCCAAGAACAGTTGGTTCATACTGGCGTTCCCACACCATGTTTGACCCTGTGCTGCAATGATCCAGCAACGTGATGACCGCTGAAGGACCCTCTTTGGGCAGCAAGAAGCTTCGCAAAGCCTTCCCACCCAAAGCTTTCCATGAATCCCAGATTCTAAAATGCACAAGATGTCTTGCATGACCCCACCTTTGAATGAAGGTTAGACGGTTAGCCGGGATGGCCCGTCCTCCTGAAGAAAGGCTGGACTGGTTCATGTTCAAATGCTGGTTGGTTCATGGTTAACAGGTATGAGTCATGATTGAATGGTACGCAATATGCACTGACTGCTCTTAATAGCTGTACATCAAGTACGATTATATCATATCTATATACCAAACTGCTACTGTCATGGTCATCACGCCAGGAAGCTCTGCCCAATAGTTTCTCCTCTTGATCCGTTTTCTCCTGCAACAGCACTTCAACTTGAGTTGTGACTTCGCTACGCTCCTATGATTTGAAGCTTTCACTAACCTTTCACAAAGCTTGCATACTCTCTTTATGACTACCAGCAAGTAAGTGCTTCTAAAGTTTGCGATACAAACATGTGGCAAATGCATGCGAATGTACAGTATATGATCGCTGGTGGTAAAAGAGACTGGTTCATCTTGATGCATTTTAAACTTGCCAAGCGTTAGATTCGTATGCGGGCATTTGGGTGAGATGGCGTAATGGGTTCCGCTTTGGTATCTTTCTGGAGTCTTTATCTATCTCCAACGTACACATTAGAGGTCCCATGTCAGTAATTACAAGACTTTTTCTCATCATCATTACAGGATATCAGACTCTCCATTTTATGATTATATGGACTAGGAATTTTGTAATTACGCTCCTTCTATGCAATCAATCAAGGACGAGGAGGGAGGACGACAACGAGGACGAGGAGGAGGTTGTATCCAGTTGCAGCATAACATTGCTTCCAAGATAAACAAAAGGCTATCGTAGGAATTTGGAGCCTTCACTAGGCTGAGCTGTGGCGAACCCATCCCCTGGTATGTCAACAAACTAAGATTGGATAGATGATGAATCAGCATGTTCAACAGTTGAGTAAACCCCAAGGCTGTGCTCAACAAATACTCCCAGTATAGTTCTTTCACAGCTCCTCGAGCTGTTTGCTGAATCGCTAGTACAGCGCTGCCTCTGTCTGTTTGTCATCGTTCTGATCTTCGTCTTTGTCAGCAGCTTTGTGTCCTGAAGCTGCATTGAACTCCTTCCGCTTTAATCTGCCCCACAACTTTTTTCCCCCAAGCAATATGCGGCCCTAAACCCGGACCTCAGTGGGAATTCCCTGGACTGTCACTTCTTTCAGTTTAGAGGCAAGGTCTTCCCAAAAGGTATCATCATGGACAACATGTTGAAGAAAATTGAGTTGGGTGGTATAATTGGGCGAATTGCTCACGCTGGTGGAGCAAATCGTTTAGGTTCAGCAAAGGTAAAGCAATCCAGTTTAATCATCAAACAACCGAAACTGGATGATGACATGAGGTATCATGTATCAAACCTCGAGCACCACCCAACTTCGCAGCACACAAATCTGGGGTTTTAGTTTCCAAAACCCTTTCAAGAGCAAATGCTTGAAGCGTCGGGCAATGCTTGTGGCAAGATTTTGCGTTGTGCAGGAGGACGCTTTCAACATCCATCACTGAAAAATGTCAGGGATGGGGAAGCGCTATCAAAATTATCCCGCATGCCCACTTGATCACGTGTGGTCAATGCCCTGAACGAATCCAAAGAACCAAGCAATAATTACGCTTCGTCATGAATGATAGTGGTTCTCACTATGAATCCTAGTGATCAACAGGCAATCAGCCAATCAACCAACAATTAATGCCTACTGTAATAAAACCAATCAACCCTTTAAATCCCTTGGATGCACCTCCAATGGGCAGCGACACGTTCACATCTGCCTGGCAGTGCAGATTGAGGTGGCGAATGACATAGCGGCAAAGTCAACAACCACAACTACAGGGAACAATCAGGAATCACAAGGAACAACTGGAAAGACTAGGAATAGCAAGAATGAGAACAAGAAGAAGAGTAGCAGCAGCAACAGCAGCAGCAACAACAACAACAACTACTACTACTACCACCACCACCACCACCACCATCACTACCACTACCACTACCACTACCACTACCACCCGCGCCACCACCACCACCACCACCACCACCATCAATACTACTACTTCTACTACGAGCAACAACAGCAGCAAAGAAAATTGGAACAATACGAAGAATTATATACACCAATGGGAACAACAACAGAAACACCACCACCACCACCAGCGCCACCACCACCACCACCACCACCACCATCAATACTACTACTTCTACTACGAGCAACAACAGCAGCAAAGAAAATTGGAACAATACGAAGAATTATATACACCAATGGGAACAACAACAGAAAAGAACAACAAAACAAAAGAGAATGACAAGGAAAGTAACAACAATAAGAACCACAACAAGAAGAATGGCATAATCATACATCAACCATGAGAGGACAACAGCCCATAACCACAACGATGCCTGGATAAATGTGGATATCAGGATGGGTGCAGCTGGATAAAGTACCTACTGGTTGAATCAAGTTTGAACCCATCAGGTTTGCTATCCAAATTTGGAAAAAAGCAAGTCAGACTACCTATTACTTCCCCATTGCCTCAAATCATAAACAATGATTCACTATCGATGAGCCATATTATCATCGCAACAAATTGCAGTTGGATGATCCATTGGTGTCAGAAAGGGTACCCAAATCTTTCCTGCTGTTTCTTTTCTTCTCATCTGCAAGCTAGCCGTGTGTCAGCATACCCATGGCCCCCCCAAATCTGGTCTCAACGTCTCGAAGAGTTGGATCCACTGATGACGAGTTGGCGCATGTTTCTGGATAGCAGACTCGGTAGGAGACCTAGGAGACCTAGGAGATCTATGGAGACCTTTAGTGTCTATGCTTGGATCCTTGTCTTTGGAAAGCCTTCTGGAAGACATTGCGTGAACTTCTCGGAGGTGACTTGATGTGTCATTTGTTCCATCCTTTCGGCTGTTTGGAACCTGGTTTTTGCGGTGCAAGGTTGCTGCTCCAGCGATCCTCCCAGAACTCTGGGGTTGAAGCCAGCAGCATCACAGAGTTGCAGGGAGACCCAAACAACAAGTTGGCAAATAAAAAACAAACAAATTAAGTAAGTAACTAACGAACGAACTAACCAACCAACTAACGAACGAACGAACGAACGAACGAACTAACCAAGTAACTAACCCACAAACAAACAAGCCGCCTTTTGAAAAAGTGGATCAGAAAAGGAAGATAGGCGAATTAAAAACCAAATCCATGAAATAACTTCGTTTAGTTTATTAACATCTTTTTCCCTGACAGAAATCACAACTGGGCCACTGGGCCGGTCGTCCCAACGCCCGGTTTCATCGTGCCTTGGATCTTGAGAGATTCCCCTTCAGTGCTGAGGCCACTTCATTGGCCTTGCCGCAACGCTTGGGGCTGACCCCGTGTGGACCCATGGGCGGGGGTCATCCCCGGCACTGGTTGGTTGGTGGTTGGATGTCTCCCGAACTAGTGGCACAATCATCCTACGCAACACCAGACAAAAACGCGGAAGAATTTCCGGAGAATGAGCCCGAAACATGTAGGTACAACATGTTGTTGGTCGTGAGGTTACCATTGAATTTGAGCATGAGCCTATGATGATGACAGGCAAAGGCTTGCAATTGGAAACCGAAGAAGTTGAATGGCGCATTGGTGTCCAAGCCCGTGTTACCAGCCAATGACCTTCAGCAAATGACATAAAACGAAGTACTTAGAGATGGCAAGCAAACAGAGTATACACTACTGTAGTGGGTCGTCCCTTATGGCTACACTTCTCATCACCAACCCTTCAACCACTAAGAGTTTTACCTCGCACTTGAGCTACTGGCGGCCATCCAAATCTTTTGAAGTTTGGAGGATGATCACTAGATGGTGTGCCAGGAGAAATCGGTGGCCCCGGGCCCCGCAAACGAGCTTGGTGCGACGTCCAACAAATCAGCAACTTCCACAAGGATTGGTGGTGGATATGCTGTGGCCATGGCTGCTCTGCGAACGCCACCCATTCACGCAGCCACTGCAGCCACTGCAGCCACCTTGTCTTGGTGGTTCTTCTTGATAGCCTGTCTAAACCTGAGACGTGCCGCAAAACTTTGAAACATGGCCGGCAAACTGCCTGTGTCGATGGGTATGCATACATTTTCTGTTGATGTGCCTGTAGTGTGTCCATGGATACAGCAGGGGCTCTAAAGAATCTGAAGATGTGCCCAATAGTCTTTTTTTGCCAGCCGCGTGTATCGACATCTGCTTCCAGCGTAGGTTCCCAGAAACTCACGAGCTACTCCATGGACCAAGGCGTGATCTGGAAGGTGTCAAGGGCGGATCTTCTTTGGATCTGGTATATGTGCATATATTCAGATCAAATACGCCACTGTATGTGTATATATATATAATAGTAATAATAGTAATAATGATAAAAATAATAACAACAATAATAATAACAATAATAATAATAATATTAATAATAATAATAATAATAAAAACAATAATAATAACAATAATGATAATATTAATAATAATATTAATAATAATAATAACCATAATAATAGTAATAACAATAATAATAACAATAATAATAATAATAACAATAATAATAATAGTAATAATAATAATAATAACAATAATAATAATAACAATAATATATATATATATGGGTTACATCTATACGTGTAATTTTGCAAATATCAAATATATCTATGTGTTGACTTGCATATGTGTGTGTATTCATGTAACTACATTTGCATATGCATATGTGTAAAGATACACATCTGTATGTGTAGGCAAATGAAATATGCATCCATGTACGCGTATGGACATATTGGACATTGGACATATGAACATCTGCATATAATTGTATATAGATCGATGCATATTGATACACAAAATCCTTGGTCTCCCGTCTCCAGCTTGGAATGTCTTCCACAAACACGTTAAGTTGTGCTTGTGTGCGTCAGTCCCTCTGCTCCTCCCCTTTGGCTGGTTGAATGTACCTCCTTAATGATAGATTCATTGTGGGAAGCAATCCGTGTTTGGAGGTGAATCACAACCTACTCATAGTACAACTGGGTGAGGCTCACTCACATGGATCTTTGCTGCCTGTGGGTCTTACATATAATTTTCTAAAGCTTGATTGTCATTGACTACATTTCCTTATTATCAACCATGATCAACCCCAGGGAAACATCATCAGTTACTTCTATGAGGCTCCAACAGTAGCTAATCTATTCTCATCAAACAAACAACCCTATCATTGTGAAGTTTTCTAGTAAACCATTCTCAGTCATGTCCATGGATATACGCATACTAATTCCGAACGGCTATGAACAAACCAGAATCATTCTGAACAAGGTTGTCAACGCCTTCCCGTCTTACTATCCTTGATACGATCCCCTGACATCTATCATCTTTACAATGCTAGTGCTCGTTTATTATAAATCCCTAAGCAGCAACCAGTAACGACATTCATAAACCATCAACCATAGCCCTTCATGACCATTCACAACCATCACCACGAACGGTGGAGTACCAACTCATCTAGTAACATGAATGTGGTTATTTATCATGTTATTCAATCATCGCAAACCATTCAATTGAGGAGTGTATCATAAAAATTGCTATGATATGGATCTATTGTATGTACAGTAAACAAATGTATTGATATATTATCACTCCGAAGAATTCAACCTGTTTACTTTATGCCAACCTGCCTTTCCGTGACGCCTCTCTCATCGCGTGCAAGTCACAGCCCGAGCAAGTGGGTGAAATTTCTGTGGCCTGGGCATGTGAACACCTTTGGTTGGTCAACTGCTGGATACGGTTTAATCATGGTTAATATCGGCTCATAACGCTTGATTGGGGTTCATAAGCGTTTGTAACGGTCATGCTAGTGGTTGCTAGTGACTGCCAGTGCTTAATCATGCTTAACTCTTGTCAAGCTTGCTTGAGCTCTTTGGGCCGTTAAACACGATGGGAAACAAACTAACCAAATGATGGTTTCTCGAAATAGGGCCCCCCCCAAATCATTCAATTGTAACCGTTTATAGCAGTAAGACATCTATTTTTTTGGGTTCCCTATTTTGAGAAACACCCAAATGTCAAGGCTGGTTTCTGGAGCTTTGGAAAATGTTGGAAGCTTGTGTTCAGGATCTTAAAGGACCATCCATCAGGAGAAGATTCAAGCACGAAATACGTGGCCTGTTCAGCATGGAGTCTTTCATACCAAAATGATACGGTATTTTCACTGAAACTCATACACCTGCTGTGCGAAGAATTCACCACAGCTTCACGTAGAATCATGAGGCAGCTATGTCCATGTGATCCTTCCAGTAGCTTCCAGTTGTCGACCCTTCCATGGCTTCAACAGAGTTTCGATCTACGGCAGCCTTGGTTGATCTTCTCCAGCAATGCTTTCCACCTTAGCAGACGTCGTTAAACAGACCAATTGGGCATTCTGGGGGTCATGGATGGGTCAGGGATGGGTCATGGATGGGTCATCAAATACCAAGCATGAGAAAACAAACATTCCGACTATGTCTGTAACTAAACGTTCCAGAGATGTTGCCAGCGGTTTCAGGCAACTGACCAAGAGCTCGCTGGGGACCAGCATGTGTCAGTGACCAAGCAAGTGGAAACACATAGGTAGCATTGCAATGCGGGAATCAGTCGTTCGCTCGGTCTAGCTTTCCTGGTGGCTGGATATCGTGCACTCAAATTAGATACATCAAAATGTATTCAATGGGCAAAGCATCTTTGGGAACCCAGTTTTCATGTTTCGGATCACAGAGTGGAAGCCTGGATGACGTAAGAAAAGATACCATCAGCCATCAGCTACACCATCACACGACATACGGATTGGTTCAGTACTCCCGTCGTGGGTAAGAAACAAACAAAAGCATGTATCGGGAAGCATACCAGGTATTGGCATTGTTATGTTGGTACTACAAGTATAATCAGGATAATTAACATAACCAACATAACCCTGCATGATGCGCTATCAGGCGTAGGCAACATAGCCAATATCCATAGCGAACTCTGATAGCCCTCATATCCTGGGGCCAACCATGTGACCCTCGCATGGTGAAAAACCAGGTCTCCAGCATCGCTGACGGATTCCATGATTATTGCACCAGAATGGTCGATGATCAAGCTATCATGAAACTTTCTTAATGATGACCAATCAAGTACTACCAGTCTTGACCATCATGATGATTGAATCAAAATGACTATGTGGCCATCGTTGATCACAACTACGTACTAAACCTTCATGAAACAAGAGCTTAACCAATGTAAATGGTGGTTAGCATTTGGATTTTTCCGCGTCATTGCCTAAGTGCACTTCACCCGAGTTCTGATGAAACTGTGATGGCTCATGGTGTTTCTCTGAAGAGCCACAAGTTCAATTCAATTTGAACACTGGAATGTGAAGGATAACTTGACATGCAGGTGCCACGCAAAGATAGTATGCTCCAACCATTGCAGATGACGGCGAAAGTGGGGCTCAGGGTGGTTTGAGACCATCATGATGAGCAACAAATGGCAAGCTGCAGCATTACCTTCTTTACTTGCCCCGTTTACTATTTCAACAAGGCACAAAAGTGGGCGAGTTTACCGATCAAGTCATTTGGGCAGGACATCAAAGCCCGTTGATTTCATGGCGCGGATCCTGAAATTTCCTTACTCATAAAGACATAGTCAAAACCGTGCAATCCTAGTGAACATTGAAAATCAGAAATAGACTTCATTGCAACCCTCACCTACTGACTTGTGGCTGGAAATTGGTGTTAACACAAGCCACAAGAGCATGGACCGAACCAGCATCTAGTGGAAGATTCATATCAATAAACCACCATAAGTTTAAGCATGAATATGTTGCGTTCTACCCCCAAATATCGCTGGTTTCTCAACATCGACCTACCATGATCTACCAATGCTGTTGACTCTTCTGTGGTGAGATTCTCGCTGGGCTCCAGTGTTAGATCCATCAACTGCGAGCAGCTTGGACCGGCAACTCGTCATTTTCCACGTTCGAACTTCTTGATATCCATATCATAAATCCCTGTAGACACATGTTTGCAATATCTGCATTTCTTTAAGGACGTAATTTACAGCGTATATCGATTGTACACAAAAGTACATATGTCAAGATTGACTCGTCACATATATGTGTACATATGTCTAATGTATGAGCTTGCTTGCCAAACATACATCGAAAACTTCGCACACATTCCTCGCAGAACCGTGAGTTTCACATGTCCTTTGGAAGCACCAGGACACTTCTTGCTCTTCACAATCACCTCCTGTGCCCGCTTTTCTAATTTATTGACCTTGGCAAGTCTGCAGCATGGGTCACGCTGTGATGTCGTGTGGGTGTTGAAAATAGCGGTACCGTATACGCTGAAGGATTATTAAAGAAGGTCAATGTCAGTCAAATGAGGATGATTCTGAAGTTGAAATAGTTGCAAGATCTGGCCCCGTTGAGACCCGCGATCAATATCAGGGCAGCATGCTTGTGCATCAGCAGTCGGATCTCAAACAAAATGTCAAGGCAGTGCATGGAGGCAGTATGGTTTCATCCATTTTCGCAGAGGTGCACATTGTATACACCTGGGTTGGTACGTCAGTGTGCTGGTGAATTTAAGTGAGTGTCTACATGCACATCTCACAAAAGGATGTGAATTACCTGAGTTTCTACATGTTAGCATATCTATTGGTAGCTTTCCCTTTGGCATCCGGACCATCTCTGGGAACTTGTTCACCTTCTCCAAATCCTTCTGCTCCTTAGAGCGAAACCTCTTGTACCTCAGCGAACTGAAGGAGCCCTCAGAAAGTACCCACCTGGGGGATTCAGCCAGAGTTCGGCGAAAGCTACCTATGATTTGCTGGGTTTTATAGAGGTTTCTGGTGATCAGGAGGGGATAATAACCCCCCGTTTCACCCCTCCTTCCTCGTACCCACCGGAAAATGTTCTGTCGGCTGGCAGAAAATGATCCCATGGCTGCCGAGTGACCCCAAGCGGCTGTGTTCCCCAGCGGCCTGACGGCACGGCACTAGTTTTGACAATTCCCGAAGAACTAGTGCTTTAGCTCAAATAGGAAAGCCGTTTTTGGCAGGGTTCAGAGGTGCGCAAGAGTACATCTATGGCACATCTGTGGACATACCAAAGATACGTGTAGACATGGATGTAGATGAAAACCATTCATCCCTGACCTTGGGTCCTCAACCACCACCGGACAAGTGCTCAAGAAGACTAGTCAACAAAAGCCCTCCGCAACCATCGTTGGTCAAGCCCGTTGCCTCCATGACTTGGCGGACAGCCACCGAAGCAACCACAATGGGAAGATCTGCATGAAAACCACTTTGTCCATGAAGGGGGTATCCCCCAAACAAAAACAGTTTGGCCACTAATTCCTATCACTTCCAGGTCCCAGTTAAACCTTTTTACCGACATACAAATGTAGAAGCTTTGCAGTCCAAGCTGCTGTGCATGGGTCAGCGGTCATCAACGGTGATTGAAAGCATGATGGTTGAGACATTCAACTTATACAGGAGATGGGGCAAAAGCGATACAGCCAGCAAATTCCGGGAGCTGATCTCAAGAAAAATGGCTAACCACCAACCATCATGGGCCTTGCGATTAGTTCACTAAATCTATTATAGGATATGGTCATCTTAAGGTTAATTGCTAGGTGAAGCATAGATGTAAAAGTATTGAATCAGGAATGGAAATTAGGCTCAGAAACCCAGTTGGAAAACTTTTGACGGACTGGTCAACAGAGATGTTCACTCTGGTCAACATCCCCAACCATAAGCAGTCAGTTTGTAGTTTTTGACACGTGCTGATTTACCACAATGATTTCGATCAACTAGGACTTGGCATACCGTTTTATCCAGCTGGGGATCGTGGGGTGAGCTCACCACTTTTTGGGATCTAACGAACCAACATCGAGGGTGCTGGGCAACTGCTTGCTCTTGCATTGCAAGGCATCGATATTGAGAAATGCAAGTAGGATATTGAGAAATGCAAATAGTACATCTACACATGGCTATGGGTCGAGACTTACAAACCAACCAATGGGTAGATGAACATCCAAACAAAACTAGTTGGCTCACGGGATGTTCACCTGTGTACCAGGCTATTGAACAGCACAGCTAGATGCTGAATAGAGTCTGAAAGGTACTATTGCATGTGATATTATGTGGTAAAACATGCAAGATGATGTGACATATGATATTGTTTTACATTGAATTGCATTATATTGTAAGATATCATTCTAGATTGTATCATGGCAAATAATATTTCATTGTTTCGTGTGACTTAATATTCCACGATACTATACGATATGATAAGATGTCCTGTTGCATACCCCATATCATTTACTATCAATGCTGTATGAATATCATACCAAGACACAGTACATCACACCGTCTTCCCTTCCACTACATGTATCAGATCGTTTCATGGTCCCATGATCCCATACATTGGGGCTCATGCCTAGATGCTTGGGGTATGCCTCCCTCGATGATGGCTCCCCAGTGTTGCTACTCACATCCTGACATCCTAGTCCTGGCCCCGAACCTCGGAGTGTTGGTGCACCTGGGGCGTCAGTGCACCTAACGTCCCTATGGGAAGGTAATGTGACAGTGACTCAATATAAAAAGCCACGTAATAACAGGCTTGTTATGTGACATTATCTGACAATAATAGCAAGCCCGCAAAAGATAGGCCATGCTTGGAAACAGGCTCTAAATGTTGGACGGAGGACACAAAAAGGCAGAGACCAAGGTCTACAAGACCGTCGAACCGGCCTACAAAACATCAGGACACCAAAGCACAAAGGATCGCAGCATATATTGTATGGACATGCCTGCGTGAGGGCCAACACCAAAGCACCACAAGCACCACCCAGGAAGCAGTCTGGGACACTGGGACGCACTTTGCAATAGAAACAACGGAGAATGTGCCTCCGAATTTGAAGGATAAAAGGCTCCACTTGAACAGAAGCAACCAAAACAGAGTGCAGGTGGAGACTGAAACAAAATATGCTACCTGGAAATCTTGAAGTTTTCAATACTACTCAGTGCTTCCTGGAAATATAATATGATAACCAGTTCAGGAAGCCTCGCAGCAAAACGACTGTTGCATTGAACATGGAATAGGCTTTGATGCCTCTCATCTGCGAAAAAAAAAAAAAAGAAAAAACAATAATCTGCATTGGACTATCGTTGAGATAGGCACTGTTCACTTTCCCAGGTGCCCTCTACACCGAACCGCGAGTCACCAACCCCCCCAGCTGATTGAAAAAATACAGGAAACCGATAAGCACCATGCTCAAGAGAAACACCCTCAAATCATGAAAAAGATCTCGATTTCTGAGTGCGGGGTCAAAATCCAATCCTTCTCTGCTTAAAATATGAATAGTCCACAGCTGGTGGCGGGTAATGTTCCAAAATTCATATGATCTGTGGCTTGTGGATGCTTGTGGACTCATGTCCTTATCGAAAGTGCGATCATTCTACCCATGGTCTCAGGGATCATCTCCGCAAACCGGCTCCGAGGCTTATTGCTGTGTCCTGTTCGCTTGCATTGCTGCATTGTATACCACAGCGTTCGCATTTGCAAACGGAATGGGGTGGGTCGGAGAAGGTTCCTAACCATGTTCCCTTTCACTTTCAGACGGCTACTTTGCAAATAAGCGCATGTTTTTGTCTAAATTTGCTCTTAATTAATTTACATAAAATTGTTTAATTGTTTAATTATTCGTAAAAAATGATTGACGATGGATGTCCCCCATACAAATATCGTTTGTGCGAAACCTCCTGAGTTCATGGCGTCCTTTTCCTCGGTCGCCTGAGCCAACCCAGCGACTGGTCCCCCGCACTACCAAATTGCCTTGCTGATTCTCAATTTCCCATGGGGAAACTGAAACGCAAGAAGGAGAATAGAGATGATGAGATGAATACAGAATGCAGAATAGAAGGAATAGGATAAAAAACCACACTTGAGAAGTCGGGATGCAAAAGGTTTCCAAAGGCTTTTAAAATGCCTTGCGCATGTCCACTCGGAGGTTGCAATGAGTGCACACACACCCTGGCCCGACACGGCGAAAAACAATTTCGCCATCGAACCCAAAACGGTCTCTGGATACCGACGATTGCTGCAATAAAGACACCAAGAGTTCATCCACACAGTGATGAGAGCAACCCAGGCCTTTTCGACACTCTCTGAAACCATTGGCTTTGAGTGCGGAGTGTCGGAACAGGAGAATTTCTGCAAATTGCATTTCGAACATTCTGCCGAAAACACATCATCTCAGTCAACGGAGAGATCACAAGGCTGGGATTCTCGCTGGTTTTTCATCGCTATCTGTCGACTTCTCGGTTGGTTCGTCTGAAGCCTTAGTTGCTCAGCTCCAGCGGGTTCCTATCAGAAACCGGTAGTATGCTAGCACATCTACGCAAATTACACCAGCATAGACCCCAGATAGCGGGCGCATTGCGCAGCGGCAAACAAAGCGCCGATCCAGAGCCACAAGGGAGACAAAGGGGAGACAAAGGCGAGACAAAGGGAGACAAGCATGAGCAGCGGCAGAGCAGCGGCAAACAAAGCGCCGATCCAGAGCCACAAGGGAGACAAAGGGGAGACAAAGAGGAGACAAAGGGAGACAAGCATGAGCAGTGGCAGAGCAGCGGCAAACAAAGCGCCAATCCAGTGCCACAAGGGAGGGGAGACAAAGGCGAGACAAAGGGAGACAAGCATGAGCAGCGGCAGAGCAGCGGCAAACAAAGCGCCGATCCAGAACCACAAGGGAGACAAAGGGGAGACAAAGGCCAGAAAAAGGGAGACAAGCATGAGCAGCGGCAGAGCAGGGGCAAACAAACCGCCGATCCAGAGCCACAAGGGAGACAAAGGGGAGACAAAGGGGAGACAAGCATGAGCAGCGGCAGAGCAGCGGCAAACAAAGCGCCGATCCAGAGCCACAAGGGAGACAAAGGGGAGACAAAGGGGAGACAAAAGGAGAA
>VSDK01006400.1:5474-18802 GCA_009767595.1 Symbiodinium kawagutii | reverse complement strand
CTCAACATGAACCACATTGATAAATACAACATCGGCCTTTCTTGCACTCTCTGAAACAATGGCTTTGAGTGTCGAGTGTTTGGTACAGGAGAGTTTCTGCAAATTTCAAGTCGAACATTCTACCGAAAACACATCATCTCAGTCAACGGAGAGATCACAAGGCTGGGATTCTCGCTGGTTTTTCATCGCTATCTGTCGACTCTTCAGTTGGTTCGTCTGAAGCCTTAGTTGCACAGCTCCGGAAAAAATCTATCAGAAACAGGTAGTATCATTGCTCATCTAGGCGAAAAAATAACCGCGCACTGGGCATCGGGTGAGGAAAATTGACTTGCTCAATGCATCATCCATGAACCCAGCATGTGCAAATTGATAGAATTTCCGCCTTGTAAGTATAAGCCTATCAACCTTCCCACTTCCTTTTTGAAAAACGTTCACTCCAAGTTGAGTTTTCCTGCTCGATCCTGCCTGTCACCAAAAAGATCATGCAGACACGGGTCAGCACAGCACACCCAAGAAGCTGGATGGTCTACTGTTTGGGATGACAAAAATCCATGGCTTATGCGGAAGGTCGTCAAGAATCATCCCCTTCCCTGCTGTTACTTGACAGTTTGAAAGCACGCCAGTCTTCCTGTCTCAAGATTGCCCTAGATTGGCACCCGTGCACGGCCAGGAATCATCGAACCAACCAAAAGCTAACAAATTGCCCAAACGCTACCATGAAATGAATACAATCATGGGGCCAGCCCCAACTAGCCTATTCAAGCAGCTCAACATGAACCACATTGATAAATACAACATCGGCCTTTCTTGCACTCTCTGAAACAATGGCTTTTAGTGTCGAGTGTCAGAACGGGAGAGTTTCTGCAAATTTCAAGTCGAACATTCTACCGAAAACACATCATCTCAGTCAACGGAGAGATCACAAGGCTGGGATTCTCGCTGGTTTTTCATCGCTATCTGTCGACTCTTCAGTTGGTTCGTCTGAAGCCTTAGTTGCACAGCTCCGGAAAAAATCTATCAGAAACAGGTAGTATCATTGCTCATCTACGCGAAAAAATAACCGCGCACTGGGCATCGGGTGAGGAAAATTGACTTGCTCAATGCATCATCCATGAACCCAGCATGTGCAAATTGATAGAATTTCCGCCTTGTAAGTATAAGCCTATCAACCTTCCCACTTCCTTTTTGAAAAACGTTCACTCCAAGTTGAGATTTCCTGCTCGATCCTGCCTGTCACCAAAAAGATCATGCAGACACGGGTCAGCACAGCACACCCAAGAAGCTGGATGGTCTACTGTTTGGGATGACAAAAATCCATGGCTTATGCGGAAGGTCGTCAAGAATCATCCCCTTCCCTGCTGTTACTTGACAGTTTGAAAGCACGCCAGTCTTCCTGTCTCAAGATTGCCCTACATTGGCACCCGTGCACGGCCAGGAATCATCGAACCGACCAAAAGCTACCACACTGCCCAATCGCTACCATGAAATGAATACAATCATGGGGCCAGCCCCAACTGGCCCGTTCAAGCAGCTCAACATGAACCACATTGATAAATACAACATCGGCCTTTCTTGCACTCTCTGAAACAATGGCTTTTAGTGTCGAGTGTCGGAACAGGAGAGTTTCTGCAAATTTCAAGTCGAACATTCTACCGAAAACACATCATCTCAGTCAACGGAGAGATCACAAGGCTGGGATTCTCGCTGGTTTTTCATCGCTATCTGTCGACTTCTCGGTGGGTTCGTCTGAAGCCTTAGTTGCAAAGCTACAGAAAAGATCTATCAGAAACAGGTAGTATGCTAGCCCATGCAAAACAAATGGCCGTGCACTGTGCATCGGGTTGGGAAAATTGATTTGCTCAATTCATCATCCATGGACCCAGCATGGGCAAAATTGGTAGAATTTCCGCCTTGTAAGTATAAGCCTATCAACCTTCCCACTTCCTTTTTGAAAAACGTTCACTCCAAGTTGAGTTTTCCTGCTCGATCCTGCCTGTCACCAAAAAGATCATGCAGACACGGGTCAGCACAGCACACCCAAGAAGCTGGATGGTCTACTGTTTGGGATGACAAAAATCCATGGCTTATGCGGAAGGTCGTCAAGAATCATCCCCTTCCCTGCTGTTACTTGACAGTTTGAAAGCACGCCAGTCTTCCTGTCTCAAGATTGCCCTACATTGGCACCCGTGCACGGCCAGGAATCATCGAACCAACCAAAAGCTAACAAATTGCCCAAACGCTACCATTTGCTGAATACAATATCAATGGAGCAAGCCCCAACCAGCCTATTCAAGCAGCTCAACATGAACCACATTGATAAATACAACATCGGCCTTTCTTGCACTCTCTGAAACAATGGCTTTTAGTGTCGAGTGTTTGGAACAGGAGAGTTTCTACAAATTTCAAGTCGAACATTCTACCGAAAACACATCATCTCAGTCAACGGAGAGATCACAAGGCTGGGATTCTCGCTGGTTTTTCATCGCTATCTGTCGACTTCTCGGTGGGTTCGTCTGAAGCCTTAGTTGCAAAGCTCCAGAAAATGTCTATCAGAAACAGGTCGTATAATTGCCCCTCACTGACTTACTCGATGCATCATCCATGGACCCAACATGGACAAAATCGGTAGAATTTCCGCATTGTGAGTATAGGTCTATCAACCTTCCCATTTCCTTTTTGAAAAACGTTCACTCCAAGTTGAGATTTCCTGCTCGATCCTGCCTGTCACCAAAAAGATCATGCAGACATGGGTCAACACTGCATACCCAAGAAGTCTGGATGGTCCACTCTTTGGGATGACAAAAATCCATGGCTTATGCGGAAGGTTGTCAAGAATCATCCCCTTCCCTGCTGTTACTTGACAGTTTGAAAGCACGCCAGTCTTCCTGTCTCAAGATTGCCCTAGATTGGCAGCCGTGCACGGCCAGGCATCATCGAACCGACCAAAAGCTAACAAATTGCCCAATCGCTACCATGAAATGAATACAATCATGGGGCCAGCCCCAACTAGCCTATTCAAGCATCTCAACATGAACCACATTGATAAATACAACATCGGCCTTTCTTGCACTCTCTGAAACAATGGCTTTTAGTGTCGAGTGTCGGAACAGGAGAGTTTCTACAAATTTCAAGTCGAACATTCTACCGAAAACACATCATCTCAGTCAACGGAGAGATCACAAGGCTGGGATTCTCGCTGGTTTTTCATCGCTATCTGTCGACTTCTCGGTGGGTTCGTCTGAAGCCTTAGTTGCAAAGCTACAGAAAAGATCTATCAGAAACAGGTAGTATGCTAGCCCATGCAAAAAAATGGCCGTGCACTGTGCATCGGGTTGGGAAAATTGATTTGCTCAATTCATCATCCATGGACCCAGCATGTGCAAAATTGGTAGAATTTCCGCCTTGTAAGTATAAGCCTATCAACCTTCCCACTTCCTTTTTGAAAAACGTTCACTCCAAGTTGAGTTTTCCTGCTCGATCCTGCCTGTCACCAAAAAGATCATGCAGACACGGGTCAGCACAGCACACCCAAGAAGCTGGATGGTCTACTGTTTGGGATGACAAAAATCCATGGCTTATGCGGAAGGTCGTCAAGAATCATCCCCTTCCCTGCTGTTACTTGACAGTTTGAAAGCACGCCAGTCTTCCTGTCTCAAGATTGCCCTAGATTGGCAGCCGTGCACGGCCAGGAATCATCGAACCAACCAAAAGCTAACAAATTTCCCAAACGCTACCATGAAATGAATACAATATCAATGGAGCAAGCCCCAACCAGCCTATTCAAGCAGCTCAACATGAACCACATTGATAAATACAACATCGGCCTTTCTTGCACTCTCTGAAACAATGGCTTTTAGTGTCGAGTGTCGGAACAGGAGAGTTTGTGCAAATTTCAAGTCGAACATTCTACCGAAAACACATCATGTCAGTCAATGGAGAGATCACAAGGCTGGGATTCTCGCTGGTTTTTCATCGCTATCTGTCGACTCTTCGGTTGGTTCGTCTGAAGCCTTAGTTGCAAAGCTCAAGAAAATGTCTATCAGAAACAGGTAGTATCATTGCTCATCTACGCGAAAAAAAATACCTGTGCACTGTGCATCAGGTGAGGAAAATTGACTTGCTCAATGCATCATCCATGGACCCAGCGTGTGCAAATTGGTAGAATTTCCGCATTGTAAGTGAAAAACTGGTCTTAAAGCTGAATGGAGAAATACTCCTTGTATTGGTTTTCAAGCTTGCAGGACAGAGGCTCTTTCGGCCTTCGCAGTTGCACATCAAAAGATTATCTTATTCTCTGCTACCTTAAAAGCTGGCGCCTGCTGCTTTGAATCTTCAGCGTCGGCTTTCTTCAGCATATCCTCAACCTGACATGTCTGAAACCAAGAGAGACCATCTCTTTTTGCTCGAAGAATGATGTTGAGAAAGTTCCTGGTGAACAAAAAAGCTGAAGCCGAAAATGATTTTGCTTGGACAACAAAGCGCCATACCAATCCTTTATAGAGCAAGCAGTCTTTTGCCCAGCCATGCCCAAGTATTTGAGCAATATCTGCAACACCAAACGAACAGGTCTTAATCCCGTAGGGAATAGAGTTGTCGTTCTTGTTGTTCTCTTGCCGTTGTCGTCGTTGTTGTCGTTGTTGTTGTTGTTGTTGTTGTGGTTGATGTTGTTGTTGCTGTTGTTGTTGTTGTTGTTGTTATTGCTTGTGTTGTCATGTGTTTGTTGTCTTTGTTATTCTGTTGTCTTTGTTGTCCTTGTTACGGTAATATGTTTTTTGTGTTGTTGTTGCTCTTGTTGTTGTTCCTGCTATTGATATTGCTGTTTTCAGCCCTGCATTTGCTGGAGTCACAGATATCAATAACCCATCCTGCATCTTAAGCTTAGATGTTGAAAACACTGGATTTCCACACAAAAATCTGCGTCAAACCCTTGATATGGTTCAAGAGTTCTGGATGTCCAAAAGGCAAAGACTATTTGCACTACTGTGATTGCTTGCCTTTCCACACGTGTCGCTGGTGATATCCCCCACTGAAACACATACCGAGACAGGGACCTCTTGGTTCACGTCGCTCTTCATTTTCTCTTCCTTGCCATCACTTCTGTGGAGGCATCTTGCTAAAGCATCATGCTAGAACCTTTGAGCACAAAATTTCTTAGCGAAAGCCGGTGAGAATTTTCATGGCATGGAATTTATCTTATGTGTGTCTGTGTGCGGGCAATCGAAAAGGGACTACAGAAGGTGTACTGGTATAGACGTATATTTACATGTGACATGTGCCTGTGCACGCATACATGCTAAGAATCTATACCTGAGAAGGGGGAACGCAAGGCAGCTAATTGTCGCTGCTGTGGCTTTTCCCTCCCCTTCAAATCTCCAAAATAGAAAGAAACATTTCATGCTCCACGCTTTCGTCAAAAAACCCGGCAATTTACCAGGTTTTCTGCACCTCCATATTCAAAAACATCGCTATCTTAAAACTTTTCTTGAATTGCCCAGCATACATCAGAGCACCTAGAGCCCAAGCATTCGGCCGGCCGCCCTACTCAATAGATTGATTTTTAAATTGATTACGTTGTATCGGATTAGATTACATCAGATTAGAGCAGATTAGAGTGAGTAAAGTAGAGTAGACCAGATTAGATTAGACTAGATTAGATTAGATTAGATGAGACGAGATGAGATTAGGTTAGATTAGGCTAGGTTGAGTTAGGTTAGATTAGCTTGCTTTAGGTTAGGTTAGGTTAGGTTAGATTAGGTTAGGTTAGGTTAGGTTAGATCAGATTCGATTCCATTAGATTAGACTAGATAGCTAGGTAGATAGATAGAAAGATGGATAGATGGATAGCTGGATAGATCGCTAGATAGATAGATAGATAGATAGATAGATCGATAGCTAGATAGATAGATAGATAGATAGGTAGATAGGTAGATAGATAGATAGATAGATGGATATATAGAGACATAGATACAGAGATACAGAGATACATAGATACGTACAAATATGTACCTAAATCTACATTTTTTAATTTGCACATTTAAACCTACACCAAGGTTTAAATTTGACTGCTGCTTGGTATAGTTTGCATTTACACATATATATTTTAGATCTTTTTTGTATGCATGTATATCCATATATGTATACATTATATATATATATATAATGGACGTGTGTGTGTGTGTGTCGCTTTTGAGGCGATTGCTTGGACCTACATGGAAACTTCAGAAACTGCAACTCGAAGATGCAATACCCTCCATTGGACAAATTGTTTGGGCATTGGGCAAGTGGAAACGCTTCATGGTCAGACTACCGGGGGGGCGAGTCTGCCCGCTGCTTAGTACTTTTGGTGACTCAACATCTGGCGCAAGATCTCAAACCAAAGACGTGATTGTATCCAGCAAATCCTTTGGCCCGAAGATCTTAAAAGTGTAACAAAATGATAGAGAAGATGAAGGTCTTATGTGTGAGCGTCAGCATTGTCATGCCAATTTGGGGACAATGACGTTAGTCTGCTGTAGAAATGGACCAAACTATTTCAATGTTTGGGGTCGCGACAGCGACACACATGGGTTGCCAAGTGACGTCAGGCGCGGCCTCAGGTGCGCCCGTCTCATTGCCAATGCCAAGCTCCTGTGACAGTCAGGCCCAGATTCCAAGGGCCCCCAAGGGGACGTATGGAGACTAGGCACCCCAGCGAGGCTATCCACGTCGTCGACTTGACACCGTTCAAATGATCAGAAAACATCGTGAGTTCATCGTGAGCATATGAGGCCATCCACCTGCGACATGGCTTGGTGTTGAAAACTCTAGTGCCATCTGCTACTGGTGATCAAAATCCCCTCTTTGCGTAGCATGACCATGTTTTTGACGAATAGTCAAATGGTAGCTTACATAACCAGAATGGGGCATTTGGGTTTGCAGTCTTTTTCAGGGGGAGAATCACCTATGGCAAGGTAGTTTGAGGTCCCCCATGATATGGATTTCCAGTCTCAAAGACGTCCAATCATTCCAGCCAAACCGTGTTCCATGTACTGCCCAGAGTTAGAATAGGCCAAGGTCCACATGGTTTTCTACAAAGAACAAATCAGTTACACTGACTTTCATCCAACAAAAGCTACCAATGCTGATGGTTAATAAGGCTTGGCAATGGTTGCTGGCTTTGATCCAACTTGGTTTCTAAAAGTCCAGCTTTCTCATCCCCAAACGGTGGAAGCGCCTGGAGGGCGGCCATCACCTCCTTCACAGTAATATCATCCGAACTCACCTGACGCAGCCCCAGGATTCCACCTGTACAGAGTTTTCCTGACGCACAAAACAACAGACATCGCCTCTCACAGAACCAGTCCGATGGTTGAAAAATGTAAGCCACCACGCCAAGCATCGAAACATCTCATGCTGTCCACTAGAACTAGTTGAAGGCAACTTCCAGCACTGTGAAGGTTAAATTCCAAGGATTTCTTCGCATGCTGTCGGGCCTGTAACAAATTGTAAACAAGTCCTCAAGAAATACAGGATCTATGGGCCTTTATCGAACCTATTCTTGTGAGATCCCCACCATTTTCCACTGCTGGTTTTCTGCTGGGCAAACTGGATGACAGCGTCATCCCCTGATCGAAATCAACAAAGTGTCAGGTTCAGGTGCCACCTGCTTCTGCCCCCTGGCCTCATCAAGGCCAATGCGGCCATATTTGCCTTGAGTGACTCCAGTGGAGTCCAGCCATTCTTCTGGTGGCTCTGCCACAAACTAAGAAGACAGACTTGAACTTCTGACCTACGGCTCAAATTCTTGCCCTCTCTGATCGAAACAATATCAAGTCAGATCCCCCACTATGTGAACAGCCTGGAGCTCCAACCACAATCAAAGTATTTCAATCCCGCATACAATGGCCCGGCTCCCCCCATGACCGCATCTCCCGCATACTTAAGGCGCCATGAGAAGCGCTAGATTTCACGGCGTGGCAACTTGAGTCAATCCCTCTGACCCAGCTTTTGGATGCTGCAGATGTGCTCCTTTTCTAAGTGCCAATGTCCGTTCTTGCATTCAGGGGAAATCCTATCTTGACCAATACTTTGATGCAGCAGGTACCAAGTCTCCCCACCAGATTCGAAGAAGCTGCGCTCGCCGGCCTTAAATCTAGATTGATTCTTGTCACTGGATAGCAATCCCTCTTCGGCGGGGATGGGTCACGGGTCAAAGGTATGGCATACGAGTTTGGGACCATGACCAGAAATGCTGAAATAGCATGGCCAAAGACTGGAATCCGAAAATAACCTCTCGTTTGCACAAAGAAGATGAAAGATGGCAAAGGGACAAAATGCAAGCAAGTTTACGCAAACCCAATAAGCAAAGAGCACAAACAAAGAAGTCTAAGGGATTTCTGAGAGCCCCAACAACCCAGAAACAAGCCCTACTATTCTTGCCCAAGTTTAGATCCTAGAGTGCTGGTCACGTTCACCTGGTGCACCCATTACGGTTACCAAGGGAAAAATGTGAGGCACTGGTCCTGTTCCACAGACTGTCTTCAACTCTCATCCAAGTATTGGGAATCAAATGAGTACGAGAAAAAGATGGAAATAGATAGAAATAGATTGAAGTACGTACAAGAGACTCCCATATTGGGACACTGAAAGCGCGAGTCACTGAAGGCGACCGCCTTGGGTTCTTTGGGCCAAGGGAGAACACCCCTGGGCTTCCGGGCGCACAGAACCCATACAACTGGCGCGGAGATCACTTGGTAAACTGCTGGAAGATACACGGGTAACCATGGGTAAAAATGGGTGACCATGCGTATCAGGACACTTCACAGCTTGGAGCCCACTAATCAAAAACAGCTGGGGGATTGTCAGCGCATAGGAGGGCCTACTGCATTTTTTTCCGGACTCCCTTGCAAGACTTGCATCCTGATCATCCATTCCTCGTCGGATCACCACCTATATGTGGTTCTTCACCACCGATCCGCTGGATTTTCCGTTGTTTCCCTCTGCACTTCCGAAAGCGGCGTGCCGAAACAAGCCTTTGCGGTCAGCCCCAAACGGACTCAACTCCCCATGTGGACAGCCACAACCAAACTCTGATCGGGAAGGTTTTCTACTATGTAGGAAATCCACCCGATTTAAAATCCAGCCATTTGGGAACATTTTTAGGTCACCATGGCTAACATGGGGCCGTGAATCCCGCTTCGCTGTTTTCCAGTGCCAGTCGTGGCTATGCATTGGAAACAGTAAGCCGACACAAAAACGACAATCGACGTAGTTTCCTTGATATAGAAACCCTCCAATTCCAAAATAAACTCATCACCCAGCACCGCAGGCTATCGAACGATTGGCTGGCACAATTGAACCCTTTGCGGATCCTGGCATGCCTGTCAACTGCCACAATGACGGGTTCAGACCTGCTATGATCCCATCATCCCATAGTTGACAGGTCTGCTTAATACCCAGCATCCGACGTGACGCGCCTGTCAGAAGATGTGGCAACATGGAAGCATCACCTGTGATTCTGTGTGAAGTGGCGAACAATGAGAGGTTTCTCTCCAGAAGTTGTGGGCCCAACATGCCACCGATCTGACCTATCCTTCCAACTGTTGGCAGATTCAGGGAGTTGAAGCGACATCAACGAAGGGTCAGGCCTGGGCAAATGCCAAGGGAAAGGACCTGAAACAAACACAATCTGTGAGCCAATTCAAATCACGCCGAGCGCAATTTCCTTTCCGCGAAATGGCACGTCTGCATGTATACCCTGCTTCAAGCGAGCCCCTGACAGGTATTATGGTAATATGTATTTGGACCTTTTGTTTTGGCAAAAAGATTGAAATATGTTCGGATATAGGCTAAAGACACATAAATTGACCATTGATGTGACACATAGAGTGACATACAATGTTGACAAATAGTGTGTATTCTGCACTGACATATGTCTTGTCTTGCGTTTTGACGGTTCCGCTGACACATATTACGAAATATGTTTAGGCATGAAAACGGAAATTTTCCTTGACATGTGACTCAGACATGCACATGCATGTGTGTGTGTGTGCGTGTGTGTTTTCATTTATCTATTTGCTATGTTTATCTACGTATTAATTTCTTTATTTATATATCTATTCATTTATGTGTTTATCGATCCATTTATTTGTGTATTTACTTACTTATGTATTGATCTATGCATTTTTTTTCATTTATGATTTTTTTCTTGATTTACCTATCTAGCTATTTGGTTATTTACTTATCTATCTATCTATCTATCTATCTATCTATCTATTTATCTGTCTATCTATCTATCTATTTATCTATTGATTTATTCATTTATCTATCTATCTATTTCTTTATTTATCTATCTATTTATTCATTCATTTACTTGTTTATCTTATTTCTCTACCTATTTAGTCATTTACATATCTATCTATCTATCTATCTATCTATCTATTTATCTATTTCTTTAGCTATTCATCTAATTGCTTATTCCTTTATCAATTTATTCATGCATGTGTTTACTTATTTCTCTTTGTAATAATGGGTTTATTTCTCTGATTATGAATTGATCTATCTATTCATGTATCTATTTATTGTTTGTTTGTGTATCTATTTGCTTATGTATTTATTTATCTATCTATTTAATTATTCATTTATTTATTGATTTATTCATTGGCTTTTATATTTGTCTGCTGTTTGAAAATATAAGTTGACACTTGTTATGAGCCGGTATACAATTTTTTACGACGTTGGCTCTGGCAAAAATATAAATACGAGTTCTGCCAGTTGTTTTGGCATTTGTTTTCACGTATAAATTTCATTGTGGCAAACAGATTGACATGTCTTTTTCATTTTTCTGACTTTACCACTGACATACGTTGGCATTAACCTGAACATCAAGACACACGTTCGGCAAATGCTGTGACAGTTTACAATGTATCTGTTCCCCCCACCAGTGACAGTTTACATGGACATCATAATCATTACATTTGTTTGCAAGAACAAACTCAAAAATTTTTGACACTTGTTTTTGGAACATGAACGGGCATGTGTTCTGATACGAATTGTAACAAAAAGATAGACATGTCAACATTAATGTTGCAATTTATGCGGGGTCACAACGAAGATTTTTTGATCAAACAACGTCCTAAAAAAATGCAAAATAGATAAGCAATGGTAATTTCAATAAAATGAAAACACCAACATCCACAAGAATCAATGCCGAAACAAAAATGTATCCACATCAATATTGACACTAGCTGACGGGTGGGCCGAGAGGGAAGAAATGAGAGCAAAGTAGCGGTAGTGGCCGTCTTAGATAATAAGCGTTAAAGTTGCCAGTTTAGAATTACCAGGGACTAAGAAAACAAAGATATGAACATGGGTCAAATCAATGATCTGAATGCTCGACAGGGACTAACACACCCAAAGAAACGAAGAGGAGACAAGTGAAAAATCTCAATGCTAAGGACAAGAACCAGACCGAAAGAGATGAAAAACTGACAAATATGATCTGGCTTGTGGACAAAGACAAAGAAATCCAAAGAGATGAATATGGGATCGGCTCTACAACTTTATTGTTTGATCAGTCTTAGAGAGACCCAAAGAAATGCAGAGGGGACAAGTAGAGATGAAGAGAGGACAGATGATATTTTTGTTCAATAAGGAATTTTTTGGACAGTTGCAAACCGAACGTTTCCAAGGTTTTCTTTTTTGGACAATTGCAAATAAAAGATTCCAATTTACTTGCTGGACAGCTGCAAGCCAACTCTTTCCAGGGTAATTTTTGGACAGTTGCAAGTTGCAGATTTCCACTGGATTTTTTCAAACAGTTGCAAATTGCACATTTCCAAACTAAGTTTTTGAATAGTTGCAAAACAAAAATTTCCAAAGACGTGAACTAGTGTAGTGGCAATGACCAAACCCTTTTTTCTACGGACGTTACTCAGTGTACTAAACTGGGGGTGGCCCAAGAGCGAAAGAAATGATAGTTTTTTTGCGTGAAAAGATCACCATAATTGTAACTAGCGATGGTGAAAGCTATCGGTGCGATGATGGCAATGAAAAAAATCATATGATGGTTCTTATCCTATAGAGGCCCGTAAGGATCCGTGCGGGTCAGTTCAAAAAGGGCCACGTTATCGCCATAAAACATATTTGGTTTTTATGTTTCAAAACAAACTGAAACGAAATTACCAAGTCGGTTGTTGTCTTTCAATAGCAAACTGACACGAAGTGACCCAATAAGTATCATTACGCGACAACTCAGAAAAAACGCCTTATCGGCTTAAGACATGTTGGTTATTATTGAAATTAACAAGCAGTTCAAACGAAATGGCCCATAAGGATTGCTTGAGGCACCTTATCACCGAAAATGTGCCGGTTCATTTCTTCAAAAACCATCCTGAAACGGAGTGACCCATAAGGATCCCTACAGGTCATTTGAAGAAAACACTTTATCGCCAAAAAACATTGTGGTACTTACGGTAAAAAGGATAATGAAAAAATTTAACTTGTAAGTATTTTTATTAATCAGTTCAAAAAAATGCATTATCGGCCTGAAACATCTGGGGCCCTTATCCTAAAAAAACAAACTAAAACGAAGTGACCTGTAAGAAAAAAACACCTTATCGCCAGAACATGTGTTTGTTTTGCTTCAAGGTGACCTGTAAGGATCTTTACGGGGTCATTGATTGTTTTTATCGTTTGTTGACATTGAAAAAAAAGCACTGAGTTGAGAGAGGCCAAGAAACAAGGATAAAGATGAAGATGATGAAGATGAAGCTGATGACAATGAAAATGGCAAGGGTGATGATAATAAAACTGAATATGGGGAAAGTGATGCTTACAAAGATGCAGATGATGATGATGATGATGATGATGATGATGATGATGATGATGATGATGATGATGATGATGATGATGATGACAGTGACAATGACAATGACAATGACAATGACAATGACAATGACAATGATGATGATGACAATGATGTTGGTGACTATGACTGTGACTATGACTATGGCTATGGCTATGACTTTGACTATGACTATGACTATGACTATGGCTATGACTTTGACTATGACTATGACTATACCTATACCTATGACGATGACTATGACTTTGACTTTGACTCGGACTATGACTTTGACTCTGACTCTGACTCCGACTATGACTCTGATTTTGAGTGTGTCTGTGACTGTCTGTGTCTGTGTCTGTGCCTGTGCCTGTGCCTGTGCGCAGTGTGTTGTGTCTGTGCCTGTCCCTGTACCTGTGCCTGTGCCTGTGCCAATATGACGATGATTGTGAAGATGACGATGACGATGACGATGACGATGACGGTGGTGGTGGTGATGATGGTG
>VSDK01006393.1:13355-24763 GCA_009767595.1 Symbiodinium kawagutii | reverse complement strand
TTGAACGAAGCAAGCGTGGCGACCAGGAGTGATTTCTCCCAGAAGTCTTGATGCTGGAAACGACGATAGCCTTCACCGGGCCCTGCTCCTTGAAATGTGGGATGATTGTCAGGCAAGCACTGGAACAAGGTGGCAACCACTTGAGCCATGCTTGTCATCTGCGCTTGTATTAAGGTCCATTTAAGTTCCTGCACTTCTGCGAGCACTTTAGTGAAAGAGCCGGTGGTGAGCAGGGACTCTACTAAATGTCTCTTGACAAAGGCACTATATCTTTTGGCAAAGGGACTGATGTTGATTTGGAGCCTAGCCAGCGGCCAGTCGACATTAATGAGACCCTTAAGCGAGATAGGCTGCTTGACAGTATAAAGGGCTTGATTGGTAATCGTAGCCTCAGCTGCCAGTGAGAGCGCTGACAAGGTGGCGTACGCTGCCTTGGCCGCCGCTGAATAGGACGCAGTTTGGGGCTCTTGCACCGGAGCGGGAACCCACTTGTCTGCGGCAGGCGGGGAAGTACGGGCTTTGGCTGCAGAAGAGACGCCCTGGCCTGTGTCTGTCGTGGTGCGTTTTCGCCAGACCCTTGCTGCCGCTTGTCGTTCTTGGTCTGCTGACCATTGAGGGACATGTTCTGTGAGGCGGCGGCCTGCTCGTTGAGTGATGTCGATATGACTGGCATGGAGAGGAATGAGGCGCCAGGAGTCGAAAAAGTGGATATAATGTATCGACCACCACTCTGCACTCGGGTGGTTATTTTGTTGGTCCAGCCAGATATCATATTGCTGGTTCCACAGCCACCACTTGCTCGGCGATGCCGGTACTACGAACCACTGGGGGCTTCTAGTATTGTCCGCGCTATATGCCCATACCATGGGAGAGTCGAGTCCTCCTGGGTAGAATTCCTTTTGCCGCGGCCACTGATAAGATGTTTGTGCAATATTACGGGCCAAGGCAAGCATGAGATGCAGGTGGTCAGTGCGGGCAATGCTTTGCCCTCGATGCTTGACTTTATATGTGACAGCCAGCGCGAGTGGGAAAGGGGATCCTTTATAATGGCTGAAGTAACACCCTGTCAGGTGGCTCTGCATTTCATCTATCGAGAGAACCACTTGGTCCATACCTCCTTTTGCATGAAAGAAGCGATCGTATTTGGATTTGAAGAACGCCACGCCATACATGAGAGTAGCCAGCACTGTGACGCAGCCAGGTAAGCCGCGCATGTCCAACGGACTAACTACAGTAGTGACTGTTTGCGCACGTGTAAATCCTACTGTTGCCCTGGTGTACGCTTCGCGATTGGCAAGTTCTGAGTAATCAGGTTGCCCGCTCAAGAAACTGACACCTGATTGAAAGACTAGTGCATGGTAGCAGGTGGCTCCTGCAAGTGTTACCACGGTATCAACTTTGAATGGCACAGGCTTGCGAGAGGGCAAGAGAGGGGTAGGCGCATCAGCTAGATAACCCTTGAGCCCACCTATGTTAGTGAGGGCGAGGAGGCCCGTAGGGGCTCCAACAGCATTAGGATCATAGGCAGGGATGTGCGTGGTAAACTTCATGACTTCTTTCCACACACGTTGCGCTACTACTTCATTGATTTTTTCTTTGTCTGATTTAACTGGAGCAGAGCTGACCTCATGGTCCCAATGGATATAACGAAACCCTATAGGTACAGTATAGTCTGTTCGACGAGTACCTGTGCTGAGGCGCCATTGCCCCTGGCCAAAGGAGCACAGCATAGGGTATTGAACTGCTATGACCGGTTCATAAATGGGCGCTGGAACTAGTGAGCTAGTGGGCAGAATGAGCGACCAATGGTGACACCCTTCAAGGCCGCTGGCACTAAGGGAGTCAGTTGCTAGCAGAAATTGCAAGGGAGAGCCTGGCATTGCAGCTAACACTCCCAAGACTAATAAAACTCCCAACGGACTAGTGGTGTCAGCATACTGAAGGAGAGGTTCGTGCTGAATCGACCATAACGAGGTCCAGTACGCTTGAAGGGGCAGATCAGCGCCGTAGGGTTTGGCTAGCGCTAAGTCGACTTCGAATTGGTTCCAGCCTTGGCCAGCAGGACGCCACTCTCACCGTAGAGTCAATACTGTTGTCAGAGACAATGATTGGGGAAGGAGGCGCTAAAGTAGTTGCTTGCGGGGCTTCAGCACCCGTGTCAACAGGCATGCTTTGTTGCGGAGCGGCAGGCAAATGACGTACACCCTGAGAAGGAGCAACGGAGAAGGAGCTAGGCAAAAGGCGAGTGGGGCTGTCAGTCTTCCAAGGACGGGTCAACTCCGTGCGCTGAACAGCTGCTGCTTGGCGAAAGAGCAGGTCAAGATTCCGTTCTTTGCTGGGCTCTGTGCCCTTAACAAGTGTCAAGGCAAGGGTAGCTGGGGTCACCCACCGGTGCTGCCCTCTGAGGCCAATACCAGATTCATTAATGCGATCACGGACCGTCTCAGCATCAACACCAGCAGCCAGACCCCCTTGACTCTGCTTATCATCCCCCGTCAACACATGGAGACAATTGCTTGGGGTAAGTGACTGTGCATACGTGCCCTTGTGTTCACCTAGCTGCTGCGCTTCCTCTAACACAAGTAAATTGCAGGATCTCAGGCGGGCTGCGATTACTGGAAAAGGGCTTTGCACATTCTGATACGCTGTACCGGTAGTACACAGAACAACTTTAGCATGAGCAAGGGCATGGCTGCACTTGTTGGACGGCTTGTCAATAGTGAACCGTCCAGGGTAATAATGGTCACGTGCAACTGGTCGGATTAAAAGCTGCTTCTGGGTATCTGTCAGGTAAAGGTTATCAACATTCTGCGCAATGGCTTCCCCGGCAGGGTTTTCTCGGAAGAGGACAGCAATGCGAATGTGGACAGTGGTAAGCGACAACCAAGCTAGCAGATAAGTGAAAGTAAGTGTCTTCCCTGCGCCGAAAACACCGGCAATGGCAAGGCTCGTACGATGAGCCCGCAGTGCAAAAATAAGGGCAGCCGCAGAGGCAATGAGGTGCCCGGCATCCTGTCTGGCCAGTTCCAGAAGTTGTTGCCCAAAGGCCGGAGCTTGTTGAAGATGAGTAGACACATCGCCGGTGATCAGGAAAAGCAGTCGTCGATGCAGGCTAGAGAGGAGTTCACGATAGCGCTGATTCTCTATTGGCGGATGCGGGATAGCTCTGGGGATGCCCAGATGGATAGGCTTATGCGTGTTAGACATGCGGCTCATCTGAACAAAGTGATGACCTAAGGTGGTTTGGCCCACTAATTGCATTGATACAATGCGAATGTCAACTTCGAGAGTTAATGCTGCAACCTCCGCGGGCAGGCCGAGGCGACCAGGTGGGCTATTGGTGACTCCAACATCATGTTGTCGAGGGACATGAGCAACTTTCCATCGATAGGCGCGCGAACTATTAAAGGCACGCAGGGTGATATCTTGCGTTGACTTGGATCTATATTGCTCTTGTTCCAGGACCAGGAAGAGAGCAGTGTATGTGTTGTCCTCTGTCGGTGCTGCAGGTAGGGTAAAGTTCACAAGGACTGCATCGCCACTATTAGCCCCTGCTTGGAACGAAGTGCGATTGCTCACAAACTCATCCCAGAGACGGTAATAAATACTGTCCCGCCTTGCTTTGTATGTTTCTGGTAGATCAGCTAAAGTGTGCTCACCAATGTGGGGAGGAGCAAAGAGAGCAGGCAGTTCTGAGTTGTCCTGAAAGTCAAGATAGAACTCATTGATCTCCTCCGGTCCAAGAGCGTAAGGTCGTAATTTGGCGGGCATGCCAGTATCATAAGTAGTGGCAACAATGCCTACCATGGAGAAGGTGTCCGCTTTCCTCTCAGTGGAAGGATGGGTGGCCTGATATGAAAGTTGGGGCAGAAAGATGTAGAGAAGGACAATCAGTTCCCTAAACGAAACAGATTGGAGCTCTGATCGAGCCAAGGCGACCAACCACGGTAAATTTTCGCAGGACATAAGACGTGGTGCCGGTTCCCGCTCATCATGGTACACGGTAAGACCTACTCGGAGCTGAGTAAGCAAAAAGGTTGACATATCTGCCAGGCTGGTCAGGGCCGTCGGTAGGCCTGCCGCAAGACCGAGTTGGTTGGCTTGTGCCAAGAGGTCTTCATCACTACTCCCGAGGGTCTGCAGGAGAGGCCTAAACGTGTCTGCCATCTGCAAGCGCATCCATGAAAGAAGACGTAGGGCAGCTTCATTTGCTACGTGGGGCGGGCGAATAGGATACCGAAGAAGCAGGCTACCCAGGGACTGGAGTCCTATGGGTAGATTGTGCCCGAGTAAGTGGCAATAGTTATGGCGCGCACCCTTCTCCCACGTCGGTGTGCCAACAACCATAGTGAGCCGTAGCCCTGCATAGAGGTAGGGAGGGATCAAAGTGGGCTGCCAGCAGCACAACTTATCGGCGGCCTGGTGACCCAATCGGACTTGGTGTGGGCGACTGGGAGACTCACCCAGGTAAGGATTATCCACCTCTTCATGGCAGAGTCCGAGGAGAAAGGGCAACATGCTTGGAGCACAGGCAATAGCGCCTAGTTGCAGAGAGAGGTTCCATGCCAAAGCTCTGAGTACGACGGCCAAACCTGCAGCAGTGTAACTCCCAGCTGAGAAGCCTCGAAGGAGCATGGAGGGCCGAGATGGTTGAGGGACAGCGACCGGATGGTCAGGTAAAATCGTGCTCATCACTCTCGCAAAACCCACCGTAGATGCATTGAAGAAAAAATAGTAGACAGCCATGAGGAACTGTTGGTGCGGTTCTCGGCGGTGGGCAGGGAGTGGACGTGCGCGGCCAAGAATCAGACTTGCTCGATGGTAAATTTGAGCAGCAGGTCTAGAACATATTCTGGCCCAGGTGTGTCCAACGTCACAAGTAGACTCTAAAAGGACTGAGAATTCATGAGTCGCTAAATTGAGCCCTTGAGAGGTGACTGCTACGTGATCAATATATTGATGAACCGGTGCTAAGGATGGCCCATAGAGAGCGATACGACTGTCAACTCGAGGATAGGAAGCTGTGATGTGCGGGGCAGGTTGCAAGCCCAACGGTCGATTGCCAAGTCCAACGCAGTCCAGTAGTGTGGGATCAGTAATTTGAACTCCTTGGGCTGTACATGCGATTTTCAAATACATATTGAAGCAAAATGTAAGAAAATGCAGGTAGTAGGAATGATGGGGCGGCTGTGGAGTGGTCGGTGCCAGCGCTTCCAATTTGCTGACTTCGAAAGAGTCTTGCGCAAAAATCCGGACTAGCTGATGCAAGGCAAGGAAAGCCGGTGTACTTGGCGGCACCTCCGGAAGCAACTGATATAAAGTAGCCTGTTGTTGTTCTTGAGTAGACAGCAAAGTGTCTGAGTCCGCCACCGTATCCATGTCAACGTGAGCGGGACGATTAGCCACTGGATAATGCCGCAGGAACACAGGCAAGGTGGAGAGTGGAAAGGGGTCACCGGTAATCTCCGTGTTGGCAGGGAACCATAGCTGATTGAGGGCAAGAGAGGAGATCCAGAAGTGCGGGATCAAGTGGTCCTGCACCTGCGCATAGAGCAATGGATCCATTGCTGGATTGCGATCTATACGCTGCCATCTAAGGAGAACTAGTGCTCGCAGCATCGCAGTCACGTGAGTACGATGTACCCGACCCTCTAACTTGAAGCCAGCAGCAGTAACACAAGGGCCAACATGGAGCAAAGAGGGTTTGGATCCACCTGCTAACTGGAGTCCACACAATGCCGAGCATAACGGCTCCCAGCCTTCTTGTGCCAGTGTCGAGAGTTTATCAGGAGCATCGGCCTTACTATTGCCATAACTGTGGAGAATCGCTGGACGGACATGCGACAAATGGATCCGATTAGCCTGGAAGCAAAGGTGGCCTGGCATGACCTTAGCTACTGCTATACCCTGCAAATTCGGCAGGAGGGACAAGGCTCCTTGCTCAAAAGTGCATCTTGCCCATCTAGTGAGTGATGGTTGACGATGGCAGCCTCGGGGGGTAAGATGCGAGGAGCAAGCATGTCGCGGCCACTGAGGTGGTTTGCTACTAGCAGAAGCTGCTGCCTCAAGCTGCCAAACTGCTGGTATAGGCCAATATCGATCAATGCAGAAGAGACCAAGAAGTGCCCACGCATGTAGCAAATCCAGCGCTGTTTTCGGAATAGTACCTAGCAAAGGGGTGTAAAGGAGACCTGTCAAAGCATGCCAAAGCAGCAGCAGTAGGATTGACAGGCGCAGCCGAGGTGGCAAGGTACTTAGTTCTCGACTCTAAAAGGAGTTGTTCCCACTCTTCAGCACTACGATGCTGCGTCTGATAATCAGGAGGGTTAGGGGAACCTATGGATATGACTAAGCCGGCATTGAGATCGAAGTGAGGCTCGGTGAACAATAACAGCTTGGTGCGAGTAAGGGGCTGAGGCCTACCAAGTTCTGCTTCCATAGTTGGTTGCGAGTCTGCCAGCCGCACAAGCTCTTCTACTTCAAAAAGCGTGAGCGGGACACTGTCGTTGTCGATGAGGGCTATATGAGTGTGCGGGTACATAAGTCGAGCCATTTCTAAGACAAAAGTCCCTGCCCATGCAATTGGCGCCGACTGAACCACCACGGGGCAAAGGCAAGCCAATGGCTGACATCACCTGGCAACCTAATGTCAACCATGAGATAGACAGTTTTATTCTGTGTAAAGGTGGCCGACTGTGCCATAAGCACCGTGGCAAGGCGACCATAATTGACACAGGACTGAAGTCCACTCGATGCATAGGTGGAGGCTGGCATGGGTGAATCAGCGACAATGTCGGCTGTTCGGCACGCACGTGGAAGACTGTGAACATCTACCGAGTCAAGTCCAAAGGGCGTACTTAACCGGGTGGCCTTGGCTTTACAATCTCTAATGTGGCGCTTGAGAAAAGTGATATGTTCATCAGCGAGTTCGGGACTCGTCCATGAGTCTAGCCCTTGGTCAGAGAGCCACTGTGTTGGCAGGCCGTTAAACTGGATAGCTTTCAAAGGCAAACCTGCCTCATGCTGTGGACTATCTTCAAGGCCATCATCACATAGCATGGAGTCAGCTGGGTCACTCAACAGCCCAAAGCGGTTGGCGACTGGAAGGGCCATGGCAAGGAAAAAGGGGAAGGACGCGAGGCACAGTGGAATAGGCCGAAGGCCACTTCCAAGGCCACGCGAGGAGGAGCCACGATGTGAGAAACCGAAGGTGGCTCCCACGGACACCAAAGGGAGAAGAAGGAGTCACAAGTGATAGGCCGGAGGCCTCTCCCAAGAACACCAAGGAGAAGGAAGAAAGGAAGGAGAGAAGAGAGCGTAGCCACACGTGATTGCTATGGAAGTGTCACTGTAAGATTAGTAAACACATTCTTGCACTGAAATGTAGGTCTGAAAACTAGATTTCGATGATAGTGTCAATGAATTAGTGACGATTTGCCAGCGTTGCAATATGGGGCAGGCCGTATGTTAAATGCTAGGGAATATACTATTAACGTGAGACAAGTGACAACACGGAAATGTGCAAATGTTGATATCACTCTATGCTATTCACTAGAGTGTAAACTGAGGTTGCATACAAGGCTTCCGTGTGCTTGATCCACAGAAAAATATACGAATCCGCCAGCAAGTCATGTAGCATCCCAGCGGAATCACAGCTCCTAGAGCGCCCTAACAGACCTGTCAACGGTGTACTTTAGACACAACTCAAAGATTACCCATTAACTAAGTCGGACAAACAAGCATCTTTGTATTTAGTAACTCTTTGAACCGCAAAACAAGGAAAGCTGTTGGCAGAGCTGAGGGACAACACTGATTGAGAAACGATACTTGCAAGTGTTTGGCTCTTGTTTTCTTGCAGCCACTGGATCGCGCCGCTCCAGGCAGGAGCTAATTAGAGGCTGATATAAAAAAATCCCAATCAAAAAATTTCTTCTCACTTCCTCATAAGGAGGGACCCGAAGACCCCCACTGAGATTGTCACCAATGGGAGTCAGCCAGCCAAGTTGATGTAGGTTGGACGGTACAACTACGGTGGTGTGGGGCGAACAGGGTGCTGTGGATCATCCTCGCACTCCGGTGCTGCTAAATAGGCAAGATGCACCATTTCGTACAGGGCTTGCACCCTTCCTGAACACGTGCTCAATGCTGTTTCTAAGTCAATATAGGCTCGATCCGTTGGTACTAATTGACGTGCTTCATCAAGGTGGGCGGAGAGCTCGTTCAAGCCTGTGATGACGGCTGGGTCAATGGTACGGAGTCCTCTCTCATGGGGGGGATCGCGAATCGCTGTAGAGGCAGGGCCTACTACATGAACAGACGGGAGTAAGGAAGGTTTGGCGGACAGAACCATGCCAGCATTGCCAGCTTTCACCTCGAAATCAGAGAAGATCCGTTCGCAGCGATCGAGAAAGCCAGCCAAGTGATAGTTCAAGTGGATGGCAAGCCTCCACGCAGCATTACTACTGAACAGGCACTCTGACACGGCACCTCAAACTCCTCCATTTTGCGACCCCCAAACCAGAATCGCTTCTGCTGGCAAAAACGCATGTAATTTTGAAAATTCTGACAATTTCTTTCAAATCGGGGACCAAAAAGCCACTACTTGATGCTCAACATTCAACCTTGCCCTTGCAACGACAATCCTTAACAGACACTGCAGCGCAACCAACCTTCACCTTCTGAAAATCGGCTACACCAATGTCCAAGCTTGGGGTTGGCAAAGCTTCGTTTGCTAGTGGCAATCTCTCTCAGCGGTCAACAAAAACTAACGGCGGAAATCGGCAATTCCGAAGTCGCAGTCAATCGCCGCTTAACTTTTTAAGTCTTTTGCAAAACCCTACCCAAGAAACGGGTTTGGAATCATTGCTTTCACACAATCGCAACTGCAAATGTCTGCCAATGAATCTTCGGGGATTATTGAGAAGAGGTTTCTGGGGTAGTGTTCCTCGGGGCTGTTGGAAAAAATTGCTTTGGACCAATAGGCTCCAAATTTGTCCCCCTCCTGCGCTCCAATTTCTTCAGGCCAACACTTGGCCCGCAATCAAAATTACAGAGGCCCATCCTCACCTCCATTGTTTTTTTGCCTTTCTTGCGTTCCCATTTTTTCCGCTCCCAAGTCACTGCGCCTGCCGCGCTGCGGGCGCAAAAAACATCTAAGGAAATGCCTCTGGGAACCTTCTGCACACCTTGGAGCGCCGCAGGCGCAACTTGCAGCACAGGAATTGCCTCTAAGAACTGTTCACTCCATTTTAGGTCGCCGCAAACGCAAATTTTAGTGAAGGAAATGCCTCTGGGAACCTTCTACTCCACCTTGGGGCGCCGCAAGCGCAAGTTGCAGCGCAGACACTGCCCTAAGAACTGTCCACTCCATCTTGGGCCGCCGCGAGCGCAAATTTAAGTACTGCCGGTGCACTGGCTCACGTCTGTGGGAAATTAGCAAAAAGCAGACCCCAATTCTGGGCCCGCAGCACGAAAACGCTTGGTAGGTGTTATTCTTCATGTGGGTTAATGTTTCTCCGTTGGCAGATGATCCTGCGTTTGATACCATCTGGGTTAGTTCGTCGTTGCTTGGGGCCAATGATTATTTAGTGGTTACAAATGATGGTTAATAGTGGTTATAATGATTGGGACGGGTTTGGAGATTTTGTGGCCGTGATTGATTCCTATCATCATAGCGGGGTTCGAAGTGAGGGGTTTTGCTGGTAAGAACAGTGACTGGTGCCTGTCGACCTGCAGCTTTGAGATTTAGCGAAACATGTTATGAAGGCCTGTGGCCGTCATTTTCGAACACAGCCTGGGTCTGGTCACCTTGTTGAGGAGTTTGCGCGCTCTTTGGGTGATTTCATCATCTTTGGAGTAGTGGAGCGCGTGAGTTCATTGAGCCATCTGCAGACTTTGACATTCATTGGACATTTGATGTGGTTCGGATCAATTTGTGATTCAGATTGGCTATCTGTTGGTTAATCAGATTATACTACAGTAGTTAATAATGATTGGAACTGGTTTTCAAATTATTGCGTCGTGATTGATTCCATTCATCATAATGGGTTCGGAGTTAGTGGTTGTGGCGTTGCCAAAAATTTGCAAGGCTTTGACGTTAGATCGAAACACTTTGTCAAGCAACCTACAGACTTTGACATTACCAAGTCTGGACCATGTCTCAGCCGAGCATTCTCAGAGTTTTGGCTTGGAGGCCTGGGTCAAGTCACCCCGCCAAGCAACCTGCAAAAGTGTATTTCTTGGTTTTAGTGATATCAACTGGTGCTCGTGCAACCTGCAATCTTTGCATTTTTCTGTGTGCAAATCTGAAGTTTGGCCGTGGCAGGCGTGACCGTCATGACAGTAAAAAAATTGAACCTCAGCCAAAAATTGATGTTTTTCCACAGCGCGAGGCGTGTAATTCGCACACTGTGCCTACTACACCCTCAAAATGCTGTAAATTGCAAGAGAAAGAGGCCAGCGTGTAGCATGTAGTTGTTCATTTTGTTTCAAAAACTTCAACTGTAAAAAAACTATTAAAAAATTAGGGTGCTTTGGCTGAAATCAGCCCTTCACCACAGCGCGGCGCGTGTAGTTGGACAACTTGGACTACCACACCGTCGGAATTTTTCGTATTCCCACCACAGCGCGGAGCGTGTAGTAGCAGATTTGGCCGGTGTGGCAAAGGCAGTGCTTGAGAAACAACTATGGCCATCTGAAGCGTTGAAGTGTGGCAGGGGCAGGGCTTAAGAAACAACTATGGCCACCTGAAGCGTTGAAGTGTGGCAGGGGCAGGGCTTAAGAAACAACTATGGCCACCTGAAGCGTTGAAGTGTGGCAGGGGCAGGGCTTAAGAAACAACTATGGCCACCTGAAGCGTTGAAGTGTGGCAGGGGCAGGGCTTAAGAAACAACTATGGCCACCTGAAGCGTTGAAGTGTGGCAGGGGCAGGGCTTAAGAAACAACTATGGCCACCTGAAGCGTTGAAGTGTGGCAGGGGCAGTGCTTGAGAAACAACTATGGCCATCTGAAGTGTTCAAGTGCGGCAGAGGCAGCGCTTCAAAAACAACTATGGCCATCTGAAGCGTTGAAGTGTGGCAGGGGCAGTGCTTAGGAAACAACTGTGTTGAGAAACAACTGTGGCCATCTGAAGCGTTGAAGTGTGGCTGGCGCAGTGTTTGAGAAACAACTATGGCCATCTGAAGCGTTGAAGTGTGGCAGGGGCAGTGCTTGAGAAACAACTGTGGCCATCTGAAGCGTTGAAGTGTGGCTGGCGCAGTGTTTGAGAAACAACTATGGCCATCTGAAGCGTTGAAGTGTGGCAGGGGCAGTGCTTGAGAAACAACGATGGCCATCCCAAAGTTTGAAGTGTGGCAGGGGCAGTGCTTCAGAAACAACTGTGGCCATCTGAAGCGTTGAAGTGTGGCAGG
>VSDK01006368.1:0-12132 GCA_009767595.1 Symbiodinium kawagutii | reverse complement strand
CAAGAAATCGCACAAAACTCGAATACCAAAGGGACAGACGGGATCGAACGGGGCTCCTCCCAAGCTGCCAAGCTTGTACCAAGAATGCAGCGAATAAAGGTAAGTAATGTACCTTTGTCAAGCCAGATTTACCCAAAAGTATCATAGGTCTGAACAGGTTATGAATTTGGATGACAGACAATCTGATGATGATCCTGCTCTCCAAGTAACAAAACGTAGCATTGCGGTTGAAACTGAGCAGCGCACCCAAGGCAGCATGCTGTTCCAAATGAATGTCGCTGCCATCCTTCCAACTTACACTGTCTAGAAAATCCGCACAGCATCCAAACGAAATTGAGCAACATGATGTATCTTTTGTCACATGGCAAACTCATGACAAAGAATTCTGTGTTTTCTACAACTTTCTGAAAACTTTGAGAATTCTTTCTACAGCTTTGAGAATTTTTTGCTGAATGAAAGGCCTTCAGTGCAGCTCGGCACCAGCGATCACCAATCGGTCGCGGGCCGTGCCTTGGTCGTGGTGTAGAGAGTATGTCTGCAAACTTAAAAAGATATAAAAACAAAAAAATACATAAATATATATACATAGATATATGTGTATATGTATAGATATATATGTATATGTATAGATATATATGTAGATATGTGTACATATGCGTATATATATATATAGAGATGGAAAAAGACAGAATGTATCTTTGCATGTCTATAGTATGGATCGAGAACATCTTGGATCATATTGGTATGTCTACAGTAATCTAAAGTATGCAAATGTGTGCAAGCTTGAAAATTCTGGCACAAACCTCCCATACTAACCCATGGAAAGGGGCCACAGCATCGCAAAGGGGACGTGAACATACGTGACGTGAACTAGATAGATAGATAGATAGATAGATAGATAGATTGATTGATTGATTGATAGATTAGATAAATAGTTATGTTATATGTATATCTAACTAGCATCTATTTCTGTAAATGTGCATGTGTATATATATATATATTATGCCACGAACAAACAACCGTTTTCTAGCGTCGAGTGTGCTCCTCAGGGTCTCAAAGATGTGGATCAACACAGGTCCATGTTGGAGGTTCCCAAAACTGAGGGAGAAAACAAAACGATAATTACCTGATAACAGCTGCTGTTGCAAGACACAAAATATCACTGAAACACATACCGAAAGGTTTGCGAAAATGAAAACAAACCCGTTTAATTGTACGGCCTGAGCAGAAACAAAATAAAAACAAAAACATGTTGGTGAATTGTTTGGTTAAACACACATCAGAAGAAACTGCCAGCAAATACATAAGATTTAGCGGAGTCACGTGCTGATATAAGAACAATATAGGCAGAAATCACCATAAACAAAACAGCACCACAACTGGTCGTGCAAAACTACCGTTCTGCCTAGTATGTCTCCAGGTATCATTAAAAAGTATAAAAAAGTCATGTTCATGTGAAGGTTGCTAGTTTCGAAAGTATATCAGGCCATTATCAATGTCCATGCTGCGAGTCTTATTCATGTCTGAAACATTGTGCGCTCAGGTAGTGCGAGGCCTGTTTCATTTTCAGCCTGCATCTGCAAATCTGCACGTTGGGAATCAAGTTCTTTTAGTTTGACATCACCCTGGTTGGAAAGCAGAAGGCCTATATAACAAACACATCCCAGTTGCGGGCTCCATTGGATATCGAAACCACGCGCAGATATTGAGACATACAAGCATCCAAGAACACTACTTGTTCTACACACGTACGCTAGACTCTCGAATAGCCATACACTCAAGGAACCTCACATGTCAACGCAAATTGCAGTCGCATGAAACTAAGCCACTTATATGCACATTGCAAGTTCATGATCCAAGTTTATAGTTCGTTTGGAACTTCTCCAGAAAAGGGCAAAGGAAAGGTACATAAGGAAACTTGTTTGGCGTTGACGTTGAGGAAACCAATCTCTCAGTTCCAAACCAAAAAAGCATAGCGAGAAGCACGGGCTTCATGTCTCCAAGGCCTTCGTGACAAATCATCTGCATAACTGCTGCAAACCCTGAAGGTCTCCCTGCAACTCTGACAGCTGAGACCTGCTAAGCCACAGCCGAAGATCAGAGATGCTAACCTGGCGGCTGAAAGCGGCTGAAAGCAGCTCAGTGAAATCCAATGAACTGTGACATGTGAGCCCAGCCTTGGCGACAAACCGAAACGGATGTCATACGACATCTAACGAGTCAGAGCTATCAATCGCTATCAATCGCTATCAATATACAGATTCCATGTGTAAAAAGACGATTCTTTTCAGGTCATTGCTTTGAATTGTAGGACATTGTCTTAAATTGAATATGTTGAATTTCAGAACATGTCCTGCATTTGCACTACAGATGTGTCTTTAGTTATCTTTATTCAGCTCCTCTAAAGGGACATTGTCACATCTCCACAAATGAGAGATCGAAACAAAAGAATCCGCAGCATCAACCAGGCTGCTTAGTTTCGCTGGGTTACAATACACTGCAATGCCGTACATACATGCTTGCACCGACTTACTATACACTCAAGAGTTACCTTGGACAGCAAACTCTGGAAATCTTGAACAAAACTATTGAAGCATTGTTTAGTCATGTGTTTTCATTTTTGGTCATTGGTGTTTGTCATTGTGTCATTTTTGCTCCATTTGTTCATTTTTTAAGCCATTGTTTAGTCATGATTTGAGGGTGTCATTTCTTAGGCATTTTTCAGTCATTTGTTTTAATCATCTTGTAGTCGTTTGGCAGGTGGGAGGAAATAGCCAAAACAATGACTGAAAAAAATGACACAGATTCAAAAGAGGTTCCAAAATTGCAAAAACTCAATGTTCCTCAAGTGCTTCTCGTGTTCAATCTTTTCTTGTCATGTGTCAGTCATTTGTTTTCAATCATTTTTGGGGGAGAAAATGACTAAAAAACGACACGGGCCCAAAAAGGTTCCAAAATGGAAAAGGCACATTTTTGTCTCGATTGTTTGTCATGATTTAGTGACTTTGTTTCTGTCATTTTTGATCATCTTTTAGTCATTTTTCAGGGGAGGAAATAGTTTTTAAAAAATGAATGACTAAAAAATGACACGGGCCCAAAAGAGGTTCCAAAATTGCAAAAACTCGATGGTCCTCGTTTGCCATGTTCAAATCATGTTTTAGTCGGTTTTTTGTCATTTCTCAGCCATGTTTCGATCATTTGTTAGTCATGTGTTGTTTAAAATGCTAAAGAATGACACTAACAATGACAAGAAATTGGCCAAAAAAAATACTATATAAGGCAAGAGAAATAGGTGTCAAATAATCATTTGGATGTTCTCAGAACCTCCTGGTCAGTGACGTATAACTATTCACATAAACATCAACATGCTCGTACACTTAGACACATACACATGAACATACGTATACACATATGCAATTACTTATATATCCAATATCAATTATATACACAACATAGCACAACACAGCACCACACAACATGTAAATTACAAAGCAGTTCAAGTCAGTACATCACGCGTGGCATACATTACAAACATTGCACCAATTGTGTGAGCATTACAGATATTTATGCGTTCACCAACGGCCAAACTCCCATCAAAGCTCAACTATGCAGGTTGATAGTGGCAAGACGCTGCAAGTTCAGCCAGGAGGACAGGGCTACACGCCCCGCTTGGGCCTCAATAGAATTCAGTCATTAGGATTCGCTGTCATAAGCACTTTCTTCAGGATCAAGCTTGTGTTCGGAAACAGTTGAAGTTGCAGTCAGAAAATAGTATGTGACACAGCAAAATCATGTGGTGCTTAGCTATCCCAACCTGAAACCAACTCCTCCCACCAGTATGAGTTTCTAGACGGTGCACTCTTCGTTTCCGAGACAGTATCTGTATCTATATATAACTATCAATATGCATATATATATATATAGATAGTATATATCTAGATATAGATATAGATGTGTATATATATATATATGTATATGTATATACACTTCTATATAAAACTATCTATATGCATATACATAGATAGATAGATAGATAGATAGATAGATAGATAGATAGATAGATAGATAGATAGATAGATAGATAGATAGATACATAGATAGATAGATAGATAGATACATAGATAGATAGATAGATAGATACATAGATAGATAGATAGATAGATACATAGATAGATAGATAGATAGATACATAGATAGATACAGTCGATAGATAGATAGATAGATAGATAGATAGATAGATAGATAGATAGATAGATATATAGATATTACATACACTTCCGATATCGAAATCTGGCTAAATGGTTTCTGCGTGGGACGTATCAAAGAAGTTTCTGAGTACATGTCCTATTCGGAAGCACAAAAAACTTCAAGGGCGCGCAAGAGCCAAGGACAAAAAGCTGTTGCAGGAAATCGGAACAAATGGGAACAAAAGACAACAGAAGACAACAGAAGTACATCCAGAGCACTTCAAATTGAGTTCAGAGGGATCAAGAGAACTCAGGCAAGCAAGGAAACGAGACGGGAAAATTTGAGGTGGAATGGAAGTCTCCAAAAGTGCGCAGTTTGATACAGCAAACACAACTTCCAGGTGCTTCGAAACTTCCAATTCCCTTAAAGACTTGCCGTGACGGAAGTTTGAAAGTCAAACGTTCGATGTTATGGAAAGTTGCAGCAAGTAGTCCCTCAGCAGGGATGTGAGAGAAGCAAAGATGTCAAGAGATATTTGAGTGTGTGACTGATAAGAATTGCGCAAAAAGCAGTGTTTTTTCAATAATGTTGTGCTCCGGGATGGTCGAAAGGTAGGCTGGGTGTGGCTCGGCAAAGCGGCGGGTGCAGGGGTCCGAAAAAAATTGCACACTGCGCGAGGATGCGGCCAAAAGCATAGCGCAAGTCAAATTGTAACAACACATGTTTGCAAGGTGTTTCAATGTCCGAAACCCGCGCGCGACCTGCAGCGAGAAGCACATTTGCAAATAAAAACCATATAAAACTGAGGGGCTCGAGACGTTTTTGGATGTTCCAATATAGACAGGTAGAGTTCAAGACAGACAGACAGACAGACAGACAGACAGACAGACAGACAGACAGACAGACAGACAGACAGACAGACGACAGACAGACAGACAGACAGACAGACAGCCAGCCAGCCAGCCAGCCAGCCAGCCAGCCAGACAGACAGACAGCCAGCCAGCCAGCCAAACAGACAGACAGACAGATTCCAGCCGCCTGTCCCTCTTTCAGAAGATCGCTCTGTCATCCAGAGCAAACAGCCTCAAACCTCTCTCCCTTCAGAATTGCAAACTCCATCGCCTTGTATCTTGGTAAAATACTGGAGAATTTGATGACACGGAGAGCTGAGGGGCTGAGGACGAGGGAGGCTTCTCACAGAAAGATAGAAACAAACTGTGTCAACTGTCAACGTGTCAACCGTGTCAACTACGCAGCCACACGGTCACTCTGTGAGATCCTGAGAATCGCTCATCTTCAGCTTGTAAACGAGGGCCCAAGCAAGCCCCAAGACCTCAAAGCTGCGTAAATTATCCATTTTGTTGTGCGAAATCGCCATTGCAGATTCGACTGACCTAGTGTCACTTGACAGTAAAAGCTCCCAAAGAAACACAAAAAGGGTCCCCCTTTGGGTCTCTTGTGTCATCCTCCTTGCTAAAGGAAGATTGCTGCCTGCTCTTTGCCCAAAATGAATGTGGGTCAAAGGCAAGGTGCCAATATGTTCCAAGCATAACACAAACATGGCACTCTTGAATTAGTTGATAATGTTGTCATGTCGCATCTATTCAACCATGAACCAACGTGAACCAATCTGGACGAACCACGTAGCAAAGTGATGCCATTTCTTTTGACCTTGGGGAATCTCACCGTTGAGATCAGCTGTACTTAGCTCGCAGCAAAGAAGCCATGGAAGCAAAGGCATCACCTCAAGGGTCACCAGCTGATCCCAGGGGACTGAGATTCTTCACTTGACAAACTGCAGAACGTGACGCTGAGTCCACATGAGAAAAGTAATGTCAACCTCATAGGATCAGTCAGGTATCTAAGGTATCTATTTTCACGCTACCAATTTTCATTTGTCCGTCCATTGTGACCCCTTCCGCAGGTTCCTCCTCCAGAAAAAGAATTGCCTTGTTGTCTGGAATTTCCGTGGAGCAAAACATCTGCAACTTAGAAAATGATTTCTGCATCTTGCTTCCAATAGCCTAGTGGCCCTAGTCTTCCACAAATGTAGAAACAAACCCAGCCTGCCGCAACATTTCTGGGCATCGTGAAAAAAGTCCTCGAGCTCCCGCCGCTGTCGAGATTCACTCGGGAGCTCTACATTGAGCTTTGCTGAGCAACAAAAACAATGCAAAACCTTTTGAGCTATGCTATTCTATGCTATGCTATCCTGTGCTGTGCTGTGCTCTGCTGTGCTGTGCTATGCTATGCTATGCTATGCTATGCTATGCTATGCTAGATGCTATGCTAGATGCTATGCTATGCTATGCTATGCTATGCCATGTCGTGCCATGCTATGCTACGTGCTAATTATACTCCATGCTATACTATACTCTACAGACTCTACAGTACTATCCTATACTATGATATTCTATATATATATACAACATATGTGTATATATATATATGCATGCATTACATTACTGGTTTCAAACTTACATTGTCACTTTGAGCTGGAAAGAAAGGGTATTTGCTATCTCCTTTCAGCAGCTTGCCGCTTCTTCTGGGTTTCTTCTCTTCCTGTGAAGTGCGAGTTGGAAGAGTCCACACCATTGCCACAAATCAAATACAGAATCATGAATCATGATGAATTATATAGAATAGTCTAGTCACTGGCCAAGCATGCCAAAGTGCAAGTACGAATACAGCAGCTGAAACTGCTACGCGATGTCCAAGGATTAAAAGCTCAGAATTGGAGCGTCTCCTCCAGGACAACAACAGGTAGAAGGTCCATCCTCGGGGAGGCTGGTGGATTCAAAGTTGTGTGGCAGCCACGAGTCCTTGTGTTCAATGATCACTTGCTCACTGATCTCAATATAGAATGATATCACTAGTCTGAGGATGTTTCAGGCAACTACAGGGACACTTGCTCACAAAAAAAGGATTGAAAGTACAGAACGCTGAGAGAAAGGGAGTTGGGTAAAGATGGAGAGAGATGGCAAGAGAAGTAGATACTGTAGAGAAGTGAAGAAAGATGGAAAGAGATGGAGAGAGATGAGGAGAGAGATGAGGAGAGAGATGAAGAGAGCGAGAGAGAGGAGGAGAGACGTGAAGAGAGAGATGAGGAAAGAGATGAAGAGAGGTGAAGAGAGGTGAGGAGAGAGAAAGATAGAGGTGGAGATGGGACGAGATAGAGATAGACGAAGAGGGAGAAAGAGAGATGAAATGAGAGAGATGGAGAGATGAAATGCGAGAGAGAGAGAGAGATGGAGAAAGCAAAAGAGAGAGATATAATAAATATAGAGAGAGAGAGGGAGGGAGGGAGGGAGGGACCAAAAAAAGCTACTAGTAGAGGCAAGAATGAAGTGAACAAGCTAACAAGCTATATCAGTGATACACTGCTTAAAGAGCTTCCATAACTTCAAGTTCAAGTCCAATCTTGCCGAAGCACTGATCTGCGTCAGGGAAGAAGGCCCGACATTTGAAGCTCAGTTCGCGCTCAGCAGATTTCTGCTAAGTTGGTGGCATGCATGACACCTTTGGTTGAGTTGCATTGGAAACCACGTGAAAGACAGGGTTTCATTCACTTGTTGACTTGTTGCTCTATGTTCTCCTCTTCGACTTATGGTGTGAAAAGAAAGAACGCGTTATGTATAATTCTGCGTAAATACATATATATATATATATATCCCTACGAGCAAACAGTGTAGACAGCTAACAGAAATAAGTTGAACGAAAAAGGAAAAACGTCTATCAAATGAGCTTTGCAGCTCAAGAGGAAGGGAAAACCATGCCTTTGCAAAGGACAAATGGAAGAGAAATGGGAAAGGCATGGCAAATCAGAGACAAGTGACCCACACCGCAAATCCGAAGGCACCCATAGTTCGACTCAGAAGACAGACCAATAGCAGAGCAGGAGACAATGAGACAAAGAGAAAGAGAGAGGGAGAGAAAGAAAAAAGAAAAGAGAAAGAATAGATATACGAGGGAGAGAGAGAGAGAGAGATTGGAGAGAGATCAAAGAGACAAAGGAGATAGGACAAATGTGGAAGAGACAAACAAGAGAGCAAGAGAGAGAGAGAGAGAGTGAGAGAGATGAAAGAGACAAAGAAGAGAGGACAAATGTGGAAGAGACGAAGAAGAGAGAGAGAGAGAGAGAGAGAAAAAAAAATGGGAGACAAATAGGAGTAAGAGAGAACAAAGAAGAGAGAGAGAGAGAGACAAAGAGATACGGAAAAACAGGAGACGAGACAGAGTGACACAAAGTGATACAAAGATACCTCGGTAGGAGCCCAGTCGGAGAGCCAGGGCACAGCATGGGTCTCAAAGATGTGCGAAGTCCTGGAGAGGGACTAACAGCAGCTGGGTGACACTTGAGAGACAGAAGCAGAGAGCCGAGAAGCCGAGATGTGGGAAGAAATGGCAGGCAAGCGAACTAGAACCACCCAGCGACGCAACAGCATCTAAGTAGTGAGTAAGAACCTCATCTGGGTCAAAATCTTTGGGGGAAAAGATACTCTGAACAAATGTACTATATAATTTTATATAATGCATACATGAATATCACTTTGTATAGATTATGTAAGCTGCTTGAATTGCCAAAAGTTGGCTGACCACATTCTTTAGGTGGCTGAAACACAATGAAGCATCTTGAAAATCTGATGTACACACATGGAAAATGGACAATGTAGGCAAAACTTGCTAAAACTGTCCTTGAGCTCAGGCAACTTCAACACACAAGAGGACGAATGCGGACAATATACACTTCTTCATTTCATTGATATCTTCCTGGGGTGAGAACGGCTCTGCAAATATCTGGCAAAGTATGCAATCGTGGACCCTCAACGGGAGCCCTCTCTCTTTCCTTTGGACATGGTGTTCCACGCATCTTCCAGCCCCGTACCATCGGAACCACGCAGCACAGCTGGGCTCATGAAAGGGCGATACACGTCCGATACAAGGCATAACAAGGCTGACTTGGTCCGACTTGATCCCAGTTTGATCCGACTTGTCGAGTGGACCTTGAATCTTTTGGTCTGACTAAGGGCTCGAGTCATGGTCCAACAGCTTGCGAGCCAGTCTTTGCTCAGACCTCAGCTTTTGATCGTTTTCGAAAAGAGTTCATTGAACTTCAACATGCGATTTATGGATCCTTTAATATCTGTTCTGCATTTTTTGCTTGCGCAAAATCCAAATGTCAACTGAAATTCACTGATACCTTTGCTCTCTTGTTTGCAAGAATCACTTGCCAAGCCCCTGGCACGGTATGCAAGTGATGGATTAATGGAACTTTCCTGTCGTCAGGGATGATGCGTGGATGCCATAGACTTAAATTCCTGGACGTCTGCTTCACGTTCACCTTTTTGAATGCGAAAACTGAAGCTGCGAAAAAACTCCAAGTCTTCGAAGCTTTAGCTGCTTTAGCTTTCCCTCCCTGCGACCTGCCCATCCAGAAGCGGTCGCAGTTGTCGCGAACGGCAGACAACTTGTGCCTCTGACCTCACAGCAAAGGGCGGCTTTCTTGTAGCATCCTGTAGCATCAAGTGATCCCAAACAATCGCGACCAGAATTAGGGTTCCAGATTAGGGAGTTTTGGACTGGGAAAAGAACGGAGTGAATTGAATCATAAGAGGAACGAAGGTTGAGACAAAAGAGGCAAAAAGAAGCAACTGACAACATTGATCTATCTATCCATCCATCCACCCATCTATCATCAATCATCAATCTCTCATGAATCTGCCATTCCATCTATCTTTCTACCGAATCTGAATGTGTTTTTATAACCCCATCATATTATTTCCTTCCGATGCAGCAGATCGGCAGTAGTCTTTGGCGTGCTTCTCGTCCTGTAACAGCCAGGTTGACTGGGAAATTCCAGTGGAGCTGGTTTCTGGCAAAGATCTTGGCGTAAATGAGAACAGAAATTGGATGAATTTGAATTATTCAAATAAATCTTGCCCAGCCCCATCTGGCAAAACTGGTGAAGGGATGAAGTTCTGTGATCAGCCAAGCCTGGAATTGGCTCATCTGTGCTAGTTCCTGACATGCAAAAAGGCGGACATATCACGGCAGAAGGCAGGCATATCATGCATTCTCTCCAGTCACTACAGCTCTCATTGTCTGCAAGGGTATGTCGCCCGTGGCCTTGATTGCTTGGAGTGCACCTCCTTCCTTCTCTCCATCAATGGGATTCAAATGCAGTTCCCAACAGCCCAGAGGAAAGTCCTGGAGTCAAGCAGAGAACATGGAAATCTGTTTTGGTTGTGGTGCCACTTGACATTGTCTTTGACATTGTCTTTGACATTGTCTTTGACATTGTCTTTGACATGTTTTAAGATTCTTTGATTCGAAGACTGCTTTCTCCAAAAGCACTTTAAGTTGACTCGAAGCCAATTGCTGTGCGCCAAGGCAAAGACGTGCAAAAACAGCTGCCTGTTTTGCTCAGCTTATCTCCCCGCCTGCTGCTTGCCGTTCTTTGATGGGCTCCCACATCCAGCACTGCCGGGAGCACCAACAGTTACGTTGAACAGCTTGGGCAGTATGACTTTGGCCTCAAGCAATTTCAAGTTGGGTTTACTCTAGCACTCTCACTGCCGATTTTTTCCTTACAGATTGATGAAGCATTTCCTCTATTTTCCCCTATTGACACAATGACTGCGAAGCATTTTGCTCTGCACTTGCAGTAAGACAAGAGCCAAGGTTGGATACACGACGTCTTGCGAGCAGCACTGGGGCCACTCAGCCTCATTTTCCATGAACCTCAGAAGTTAAACGAGTGAGATATGGAGAGAGATATGGAGAGATGGGGGAGATCACTTTGTGCTTTGACCGTGAGACCATCCCAGGCTGAGGCTCCAGGCATTGGACAACCTACTGCTGTTCCTTGATCACCGGGTCCATCTTCTTGGGCAATTCGACCTTCAACATTCTCAGGATGTGTTTCATCTCAAGTGTTAAAACCACAATTCAATGATAATAATAACAATGACAATGATAGTAAACACGGAGCTTCTCTGCTAAGGACAGATACCGTAGAAATCAGTAAAGCAAGAAGTGTCAGGAAACAAAACAAGACACTCAGAAAACCAAGAAGCGGAATATCTCGGTCTCAGTAAACCGCTCAACAGACAAGGAGCTCTGTACATCGAGAGCTCAGCACGACTTCGGAAACACAAGAGACCAATAGAGACCAATAGAGACCAGTTTGGCTCAGGAGTTGAGCAAATGCAGAGACCCAAAGCACGGTCTACACTTTATGGATCAAGAAAACATGACTTTGATCAAGAGGACATGGAGAGAACATGGAGACATCTCCATGGAGAGCTCAAAAGTTTGACTGGGTGATCTCCGAGGACATCTCACACACTGTGTCCACGTCAAAACGTTCCATTTTACTTTTGCTTTGTTGACTTTTATTTTGATAAAATATGGCTCAAAATGCGGTATTGAATCTTAGCCTCAAACCTTCTGCTTTATCAGACACTGCCCCTCCTAAAGGAAAAAATTGAGTAAAAGTAAGATCCTGCCCCCTGTCCAAACACAGAACCTCATGTCAATCGCTTGTTCGGACTCAAACCCAGTGGACAGTTTGCGATGCAATGGACGCAAACCCTGTGTGAGAATACTTGTCTTAAGATAAACATATCTGCCATATTTCAGAATAGAATTCCAGAGACTACAGTGGTACGGGGATTGAAATCAAAGGAAAGTAGCTGTCATTTTTGTGAGAGGTACTTGAAGAACAGTTCGAGCAGTTTCAAACATCTTCTCTTGTCTCTAGATTGCCCTGCAGGGTGCAGCGTCTTGCTGAGAACGTTCATATCTACTATCACACTGTAACGCTCGGCAAGGGCGGCTGTAACTTGAAATGCTGTTGGAGTTTTAATGAGTTCAATGGTTGTCTGGAACCCTCTGTGTGTGTGTGCATTGCAAACAGGATGAGATCACCTTGAAAAGGGCAAG
>VSDK01006366.1:144291-191289 GCA_009767595.1 Symbiodinium kawagutii | reverse complement strand
CACTTGGCGAAAGAATTGATCCAATGGGCGAAGCAGCAATGGCCGGCCGCGTCAGAGCAATCTGACAATTTTGGTGACATCCAAGGGGATCACCGTGATGTGGTGTTACCATCTGCAGGTGGCCGCGACTTCCTTCCCCATGCTCAACGGGAACAATTCGATCCCAATCGCCCTGGTGCTTTTGGCAAAGGCCAAGGAGGAGGCCGAGGTGGAGGATATCAACAGCATCGCTACCCGGGCGGGTCAGCCTATGCATCGCAGCGAGACTATCAGGGACCTCGTCACCACCACCGAGGACATCCATATACCTGGTATTGGAATGAGCGCCGAGGATGGTTTTGGCAATGGGACCGATGATCTCTTCTGTTTTGGTTGACCGCTTACCGGGAGGTAATGCCCCGTGAGCGAGCTGTGTTCTTTTGCAGCATTCTTTTGTGCTATCTTTGCACCATGTTCCCTTTTCCTTGATTGACATCACAACTTTTCAGCATTGTATCACTAACTCATGTTGGCCGTGCCTGGAATTCTCAAAGTGCATTCGAGTCCAAAAGTGAATTTAAATTGCAAACCTTTTTCAGATGTCATTCAAGCTTGCTATCTTGCAGCATCCGGCATTGGATCCAAAGCGATCCCACCCGGCAAGCATAGACACAAGAAGGGCTTGTATCGGCCCCAAGTTGTCGCTATAGTTGCTTGCCCGGCGGGAGCCGTGGCCTTTGTTCGACGTTCGCTGCTGTGTGCACCGCGCCAAAACATAGTCCGAAGTGCATTCACGATCGCAAGCATTCTGACACCAAATTGTCCACTTGACATTGCATTGCAACCTGCCAATCGCTGAGGTAGAACGTTTCTCCTGTTTCCCTTCGAGCTGCCAACACGGCGGCTTTCAGGGACGGGGGGTGTTTTTGCCTAATGTATCCTGAAAGATAGCGATATATTACGGCTATACTCTTACCCATCGTTTGGCTCAAGTGAGAAAAAGGTCCTCTGTGATTCTTGTAGCTTGTTGGCTGCGGTAACCTGTTAAATACATCTTTGTTGTCCGATGTTTTTTTTAGTGTTTTTTGTTGCTCGGCTGTTGTTTTTTTCCCAGCACTCTATTATCAGGCATGATATGGCATTATCAAGTTTCAAACCGTGTGAACTAAGCTTGCTGCACTGTTGCTGGAGTTTGTTAAGCACTGTTGTTTGCCTTAAATAGCTGCTGATGTCTAATGGGCTATGAACCGCTGGATCTCCATTAATATAGGATACTAAGCATTTCAAAACATGACATTTATCATGAACCACAATTAACTTCTTCATTATTTCTATTCTAACTATACGCACAGACGCCCTGGTTTGCCCGGAGGGCAAACCACTGCTTTTCCTATCAATTGAACATTGCTCAAAGAATCAGTGAGAAACACTGGCTATACGCAGTGATTTAGGGTTTAGGGTTTGGAGTTTTAGCGTTGTCGCTTGGCGCTTCTTGATTCTCAGACTTTCAAAACAACGGGCCTGCGCAGGGTTTTGAACAGTTGACAAGACTAACTTCTGGGCAGGTCTTGTGCATCCGGGCAAACCATGGAGTCTTGCCGTAACTATAGTTGTTGAATGAGTTTTACCTTGCCGTTCATGATCACCAACTGAAACCAAGTCATCAATAACTATAGTCTTAACTATTCACTTAATACCTGTAGTTTTGATTGTTACCTATTGGTTATCAGTACCTTTGTATAGTCGATACCTATTATCCCTGATAATAACTATGACTATTATCTTACTTATTGATTCTTATACCTTGCTATTCATGATCCGTTACTGATATGAACCTGGTTGGTGGTTTTGGCCATTGATTATTTGCCCAAATGTATTAGCAAATGGTTGGTTGGTTGATGTTGGTTGGCAAACATAAATTTTCATAATCGGGTGGTTCAACCACTAAGCAGTACATGAGTGTGAAGGCATTTAGCTGGCATTACCTGGTATGAACTGGATTTTTTGACCGCTCAATTCGTTCATTAACTGATCCATCCACTTCATGTTCTCAGCTAAGACGCGCGGGAAGCACTGCTTCAGGCGGCTATTTGGGCTTCGGTGGCGGGGGCCTGAGATCTATCTATGATATTTTTGTTAGGCCGATTAAAGGCCAAAACTAAAAAACTAGTGTTTACATTTTTTTGGTAGTAAGATTTTGGTCTATCCAGGATCCATATCATCCAGTTAGCATCCATCTATCGATTATTGATCATGAATTAATGTATGTTTTCGCTGAAGTTCATCGCACTGCTTCATAATATCCATGGGCTGTATCCAGCCGAGCTGCAGCTAGGGTTCCACCACCAAGCTCCTGGCACTATGTGGATTCAATGTCCAGCCGAATGCCAAGCTCCGTTGGTTTTGGGTATGTGCCAAAATGGTGGTACCTACAGTGGCCCAATGGTTTCCTGATCATTTTTGAGTGGGTGATTGGTGAGTTTTAGCTTACCCAATTTCTTAAAATGGGGGTACCCCTATTTTGGGAAACCACCATTTGTAAGCAGCAATGCTAAGCTAGACTAAGATTTGCATCAAGCAAGCGCAAGAACATCGGACGATACCCTGAGCTAACTAGCATTTCTAACTCGGAAGTAACATCCAACAATGGTGGAGAAGCCGCACTTTTTTTGGTTAAGGCAGGAAAATTGTCGCTTTCCTGTGCTTGATGATGGAAACCCAATTTCCAGGCCAGCCCAAAGCCCGCAACTCGATTGAGAATGGCTGTAGAACTGGATCGTCTGTGATCAGGCCTGATCAACCCCAAGCATGGAGAGGGCATTGATTGGTTGGGAGCTTGAACTGTGCAGGCGACATGTCTCCAAGCCCCTCTACGACATTCGTCCACTGGCGGATCCAATATCCTGTAGATCACCCTTTGTTTTTTTTTTCAGCTTTCTGAAGCGGAACTAGTGATCCACGTAAGGATGATTAAGGACGTGTTTTGGAGGTTTGCCCGGTATGTCCAGTCGGATGGCGGTTGCCTTTTCCGTCCCTCAATTGAAGTTCAATTCTCCGCTTCATTGTTTGTGAACCCTGATTATCCCTGAACAACCATGGCCAATTCTAATATTTATCATATACGTTAACCAAAGATAACAATCGCTTTGTGTATTCTTCATTCTCCCAATGCTGGTTGTCAGTGCAAATAGTTGTGTATTTCTTCTAGGCTGTGTGGGTTCCCTGCCGTTGTTCCAATCAACCCTTTCTTGGTCAGCGTTGCTTGTACTTCGTCGTGGTCTACTGGAACATCTCAGGACATGCGCAATACTGCACCCAAAAGCACCTTATGTTCATGTTCCACTCCATATTTTTGATGGTACATATCTATACATGAAAAGGCGTCACATCTATATTTGATTTATTTTTTAATATTTTCGTGTACATATATATATATATATCTATATATGCTATATACCTTATCCTCCCAGTTACCTTTACTCAGTAGGTAGCCAACCCCAGTTACGACTAGCTGGTGGGAACCGGAACTGGTTACGTACTGTTGGCTGGAAACTGAAAGGAAGGATGTGTATATATATGTATATATATGCATTTTTTATGTATATATTTATTTCTGTAAATATTTGTATATGCATTCCGCGCACGGTATATCACTTCAGTGGCAACTGTTCGCCAGTGGAATCTATAGCACAGCTATTTATCATCCATTTAGCCAAGAATTGAGCGTATTAGTAGCATGTTCTTAAGCCTATTATTTAGCCAAAGAATGTAGCCAATAATTTAGTTTTATGATTAAGCCCATTACTTAAGCCTATTACTAGCCTAGTGCTTCCAAGACCTATTGCTGAACCCTGTTAAAGTAATAGGCTTCAGCCACTTACTAGCCCAGGCATGCCCAAGCTACTGAAGCCTAATAGGTAAGCCCAGGCTGCCAGCCTATTACTAAGCCTATACCTATCACTAAGCCCATGGCCCCAGCTTCAGCAACCAAGGCTGGGGAGGTGCAACCGCTGGGGAACGCCAGTTCCGTGAAAATCATGGTCAGTTGATGGTCAGTTGATGGTTATTTGATGGTTAATTGATGGTTCATCATGCTTAGTGATAGTGAGAAAAATGCTATTCATGGAGAAGTTTCTCATGATTTTGAACTTTGAACTCAACGTATGATTCACCGCGATGTTCCATGGTGAGCGGCTGAGAAGTGGCCACAAGCGCGCGTCCTGGTGATTGTTGTTCTGGTTGGCTCACCAGTTGCATGGTGGGAAACACCGATTTTGTTCAACAACCAGCCAAACCAACTATCGGTGTTGCAAAGTTGGTTCACATGGAACCCGAAGTTACCAGAATGCCTGGGCGCTGAGAAGTTAGTTTTGTCAGATGTTCAGAATCCTGCGCGGGCCCGTTGTTGTGGAAATTTTGAAATGAAGAAACCAGTAGCCCTAAAACCTTAAACCCTAAATCACTGCCTTTAGTCAATGTTTTTCACCATTTTATTGAACAAAGTTTTGTTGATGGGAACCCATGGGTGTAAAGCTAGGGCAAAGCGCGGGCGCGTATATCCGTGCTGCATGTTCAAGTTTGTGTTGCGGATCAGTAGCTGCATTGTGCATGTTGTGTTCAGGGTATTTTCGCTTCCTGTTTTTTCTTGAATTTCAGATCCAACATGCGTAAACATCTGTGCTTCTTAAAACAGGGGACCCCTAAAATCATCCAATATGGCAGTGGGTCAAACACCGGTACCCCTGGTTCCCCTATCATTAACCACTGTTTTCCCTACTATTGTTCGTTCTCTTCCTCCATTATTGGTTGGTCAATATTGACCCCGATAGCCAACTAACTCGAGGGCCCTGAGTTTCTCGAGCTGAGCGAGTCGCAACCCTGGTCTTCCAGTGGTTCAACGATGGTTTACTCATGTTTCATAAGCTGGTTCGCTAGTGGGGAACAAGTTGGTTAAGTAATGGTTATAGCTACTGGTGCATTATGGTTGATAAGCCATATGATAATGGCTAAGTAGTAGTTAATAAGCTGATGAATGAATGGTTGATAGTTGTTGATGGATGTAGATGGTTCATCATGCTTAATACTGACTGACGGTAACTGATGAATGGCGATGATGAATTCTGACGAGATCTGAAGATTTGTTAACTTCTAAAGGGTATCACCGTGAAGCACGGATCCCAGAAACAGGGTTGATTACCAACAGAGTGGTTAGCGGCTAGGTTAACCAACAAGAACCCGCACAAAAAATCGTGAACACAGTTCATAATAAAAGCTTACCGACGCACACTACCTGCTGCACTTGAATATCAACCGTTTGAACCAGTTCTTACCGTGGTTTGTGCCAATGGCCGTTGCACAGATTAGTATTAAGCAAAGAAAAGATGCCAACTATTATTAGCGACGCTATTGGTGACTTACCTACTGAACACAGTAATTACTACAGGCTTTGTGCCAACCCTTGTTAAATCATACTAAATCAATACTATTGCCTATAGAATGGCTTGCGCATAGTCATTGGTTGATGTTTGTTTTACTAACCACTGCTTCTTGATCACTAGAGAAGAAGCCATTATTTGTAATTGACTGCCAACCAGTACTAAGGCATTAGAACATTTCCTGCTGCCACGATTCATGGCGCAGGTGGCGGCTATGGCAAGGTACACGGGGTGCGGTGGGTAGTAGCGGGCGCCTGGGCAGTATGGTCAAGGAAAATGGCGGTCAAGAATAGGGCTGGTGAATCCTACCTTTATCATGGTGATTCATGGTTAATGATGGTTGATGAAGGTGGTACGGGCTGGTTAATGATGGTTTATCATAGTTATAGGGCTGTTTGATAAAGGCAATTCTATGAGGATAATTAGTGGCTAATGATGGTTGATGATCCCGACCCTTCCAGTTACCAACCTTTAATAGGTAGCCAACCCCAAACAACAATGGCAGAGACCAGCTGGTTACGTATTTCATGGCGACTAGAAGCATATGGAATGCTTACTATTAACCATCGAGGGTTGATAGTCGTTAACAGCAGAACCGATAGTAGTTAACATGGTATTTGTTCGTGCTAGATCCACCTGTTGAACCTGATGGTAAATCACCAGCGCAAAAATTGGGGTCAAATTGGTGATGGTTTATCGGTCTTCCGCCAATGCTGAAGAAGGGCTGGTAGTTGGTTACTACTAGTTATAGTTAAGAATGGTCACTTAATGGTTGATACGGGTAGTCAGCGCTCAATTATATAACCATAATTGATAGTTGTAGGATGCATTTGTGGTTGATATAGTTGTTAATATGGATCACTAGTTATTCGGTGCTGAATTGTGTTACTGATAGTGCCAACGATAGATCCGTATGAAAAAACGCTTGTAGTTGATGGCAAATCGCCAGTTATTTAATCTAGACACTAGGCTAGGGGTTGCTTATTAGTACAGATCCTACTTCTAGCATCAAAATACATTGATCATGATTGGCTAATTAGAAGTTCGTAAATGATGGTTGATTTTGGTGAACAACGGACACTACAAACTGATAGATGGTTGAAAGTTTGTAGTCACAATCAATGATGAATGATTGACGATAACTCATGGGTAATTATCAACAAATGATTCATGCTGTAAAACGCTTAGTCCGAGGTAGGCAAAAATGGTTCATCATGATCGAAGCTGAGTATTCTTGCAAAGTCAAACTATACAATTTGAGCATGTGAGGCTTAAAACAGGCTGAGCCTTCTTACCAACAATTGCAATTGCAAGACATATGGCTGGTTTCCCTTTAAAATGGTTGAATATTATCCCATTATTGGTTGGTTAACTGCTTGACCCATAGCCATATGTCGTACTTGTCGGACTCCAATCCTTCGAAAGACTACCAACCTGTCGGTACACGTACACAGGCACGCCGTAGGGGTCTTTGTCATGGCTTCGGGTCCGAAGCCAAAGTGGTGCCATGGGATGGTTTGTAGCAACATCAACGGCACAAAGACAGTAGAATTGGATGAGTTTGAACTGCCCCTTGGTTGCCCTGGTAGTTCGGCTCACCAAGCCCTGGTGACTAATCATTACTAATCTAGGTGACCCTGATCAGCTACCAGGATAGCTAAACCCAAGCTGTTGATTCGTTGATTTGTTGGCAACTGCTGTTGTAGATGCAGTGCTTTCACCATGGCACTCAGCGCAGCATGTTGGAGTCCTCCACCGGTGATCCCACCCAATCACGAAAGCCGTGGATCCGATGCCGCGGGGATCTGTTCGCTGGGATTTCAACCGTTCATATCCATTTACTGTTCCTAACCATCAATGAACCATTTCATTGTTACTGTTGTTAATCGGATAGCCAGGTTATCATCCCGAGGCCTGACATGGTTTTCAAGGCTGCGCCCATCTGCGACATTGCCAGGACGGAAAGTCCGGAAAGGGCGGCTATTCGCCGTACTGATGTGTGGCGCTGAGCTTGGGGATGGGCTGATGATGCGCATGCCTGGGACATGAAGATGCCGGCATTTGTGGATGGCTTATGCTGAGGCTTTGCAAAGATGTAACATGTGTTGACTTGAAAGAAAAACTCCATCCCCTAGGCCTGTGTTGACTTTAAACTTTACATAGTCGGAGTTTGTTTTTGGCCTCAAAGAGCCTGTGATTGCTAAGCTTAGCGTGGGCTAAAATGCAAAGCCTGAACATGTCACCCTTACACCCGCTGAATGCACACTACTCATCAGTTATTTCAATTGTTTTGGTATCGACGCATTCGCTGTTTTCAGCGACAACGCAATTGTCTACCAATGCTAACTCGTCCGTTGCATGCTGTAGGACTTGAAAAGAAGTCTCATGCGGTGTCAGCACCTGGAGAACCATGCTCTCATACTGCTAAAGCATCATACAGACTGATGATTTTGGTAGGGATACCTAGTTGTCTAGTTTGAAAAAATGACGCGAAAGATTTGAAACCTTGTCCCAACGTAATGGCAAGGGCCACCAACACAAAGCTGTGAAAGGTTCGGTCGCAATGAGTAGAATATGGACCGTGGATACTATCACCATCCACTACCACTTGTGGTAGACCCAGTTTCATGTTGTTTTGTGTTGTGTGCATCTCACTGTTAGTATCTTCGCCTTTAGTGCTCAGTGGTGGCTTTGGTTGGTTGCTAGTATCCCCGGAAGCCGGTCCATTTGGACTCTGAACCAATTTTTGTCAGACTTTTCGTGGAGAGATGACACTTCCTTTCAATGAAAATTAATGAAAATTAATGAAAACTCACTGATTCTGCCCACGTCGTGCTTTGCGCACGACGCGTTCTTCTTGCCGCCTCGCTTGGCAAGGCGCGTTGTTCCAGAAGCGTGGCGCCTTGCGAGCGCCTTGCTGGGCGTCACCTGCGGTGACCATGATGAATGTGAGAAACATAATTTGGTAGTCAACAACATTCATCATATGGTATCATTATAGTATAGAATTATGAGATTTCAATAATCCTATAACAATAGTAAAATATTGTATTCTATCATAATTCTATTCATGAATAGTCAAGTGTGTTTTTTTCATATTCTACAGGCATAGTGGTATTATGACGGGTATTCACCCAATAGTGATGACCGTCAACTATAGAATAGAATAGAAAAGTGGTTGCTTCATAGTTGACGATGCTTGTTCAATGTGGACGCTTGACAAAGCTTGTTGAATGGATAATGGTTCATAATGGATGTTTAATAATAGCTGATAATGGTTGTTTAATAATGGGTGATCGTGGCTGATAATGGTCGGCAATGCCAAAAGGATAGCTACTTGTTCCTGAATAGTTGACAGTTTGATTCTGGTAATTACAAGTGATTCATTAACATTCACAATCAATGTGTTAGCAAACAATAGATGTTTAATAATTGATTTAGATTGGTTAGTCATCAATGATGATTTGCCATCGGAGAATCAATCGTTCATGAAGAATTGACAGTTCTGATACTGCTTAATTAATGATTATCAAAAGTAATATGGGGGATTCGCCCTACTCAGGGAATCACTTACACTTACATGCAGATGCTTGCTAGCCTGTAATCAGTTCATTTCTGCTTACAGACGCATGCATGTATACACCATGCTGCATACCATGTTTTTACTTCCCCATAATTGGGACACGATCGTGAATCCAAAACGAGGGTTTGGGCCCTGTAAACTGCTGTGTCTTGCACAAAAACGCATGCTGCGAGGGTTGACATAAGTACTGTAACCCCCCCAACCACCAACAGATCAACCCATATCGTTCTTGGCTTAGTTGAACCACCAAATTCATCGACAACTAGCGTTTCCAGACGGTAAGGCTTGGCGTCGCAGCACGTGGCGAAAATTTCACACGCCAAGCTGTGATTCGTGGTGGATCTTCGAGTCCGCAGTCGGGTGTGTGGGACGAGGCAACTTAGCAGAAAAGAAGCGCTGGCTGCAGCGGCGAGTGATGACAATCTTTGGCCTCTGATCCGTTGAGATGGTAGCATTTTCATACGTAAAATTACTCATGCCGAGCCTTGGCGCAAGGCATGTACAAAGCTGGGTGGGGTTGGTTTTCCGCACCGGTGTCGGCCAGGGTCCCCTGGATGATGCTGAGCCACGATGGGTTGCCACCCCCCAGCCATGCCAAGTCGGATCAGATTTTCCTGGGAAACGCCATCCACTGTGAAGCTTCAGCTGGTAGTTGGCCTGGCCCACACAAGAGCAGCCCAGGATAAGAAACATCAAACAACACAAATTGTAGATACTATTATAGTGATATAGTGTACTTAGTATTGTAGATAAATATAATGTTTAGATGCATTTGTTGATATATCATGATTGATTTTGCCTTCTTATGTGTAAACACACGTGTGTGCTTGTATTCCATGGCTCAGTGGAAACAGATGACATTGTGTTTTATACGTTTTTTTTCCATTTGCCTAGTTTACAAGCAGGTCCCAATCCAAGAATCCGAGTTGGAGCTGAACTGTTTAGAACCTAACCCTTGCTGGTTGGTGGTTTCGAACATTTTTTATTTTCCCTATAGTTTTCATTAACAACTGCTTGGTTGACTAATATTTTTCATCAGGCTTGAAACCAGCAACCAGTAACCCTTGATTTGATCCCTTAGTGCAGGTGGTTAGGCTGGATAGGAGACATGATGTGACATGGGCACCGGTGAGGAGCCGCCTTGAGGAAAGCCGCTCCGCTGATGTGTGACCATGCGTGACCAAGCCGCACATGAAGTGTTTCAAGTCATCAGGGATGGTTCTGAAATTGTTGATGAAACAATTGTTTCTTAAATTGTTGATGGCTCTACTTGTTACATTGAACATCAATTGTTTCTTGGTCATTAATGCTGTTATATTATACTATATGTTCAAGCTCAAGTTCATTAATGTTGAAACCGATCACTTAGCACCAGTTCGAACTGCCCAGAGGTGCCAATCGAGTCAGGAAAAGCGTGTGCTTGCAAAACAGTTTTTCTACAATTGAAAGAAGTTTACTTTAACATTGTGACAGCAAGGGATGATTCTAAATAAGATAAGGGGATCAACCTCGGTTGGGACATGTTGGAATCATCAAGTAGTTTGCGGTGAGAAGCAACCAAATGTAAGTGTATGTAGGGAACCACTAGTGTCAACAATGATTGTTGGCTCTGACACCACTTTGAGCCATCAGTATGGTTACCAAGCACCAGCATCCACCAGCTATTGCAATCATCAACTTATCTTAACCCTCACATTGTTGATGATTCTCATTGTTTTTTCCATCCTGCCCTGCTGTGGGTCAATCCCCTGCGGTCGTTCACATCCAAACTCCCAAACTCGCCGAAGGGTTGGGAGAATCAACGACCTGTGGCGCTGCCAGGCTGAGGTGATGGACAAGACCCTGAAGCAGTGAGCCCAAGGAATGACATTGCACTCCTGGATGCTGGAGATGATTGCAAGCAATATGGCGAGCTGGGTCAAGCAGTTAACCAACCAATTTCATGGGAGATAATTAACCAACAATAATAGGGAAAACAATGGTTGATGATATATAAGTTGATTGCAAACAATATCACTCTGTTCAGGAATCTAACGTGACGAAATTTGCAGGTGAGTTCTGGCGAAGACCGCGGTTTTCCTGCATTTGCCGGTTGCAACAATGTACAGTAGATGTTCTAGAAGTGCAGATTGAAATGTGCAATCCATTTGCGAGTGAATATGCCATACAGTGACATCACCGGAACGAACCATAGCATTGCATCATGTTTAGGTAGTCACTTCGGGTTTCCCAGCAATCACTGACGGTCACAGCTCGGAAAGTTCATCTACACATTGCGGGGTTTCGGCACAAAAGAAACAATTAATTGTATAGTATCATGGCCAGGGCCTGATTTGTTTCACTGCAAGAGGTCTTGCGACATCAAAGTTGTTTCATAAGTGAGACATGAGCTGCTGTGCCGATCAAGAACAATGCGAAGCAGCTGTGAGTGCTTGGTCATCTTGGCACGTGCCTGAAAAACCAGAGGAACCCGAGCTGCCTGATCTTGAATGTCCCAATCTGCCGTCAGACAGGTCATTTGGAGAGCACAGTCAGGAAGGTCTTGCTGGGATGCAGCCGGCCAATCTAGGCACTGCCAAGAGTTTGAGCAAGAGTTTGAGTAAGTTGAGCCAGGCGAGCGGTGTCCAAAACCACCCCTCATGGTTTTCACATGGAGCGTGTGCCAAATTTCGCAGCAAATCAGGACTAGTTGTGATCTTGAAGTCATTATACATAAATAAATGCGCTGCTTCTCTTGCATACAAGTTCTATCAGGTTCTAGTGAATATAAGGGACTGTCATGAATACATCCGCATTGTGATCTTGATGGGATTGCGCCCCCCGATGCTGCACAGGCGTCACAGGGCAACTCGGAGTCTGCTTCCCTCCCCCGGACGGTTACGAAGATGTCTTCCTTGCTGACCAGTCCCACTGCAGAGCAAAACATTCTCAGGGGTGTGTCTTTGCGAAAAACCTTGTCGCAGGCCAGGAATTTCATGATCTTCAATGATCTTCATGTTTTTAGTTGTTCGGAATTACTGTCCCTTGTGCTGTGGCTACCAGAGACGGTTGGTTACGTTGGTTGCCGTAAAGGGCTATAGTAGAAAGGCCATACTGTCTTCTTGGTATATATGTGTGTGCGATTGTTTGGAAAAAGGAGGGAGATCAAGATTTCTCATACCAACTGGTATAGTTTAATACAGTTTGAACCTTGTCACAGGCCATGACTTTTTGGTTTCGCAATCCACACTCTCGAAGCCCTGCTGAGAAAGATCGACTCTATGCAGCCTCCGTTCGAACAAAACGCCTTGATATCTTCCTCTCACATACTTGGAAGACAGCCGGAGGATGGAAGTTCCTGTCTCTTCTCCTTCAGTTTGGATGGCCCATACTGTGGATTGCCTGGGGATGCATGGTGATTATTGCCTTCACACTTTGCATGGGAGATGTTCTGCCTATGTTTAATACCTGGGAAGCCCATGCCCTGGGTTTTGATGGCCTTATCCCCTCAGGTTGTTGGATCCAGGTGTTTGGTTTGATCGGGATTTTGGGAGGATGCGTCCTGTTCCCGCATTTGCCGTTCGGCAAGTCAGACCAATGTTTCCTGGACTGCTCCTGCATTCATCAGACGGAAAAATGGAGGATGCAGCAGGGGATCATGTCCATCTCGGCTTTCCTTGCCGCTTCTGATGAGTTGCGTGTGCTTTGGAGCTCCCCGCTACTCTCAAGATTGTGGTGTGTCTTTGAGCTTGCGGCGTACCGCAAGGTGAATCCGGAAGGAAGGGTAGTCATCGCTCCGCTCAAGAACGAGTGCTCTGCATGCATGATGTTTCTGTGGTGGCAGGCATCATGTGCAGCATTCTGGGTCGCTAGATCAGGACCAGGTGGGGGCAATCCCACTTCACTGCTGCTGGTGCTTGTGGTCGTTTTTTCCGCACTGATACCTGCAACAGCTTTTGCGATATGGCGAAACCACCGGAACACGGCGCAATTGAGTGCCCTGGGTTTAGCTCAGGTGTCTATGTTTGTTTTCCTGCCCGTATTCGTGAGACAGAGTGAGTGAGGGAGTGAGTGAGTGAGTGAAAGGACATAAAAACAATATTTACACAGCAAGGTAATCAATTAATTATGTAGCCTCTTTGTATTGCAATTTGATCCTACTTGCCATGCTTTGCGATTCTTCTCGGATTGTCAAACCTGCAACCCCAAGAGAGACAACCGACAAATAGATGATCGTTTCATCCACAGCGTATATCTGCTGGTTTTTGGAATCCCTCGGATTCCCTGGGTATGAACCAAGATTGGAGATACGGCATGGCCGGACGTGTTCTGTCGCATTGGTTCGATTCAATTGTTTTTTTGAGGTCGAAATTCACAATGTCATTGTGTTTGTTTGATCCAAGGATCCCAGTTGGCCAACTTTGACGTGATGACCGTTGACTGCAGCAATGATTTTGATCGAGAGTGCATTCATGACGCCATCATCGAATGGTATGGGTCTTCTGAAGCTTTTTCAGAACATGTGCGGGGTCCTTTCAGCCAAGAAGTCTTGAACCTGATGCGAGTTGGAGGCAGTTTGTCTTCTCACTACATCGTTCTACCTCTTTGCCCACTTCTGGCTCTCTCGTTGGACAACATGCTTGCATTGTGCAAAGCAGGCGCTCCTGCCCAAGCAGTAATCAGCTTATTCTTCAATCACGTGGTGGCTATGGATTTGCTATTCTTGCCATCGATTGGTGTTCTCTTCACATGGATCTCGAAGAAAGGGCTCTGGTTGGGCAATCGAAGATGTCGACCTCTTGCCCTGGAGATTGGCATCATTCTTGTACTCAGCGTCTCTTTTGCTATCTTTGGGGCATTGGTTTGTGTGGTTTTTTCGGCAAGAAGCTTGATTGCGACACTGTCGTGGAATGGTTTTGCATGCCTTTTCGCAGGCGTGATGTGGCGCTGCTGTTGGCGCTCAGAGTGATCATGTAGTTTAGGCAGTGTCCGAGCCATTCGGAGCCATTTGGCAACTTCGGTTTTCGCCATGGCCGTCCCTGGCCGTCCATGGGCCCATATTGTTTCACGCACCAATGGTGTTTTTGCGAGCCGCGAGCGAGCCTCGCGCACACACATATGCGCTTTCTAATCTAAAAAGACTTCGGTGTTTGTTTCACAAACAATTTTTGCCAGTCAGATGGCTTGTCCTTCAAGAAAGAAATTTGCGGCTGTTTTCCTGCATGTCGGTGTTGGGAATTGTGCTGAGTTTTGGTTGGTGCCAGAAGCATCCAGAAGCTGGCTTAGAGATGGATCGGAGTATGGGTGAATATGGGTGATATGGTCCGGGGCAAAGCCAATACTGAGCTAGATGGTAGGCAAAACATAGTGAACCAGAAAAACTGATGAAATTCAAGGTGCCTGGCTTCCATTAAGCGAGCACAACGTATGAATCTCAAGCCCCAGCAGCGTTTCTCTTGTTAGGATATATCTTTGTGGATCAAGCAGGACCCCGAGTGGTCACCTCTGGTTCGGGACATGTTTTTACGTTTTTTTTAAATTCACACCCCGACCCAATGCAGCGGTTTATTCCCAGATCAGGTTCTTCAATTGGTTTCCCCATTTCTTCAGAACAATCAGCCTAAAGGTTAGGCTCAAAGGGAAAAACGGGTTGGGCCCAGTTGGGTTTATGGTCGCTGGGCGCCCCGGCTTGCCATCTCGCCAGATGTTCACTGCCCAATCCAGTAACGTGCATGCGGGTGACAACAGCAAAGTTGAGAACCAAAGTTGCTTTCCCACGTGCCCTGAAAGTCGTTGGCCACTTGAAAAAGCTATGGTCCCAACCAGCTGGGCTTCTCCCTCCCAGGTGCACGCTCAGGCTCGAGCTGGCCCGACGATTCGTTGGGAGATACTTCTTTGATTGGACGCTAAGCGCGAGATCCGTAGTTGTTTTCAAGCTACGGGGTGATGGGGGACACAAGGCATCTCCAGGACAGCAGATGTTGCATCAACCTGTTTTTTTTTGTCCTACCCACAATAAAGCACACACACAATCATGAGACATCTATGTTTTTGATTTGATACAATTTGTGCATGTGTGTATGTGTGTAATGTTTACCTTGTAATTATAGCCCCCCTTCTTCCAAATCCTTCTAAATAAACTTATGTAAAATCATTTGGAGGGTAACGACTGTTTTAAATTGACGAATAAGAAATCCAATTGGCAGGAAATCCAGAATCTATTTTAGCATTGCTAAATGAATTGCCTAATTGGTCAGGATAATTAACATCATAAATCATCCAACATTTGGATTATGAGTTTAGTATTGCTAAATGAATTGCCTAATTGTCAACGATAATTTCAAACATTAGAGATCATAAGATGAAGATACTTTTTCTAGGCGGGTTAAAACAAACATTTTATTGAGATGGTCTCAGGCTTCAAGGTACCCCCTTTGTGAGATTGATTTTTTAAATTTCCGGATACGGTTTGAAATTAGGAATTGATGAATTGAGGGGTGAGAACTTTTTCAGGCATCCAACATTTGGATCATGAGTTTAGCATTGCTAAATGAATTGTCTAATCGTTAAAGATAATTTCAAAAAATTAGGACAGGATTCAGGATTTGTTTCCACCAAATTTGGTTGCCCAATTTTTTTTGGCGTACTTCATTTAGGGTTGTTTTTGTTGCAAACCGGGATTTTTGGCGTACTTTATTGCGAGGTGGTTTATTGATACAATCTCAACATTTTGTTTGTTGGTATTTTGCTAGGCTATCAATATCTACCCTCTTGTAGGTGCAACTGGGGCAAGAAAGAGAGGCTGAACCTTTCTTCGCAGAATCCATTTGAGCTACCTACCGTGGGTAGGTTATCCTGGCCCTGGCGTTGTGGGTTGTCCCTTCTTAGTTCGGTTGTTGATCCATCCTGCCCGGCATGGCTGTGGGCCAACGCCCGGTGAATTTCAGGCTGTTCACCCCCACGAAATTTCCAATTTATTAAGGAAGATAACTGGCTGGCGATTTTCAGGGAGCGATTTGGAGCCAGGGGTATCCCTAAATTCCTTTAAAGGGGGAGCGATTCAGAGCTACAGGGAGTGGTGAAACCAGATGGTAGATAATGATAGCTGTACCCTTAGCCCATGTTCGATCTAAAATCTGGGAACAACAAATATAGGAGGTCAAAATACTCTGAACACATGGTTGTGGGTACCCCGTAGCCCTCGTGAACCTCTTATAATTGACCAAAATAGTATTCCTTCAAATGTTCAACAGTTTTTCTGGCCGGTGGTTAAAAAGAGCCCAAGTTCGTATGTACAAATGATAAGTGGGTTGACTTGCCCCCATATTTTTCATGCTGGGATTCCACCAACCAGGCTATTGCATGGGTCAATGATCGCCTGCACGTGAGGTTGCTCCCCTAAATGACCAACAGTTCGTCGAACTGTTGGGATGTTCAACCACCAAAACTGCTGGCCATGCTGTTGTGTATCAACCATTGTTAGCGTCCCTGAAAAACCTATTCTCAAACTCAATCATTGTTGATCTTGTCACCTTTTCTGAGTCAACCATTCTTCAAATAGGGGTACCCCCAGCGATGATCCTTTAGCCATTATTCCTGGATAGTTACCTATACCTCCCCAGTTAGTCTTCTCTATTGACCCAATTTGACTATGAAAATTCCTTTAGTCAAATTCCTTCAAAAAACATTAACATTCCTTTAGTAAACAGTTTGGTAAGAATCATTTGACTATGAAAATTCTCTGGCTGAACCCTTGCGATTCGTCTTCTCAGCCCCAATGATTGCTTTAATGTTGGTTTCTGATTAGTGTAACCCCCCCTAAAGTAATGAAAATAGGCATGAAACCAACAGGTAGATACATTAGTTAAAAAAACCATCCATCACTCGGTGTCGTTCGCACCAGATGCTGGTCTCGCTGGGGTGACCCGCTATAGCACCTCCTTGGCTCTGCCGGGACACCAAGCAGCTGGGGGGGACACCAAGCAGCGCGGCTGGGTTTCATGGTCTCCGCAGCTCATCCGCTACGTATAGACATGTAGATTGGATCGGTACTGTAAATAGATTTGCTGGTTGCTGGTTTTAGACATGTTCTTTCTTGACTAGTGATCATTAACAAATGGTTGACCAATGCATATTTTTCATGGGTTGAAACCACCAAGCAGGTATAATTGGATGGATAGTGAAATGTTTGTAGTAGATATATGCATATGAATCATATCTCCAAGCAGTAGATTGAATGATATATGCATATATAATATACTTCTGATGTTTCATGATTTGTTGTATCAACATGGAAGCCTGAGGCAGATAGGATATGAAATGGGATCATCCCCAATCAGTTACATTTCTCGAAGATTGAGCATTGGGGTGGGGGGTGAGGTGGGGGGTAGGGCGGGGGATTCTATCCACTCCAAGATGTTTGCATGGTATATATTTTATATATATATGTGTGTGTGTATATTTGATATACATATGTATTTAGCATCGAACCAATACGAAGGCCGTAGAAACAAATGAACGAGGTCGCCTGAGAGTGGTGCCATGCAGCCCCGGGACATCTGCAGGTGTTAACGCACCAGATTTGATTGTCACCGGCGCTTGCCAAGCTGGAGCTTCTTCGTAACATTTGGTGGTTTCTCAAAATGGGGGACCCCCAAAAATGGTGGTTTATTACTATAAATGACTAGTATTAGATGATTTAGGGGTACCCCTATTTTGAGAAACACCCATTTGGATCTACCACGTTTGTTTGTCGAAGATATGGCTATGGGTCAATACTAACGAACCAATAATGGGGGTTAATAACCAACAATAATAAGGCAAAATAATGGTTAATGATGGGGAACCAGGGGTACGGGGTTTTATTACCGGTTTTTGCCGAACCATGCAGAACCCATGCAAACATCGGCTATCATCGGCTTCACATGTTGTTCTTTGACATGTTTCGCGTCGTAAGGGTAGACCCAACATCAACGAATCTCTCCCAACCTCTCAGGATCAAAACTCGAGACCCTGTGACAAGTACGGCGGAAAATGTTGAGAAATCAACTGCAGCTTTCCAAGCTGATGGTAATTTTTGGATGTGTTGATTCCGATGTGATTTGGCCACTTGACTAGCGTGTTCGGTTAACCCCAGCCACTTAGCAGCACAATAACTGCTCCGGACAAGATCGTTCAGCAGTGGGGCTCCCCGAGAAATGGGATTGCGCTCCATGATGCTAGGGATGATTGCAAGCAATATCCCTAGGTTCAGGACCCTACAGTAATTTACAGGCGAGTTCCAGCGAAGACCGCAGTTTTCCTGCATTTGCTGCTTGCTACTATATGTCGTACAGCTAATATGTCTAGCTGTGCGGATTGACACCTGCACTCCATTAGCAGGTGTATAGATTACAGTGATATCAACAGAACGAACCATAGCACTGCACATCTACGTAGTCATTTCAGTTCGCCCAGCCATCACCCATGCACGGTATCATCGCAGCTCGGAAAGTTCATCCACAAGCTGCGAGGTTTTGGCACAAAAGAAACAATGAGTTGTATCGTGCAGCATCATGGCGAGGGCCTGATGTGTTTCACTGCAAGGATTTTGCAACATCAAAGTTGATTCATATGCGAAGCATGAGCTGCTGCACCTTTCAAGAACACTGCGAAGCAGTTGTGGGTGCTCAGTCATCTTGGCACACACCTGAAGGACCAGAGGAACCGGAGCTGCCTGACGTGGGATGTGCCAGTCCGCCGTCAGACGGGTCACTTGGAGAGCACCGTCAGGAAGGTCTTGCTGGGATGCAGCCGGCATATCCAGGCTCTGCCCGGAGTTTGAGTACTTCGAGCCAGGCAAGCGATGTCCAAAACCACCCCTCATGGTTTTCACGCGGGGCGTGTGCTGAATTTCACAGCAGATCAGGACTGGTTGTACCTGGTTGTGATCTTGACATATCTTGACATCATTCTGTGTGAATGCGTTGCTTCTTTTGTCCAGATTCTAGTGAATATGAGATGTATATGAGGGACTGTCATCAATACATCCGCATTGTGATCTTGATGGCGCCCACCCTGCTCAGGGGTCACGGGCTGTTACGAAGATGTCTTCCTTTCTGACCAATCCCAGCGCGGGGCAAAACATTCTCAGGGGCGTGTCCTTGCGGAAAACCTTGTCGCAGGCCAGGAACTTCATGATTTTCATGTTTTTGGTTGGTCGGAATTACTGTCCCTTGTGCCTTATGGCTACCAGAAACGGTGGGTTGGTTGAGGTAAACTAGCTATAGTAAGAAGGCCATCCCGCCTACTTGGTACAATGTGGCATGTGTGGGATTGTTCAGACAAATTAGGGAGATCACTACTGACTACTGACCATGTAATTGGCACCTTGTCACAGGCCATGAGTTTTTGGCTTCGCAATCCACACTCTCGAAGCACTGCTGAGAAAGATCGGCTCTATGCAGCCTCTGTTCAAACAAAGCGCCTTGATATCTTCCTCTCACATACTTGGAAGACAGCCGGAGGATGGAAGTTCCTGTCTCTTCTCCTTCAGTTTGGATGGCCCATACTGTGGGCCTCCTGGGGATCTATGGTGGTTATTGCCTTCATACTTTGCATGGGAGATGTTCTGCCTTTGTTCAACACCTGGGAAGCCCACGCCCTTGGTTTCGATGGCCTGATTCCCTCAGGTTGTTGGATCCAGGTGTTTGGTTTGATCGGGATCTTGGGAGGATGCCTCCTGTTCCCGCATTTGCCGTTCAGCAAGTCAGACACATGTTTCCTGGACTGCTCCTGCATTCATCAGACGGACCAGAGGAAGATGCAGCAGGGTATCATGTCCATCTCGGCTTTCCTTGCCGCTTCTGATGAGTTGCGTGTGCTGTGGAGCCCCCCGCTCCTCTCGAGATTGTGGTGTGTCTTTGAGCTTGCAGCATACCGCAAGGTGAATCCCGAAGGAAGGGTAGTCATTGCTCCACTCGGGAACGAGTCCTCTGCATGCATGATGTTTTTGTGGTGGCAGGTGTCATCTGCAGCATTCTGGGTTGCTAGATCAGGACCAGGTGGGGGCAATCCCACTTCACTGCTGCTGGTGCTTGTAGCCATTTTTTCCGCACTGATACCTGCAACAGCTTTTGCGATATGGCGAAACCACCAGAACAGTGTGCAATTGAGTGCCCTGGGTTTAGCTCAAGTGTATATGTTTGTTTTCCTGCCTGTGTTCTTGGATGTTCTTGGTACAGAAGATGAGTGAACAAACAAACAACATGGGCGACCACTCGCTTGTACACCCGAAATTTCCCTCCCTTGTACACCCGAAATTTCCCTCGCTTGTACACCCGGTTACCTGAGATCTTGTTTTTCTGTGGCAGGCGTGGTACTTTGAGTGCGTTCAGTCATCTTCATCAGGCTTTGCACAATGTAAATCGCACAGCAGTTGCTCGTCGAACGTCTTGCCATTGTGACTTTGTGTGGCAGACGTGGTACTTTGAGTGTATGGAGTCATCTTCATCAGGCTTTGCGCAATGTAAATCACACAGCAGTTGCTCATCGGACGTCTTGCCATTGTGACTTTGCGTGGCAGGCGTGGTACTTTGAGTGCATGGACGCGTGCTCCGCATGCTTTGCGCAATGTACTGTAAATCACACAGCAGTTGCTCGTCGGACGTCTTGCCATTATGACTTTGTGTGCCAGGCATGGTACTTTGAGTGCATGGACTCATGCTCCGCATGCTTTGATATGTTCAGTCATACATGCAAAGGCCAGAGGGGGTGGGAGCTTTGATTTGTTCAGTAGTGCATGCAGAGACCAGAGGGGGTGGGAGATTTAATATGTTCAGTAGTGCATGCAGAGGCCAGAGAGGTGGGAGATTTGATATGTTAGGTCATACATGCAAATGCCAGAGGGGGTGGGAGCTTTGAAATGTTCAGTAATGCATGCAGAGGCCAGAGGGGGTGGGAGATTTAATATGTTAAGTCATACATGCAAAGGCCAGAGGGGGTGGGAGATTTCATATGTCCAGTAATGCATGCAGAGGCCAGAGGGGGTGGGAGATTTGATACGTTAAGTCATACATCCAAAGGCCAGAGGGTGTGGGAGATTTGGTATGTTCAGTCATACATCCAAAGGCCAGAGGGGGTGGGAGATTTGATATGTTCAATAATGCATGCAGAGGCCAGAGGGGGTGGGAGATTTGATATGTTCAGTCATACATGCAGAGGCCAGAGGGGGTGGGAGATTTGATATGTTCAGTAGTGCATGCAGAGGCCAGAGGGGGTGGGAGATTTGATTTGTTCAGTAGTGCATGCAGAGGCCAGAAAGGGTGGGAAATTTGATATGTTAAGTCATACATGCAAAGGCCAGAGGGGGTGGGACCTTTGAAATGTTCAGTAGTGCATGCAGAGGCCAGAGGGGTGGGAGATTTGATATGTTAAGTCATACATACAAAGGCCAGGGGGAGGGAGATTTCATATGTTCAGTAATGCATGCAGAGGCCAGAGGGGGTGGGAGATTTAATATGTTAAGTCATACATACAAAGGCCAGAGGGGGTGGGAGATTTGATATGTTCAGTCATACATCCAAAGGCCAGAGGGGGTGGGAGATTAGATATGTTCAGTCATACATCCAAAGGCCAGAGGGGTGGGAGATTTGATTTGTTCAGTAGTGCATGCAGAGGCCAGAGGGGGTGGGAGATTTGATATGTTCAGTATTGCGTGCAGAGGCCAGAGGGGGTGGGAGATTTGATATGTTCAGTCATAGATGCAAAGACCAGAAGGGGTGTCAGATTTGATATCATCACTCCGCCTGATCCGTCATGATCTGAAAGTCTTTGGGTGCGCAAGTGAGTGAGATTGTGGGTGCGCAAGTGAGTGATGGCTTGGGTGCGCAAGTGAGTGAAATTTTGGGTGCGCAAGTGAGGGGTTTGCCAACAACATTAGGAGGGTAATCACGTAGTTTTTTGTAAAGCAGTTTGATCAGTTTGAGCCTAGAATGGACAACCAAAGAATAGATGGTTGTGTTTTATTGGTTTTCGGGTTTCCTCGGATTCCCTCGGTATGAGCCACGATTCATTGGACCGGCAATCTGGGGGACAGGATTCAAAAAAAACAACAAATTCCCCCTCATTACCCTACTCCTCCAAAAGAGTCTGGAAATATTGTTTTGTTTGTTGTTTTTCAGTTTGCAGATTCAATAGAATTACAAAAAACTAGACTGCCAGGGCCTCCGGTTCTGTTTGTTCTTTCGGGGGTTGACCTTATTGGCAGCCGACATTGACCATGTCACGTGCTTGTTCGATCCAAGGATCCCAGTTGGCCAATTTTGACGTGATGAACGTTGACTGCAGCGATGATTTTGATCGAGAATGCATCCATGATGCCATCATAGAATGGTATGGGTCATTAGAAGCTTTTTCAGAACATGTGCAGGGTCCCTTCAGCCAAGAAGTCTTGAACCTGATGCGAGTTGGAGGCAGCTTGTCTTCTCACTACATCGTTCTACCTCTTTGCCCAGTTCTGGCTACCGCTTTGGACAACGTGCTTGCACTGTGCAAAGCAGGTGCTCCTGCCCAAGCAGTAATCAGTGTGTTCTTCAATCAAGTGGTGGCTCTGGAGTTGCTCTTCTTTCCATCCATTGGTGTTTTCTTCACGTGGATCTGTAGGAAAGGGCTGTGGCTGGGGAAGTGGAGATGTCGGCCTCTTGCCCTGGAGATTGCCATCATTCTTGTACTCAGCATCTCTTTTGCTATCGTTGGGACGTTAGTTTCTGTGGTGATTGCTTCAAGAAGCTTGATGGCGACACTGTTGTGGAATGGTTTTGCATGCCTTTTCGCAGGTCTGATGTGGCGCTGTTGTTGGCGCTCAGGGTGAACACGTAGTTTAGGCGGTGTCGGAGCCATTCCGAGCAATTCGGAAACTTGGCTAATCTTGCAAGTAAGAATGATTTTCGCCGTCGTCTCCCATAGGACTGTTTCACGCACCAATGGTGGATTTTTGAGGGGCCTCGCGCGCATATGCGCTTTCTCACCTAATTGGTGCTTGTTTCACAAACAATTTTTGCCAGTCAGATGGTTTGTCCTTCAAGAAAGAAAATTGTGGCTTTTTTCCTGCATGTCGGCGTTGGGAATTGTGCTGAGTTTTGGTGCCAGAAGCTGGGTTAGATGGATCGGCTTATGGATGATGTGGCCCTCGGCAAAGCCAATAAAGACCTACTGTATATTGTGGGGCAAAACATGGTGAACTACAAAAGCTGATGAAATATTTGTACATGGTTGCCATCGAATGCCCACATTGTTTGAATGTCATGTCCCAGCAGTGTTCCTTTTATGGGAATGTATACCTTTGTACTTGTGATCCGAGATCCTTTGTGGATCAAGCAGGTCATAGAGTAATCACCTTTCGTTCAGATCAGTGTTTTCACGTCATTGTTTTGAATATACATCCCAACCCAATGCAGCGGTAAAAAAAACAATGCAGCGGTATATTCCCAGATCAGGTTCTTCAATTGGTTTCTCTATTCCTTCAGAAAAACACATTGGTCTCCTTGCGATTGTTTCTATTGGCCTACAGGTTAGGCTCAAACGGCAAAACAGGTTAGGCCCAGTTGGGTCAATGTTCAACACTGCCCAATCCACTTGATAAACGTGCATGTGGATGCTACCAGCAAATTTAAGAACCACAGTTGTTTTCCCACATGAGTCTCACCAAAAATCATTGGCCACTCGACAAAGCTATAGTCCCATTCAGCTAGGCTTCTCCCCAGCTCCCAAGTGCACACTCAGGCAGTGGCGAGCTCAACGGGATACCCCAAAGATTCGTTGGGAGATACCTTTCTTTGACAAGCGCAAGATCCATAGTTGTTTTCAAGCCGCTGGCTGATGGGGAAACGCAAGGGTTCTCCAAGACAGCGGATGTTGGATCAGCCGGTATTTTTCGACCCCACAATAATCCACACATAATTATGACATAGTGTAATTAATTTGATATCATAATTTGTGCATGTGTTGATGTGTTTCTGTTCGTTGGTATTTTGCTGGGCTATCAATATCTCCCCTCTTGTAGGTGCAACTCAGGCAAGTTACGGAACGAACCTGTGTTCGCAATATCCATCCATGTGAACAGTTCCATATGAACAGTTCCTTTGTTGTTATCCTAACCCTAACATTGTTGATTATCCCTTATCAATTCTTGTTTATCCATCCTGCCCTAAGGCTGTGGGTCAATATCCTGTACCTCAGGCTGCTCACATCCCTTCAAGATCCGTCTTATTCATTATATAGTTGTACGCGTAGCCCATGTTGAAAATAAGAATTAGGAACAAAAACAGGCATATATAAATTCCTATAGACCAAAAACCATCCATTTCGGTGGCGAGCACCACCAACATGGTGAAGCTCGGGTCACCCGTCGCGTCTTTCGCACCCACGACGGAGGTCCGTTGCACGCGGCACGACACGGATACCGGGACCATGGGACCTCCATGGCTCGGTGCCGCGGGACACCAGCTGCGATGCGGGGACACCAAGCGGCGGTGGGGTTTCATCGAAAGCAGGTCATCCAACACCTATATATATATATATGTATATATATATATATATTTATTTATTTATTTATTTTTATATATATATATATATGGCTATGGGTCAATATTAACCAACCAATAATTGGGGATAATAACCAACAAAACTATAGGGAAACAATGGTTAATGATGGGGAACCAAGGGTACAGGGTTTTGACCCACAGCCATATTTATATATATATATATATGATTTAGCATCATGTATTTCAATAGTAGGTTGAAAAAAGTATGCATGCATACACATCTAAATCGACTTCTATTTAGTTTGTCATTTTATCAATATGGAACCCTGAAGCAGACAAGATATGAAATGGGATCATCCCGAATCAGCGAAAGATGGAACATGAGGGTGGGGGCTATGGGGTGTATTTTATTTACTCCAAGATGCTTATATGTATTAAGCATCCAACGAGCAAAAACGCGAGATCCTGTGGGAACTGAGCCATGCAATATGCCCGGACATCCAGCCGTTCTTACAGCACACCAGATTTGATTATCACCGGCTCATGGCATACGGTTAAGCCGGGGCTTCTTGGTAACATTTGGATCTACCACGTCTGTTTGTCGAAGATGTTACCTGTTTTCCTCCAACCGTGTATAGAACCCATCCGCACATTGGCTATCATCGGCTTCACATGTTTTTCTTTGACAAATGTTTCGCGTCGTAAGTGTAGATCCAACATCAACGAATCAATCCAAACCTCTCAGGAGCAAAACTCGAAACCCTTTGACAAATACAACTCATAATGTTGAGAGCTCAACTGCAGCTTTCCAAGCTGATGGTAATTTTTGGAAGTGTTGATTCCGAAGCTACTGTAGCTGTGGGTGTGATTTGGCCATTTGACTGCTCGGTTAACCCCAGCCACTTAGCAACACACTAACCGCTCTGGAAAACCCCCAGCAGTGTGGTCGCTGCTGCGAGGATGATGGACAAGACCCTGGAGCAGTTGGGGAATCCAAGGAATGACAGCAAGCGCTCCTTGATGCTAGGGATGATTGCAAGCAATATGGCGAGCTGGGTCAAGCAGTTAACCAACCAATTTCATGGGGAGATGATTAACCAACAATAATAGGGAAAACAATTGTTGATGATAAGTTGATTGCAAACAATATCACTCTATCACTGGGTCCAGGACTTGACCCGTGACGAAATTTGCTGGTGAGTTCTTGCGAAGACCCCAATTTTCTTTCTGCAGTTGTTGGTTGCGATCGATTTTTTTACATGTGCTGGTAGATGCGTGCAAACTATTTGTTGCTTGCTGCTATATGTCGTACAGCTCAGATTTCTAGCTGTGCGGATTGACACCTGCAATCCATTAGCCGGTGTATCTATATCTTTTTAAATATATAATATACAGATACATATAGTACAGGGATCTCACCAGAACGAACCATAGCACTGCATCACGTTTGAGTAGTCACTTTAGTTTGCCCAGCCATCACTGACGGTCACAGCTCGGAAAGTTCATCTACATGTTGCAGGGTTGTGGCACAAAAGAAACACTTGTATAGTATCATGGCGAAGGCCTGATTTGTTTCATTGCAAGAAGTTTTGCCACACCGATTTACCAGCGAGAAATGAGCTGCTGCGACTATCAAGAGCAGTGCGAAGCTGTTGTGGGTGCTTGGTCTTGTTGGCACAGACCTGAAAGACCAGAGGAACCCGAGCTGCCTGATCTTGAATGCGCACCGGCAGACTGGTCATCTGGAGAGCAGAGTCAGGAAGGTCTTGCTGAAATACAGCCGACCAACCTAGACATTGCCAAGACTTGGTCTACGTTGAGCCAGGTGAATGATGACCAAAAATCACCCCTCATCATTTTCACATGGAACGTGTGCCAAATTTCAAAGCGGATCAAGACTGGTTGTATCTGGTTGTTATCCTGAAATCGTTCTGATCATTTTGATTCATTTTGTACAAATGAGTTGTTTCAGTTGCCTCTTTTGTGTACAGGTTCTAGTGAATATGAGGGACTGTCAGCAATATGGGATTGCGCCTGCGGGTGCTGCTGAGGCGTCGGTGGGCGTCAGTCACTCGGAGTCTGCTTCCAATGTCCGGACCGTTACGAAGACGTCTTCCTTGCTGGCCAACCTCAGTGCGGGGCAAAGTCTTCTGAGGGGCGTGTCCTTGCGAAAAACGTTGTCACAGGCCAGGAACTTCATGATCTTCATGTTTTTTGTTGTTCGGAATTGCTGTACCTTGTTTTTTGTGGTTATCAGAAACGGGTGGTTGGATGGTTTGGTTGGTTGATTTAAAGGCTTTAGTAAGAAGGCCATACCGGTTACTTGGTAATAATGTGTGGGATTGTTCGGACAACGTAGGGAGATCACGACTTGCTACTGATCAACTAGTAGAATTGGATATAATTGGAACCTTGTCACAGGCAATGAGTTTTTGGTTTCGAAATCCACATGCTCGAAGCCCTGCTCACAAAGATCGACTCTATGCAGCCTCCATTCGAACAAGACGCGTTGATATCTTCCTCTCACATACTTGGAGGACAGCAGGAGGATGGAAGTTCCTGTCGCTTCTCCTTCAGTTTGGATGGCCGATACTGTGGGCTTCCTGGGGATGCATGGTGATTATTGCCTTCACACTTTGCATGGGAGGTGTTCTGCCTTTGTTCAATACTTTTCAAGCCCATGCCCTAGACTTTGATGGCCTTGTTCCGTCAGGTTGTTGGATCCAGGTGTTTGGTTTGATCGGGATTTTGGGGGGATGCCTCCTGTTCCCGCATTTGCCGTTCGGCAAGTCAGACAAATGTTTCCTGGATTTTTGCTGCATTCATCAGACGGACCAGGGGAGGATGGAGCAGGGAATAATGTCCATCGCCGCTTTCCTCGCCGCTTCTGATGAGCTGCGTGTGCTTTGGAGCCCCCCGCTCCTCTCGAGATTGTGGTGTGTTTTTGAGCTTGCAGCATACCGCAAGGTGAATCCCGAAGGCAGGATAGTCATCGCTCCACTCGGAAACGAGTCCTCCACATGCATGATGTTTTTGTGGTGGCAGGCATCATGTGCAGCATTCTGGGTCGCCAGAGCGGGACCAGGTGGGGGCAATCCCACTTCACTGCTGCTGGTGTGTGCAGCCGTTTTTTCCGCGCTGATACCTGGAACAGCTTTCGCGATATGGCGAAACCACCGGAACACTGCACAATTGAGTGTCCTGGGTTTAGCTCAGGTGTACGGTTTGTGCTTTCCAGCCCGCATTCTTGGGACAGCGGGTGAAAGGTAAAAAAACAAATTTTGCATAACAGGCTATTTGATTATGAAGCCTCTTTGTGAGGCAGTCTGATCCTACTGTTGTGATTTCTGTGCTTTTGGGGTTTTGACCTCACGGCAGCCGACATTCACAATGTCACATGTTTGTTTGATCCAAGGATCCCAGTTGGCCAACTTTGACGTGATGAAAGTTGACTGCAGCAATGACTTTGACCGAGAATGCATTTATGATGCCATCGTCACTTTGTATGGGTCACTAGACACTTTTTCAGCATATGTGCGGGGTCCCTTCAGCCAAGAAGTCTTGAACCTGATGCGAGTTGGAGGCAGCTTGTCCTCTCACTACATCGTTCTGCCTCTTTGCCCAGCTTTGGCTGTCTCTTTGGACAACGTGCTTGCATTGTGCAAAGCAGGTGCTCCTGCCCAAGCAGTAATCAGCATGTTCTTCAATCAAGTGGTGGCTCTGGAGTTGCTTTTCTGGCCAGCCATTGGTGTTTTCTTCACATGGATGTCGAAGAAAGGGCTGTGGTTGGGGAAGCGAAGATGTCTACCTCTTGGCCTGGAGATTGCCATAATTCTTGCACTCGGCGTCTCCGCTGCTATCTCTGGGTTCTTTGCTGCGGTTTTTTCGGTAAGAAGTTTGATGATGACGCTCTTGTGGAATGGGTTTGCATGTGTTTTCGCAGGCTTGATGTGGCGCTGCTGTTGGCGTTCCTGGTGAACACGGAATGCGTTTAGTTCAGGTGCCAATGGATTTGGCATCATTTGGCAACTTGGCCACCCTTGATCACATTTGATCACATGATTGTAATTTATATGATCGTGATTTCAAATTTCAAGATGTTTCAAGCACCAGTGAGTCGTGTGTTTGCGATTCCGCAAACGTTCCTCACCGGCACATGTGCAGGCGCTTTATACTTTAGACTTTATAATCTACAGAAGCGGTCTTTTTTCTCTAGCCTCGAGTTGGTTTTGACTGCTAGGGAACCACTTCTGGAGATATGCTCCCAGAAAGACAGAGGCGGCTCTTTTCCTGCATGTTGGCGTTGGGAATTGTACTGTTGGTGCCAGAAGCAGGGCTACGGGAGATGGGTCGGAGTATGGGTGATGTAGGCAAAACATGGTGAACCACAAAAACTGATGAAATATTTTGTGCATGGTTTCCATCAAGCGCGCACGTGGTATGAATCGTATGCTCCAGCGGTGTTTCTCTTATCGGGATGTATCTTTGTGGATCAAGGAGGCTATTGAGTGATCACCTCTTGTTTGAATCGGTGTTTTGACGTTTTGCTTGATACGAAGCATAGTTTTTTGTATGATATTTTTTAAAATCATGAAACACCTTGCCACAATAAAACATAGTATGAATGACGACTACACATTTCAGGGTTTTGCTACTATATTACTAAATTATTATTGTTATATTACTACTTCTACTACTTCTACTACTGCTGCTGCTGCTGCTATGTTTTCCCAACCCAATTGTTTTGTTTTTTCAGGCTGCTGAAAGCGCCACTTCCAGCCGGGCAGTTTCCAGCTGCTGGCGGGACTCCCCGAGGATCTGAGCTGATCCCTGGTTTCTGGCTAATTCGTCGTTGCAGCAAGGGACAGACCCTGAGCTACGCGCAGAAAGAAAGAACATCAACCCAACGAAGCGGTTTCCCAGATCAGGTTCTTAAATTCGCTAAGTCGCTACTCAATGTCTTCAGGTTTTTTTCGTTGGGAGATTTCTCATTCATAAAGTGGACTCCTGTGGCGATTCTCGTTCGGCCCATGGAGATATGTTCATTGCCGACTTGATAAACAAGCGGGTGCCAACAGCAAATTTGACAACCAGATTGGTTTCCCACATGAGTCACCCAAAAATCGTTAAACATATCGCTGGCCACCCGAGGAGTATACCAAGCTATGGTCCCATTCAGCGCTTCTCACCAGCTTCCAGGTGCAGCGAGCCGGCTCGAGCCGGAGCCCGAAGATTCCGTGGGAGACCTTTGATTGACGTACGCGCAAGATCCATAGTTGTTTTCAATCACATGGCGATGGGGTTTGAACACAAGGTTTTTTTCCAGGACAGCAGATGTTGCATCAGCTTGTGTTTGTCTTATCCGCAAAGTGCTGCACATGCACATAGTTATGACTCATGACACAGACATACATTTTTTGATGTTTTATAATCCTTACATGTGCATATGTGTGTACAGCTATTGGTAATTTGCTGGGGTTATCAGCATCTCCCCTCTTGTATCTATAGGTACGACTCGGGCAACGAAAATGCCATCAGGAACATGTTTGTGGATCTGCCAATCTTTTATGCAAGTTAAAGAACGAACCTTTATTCGCCACATGAATCCATATGAGCAATTCCATGGGTAGGTTATCCTGCCCCCACATTGTTGACTAATGGCAACCCGGGATTAATAACAATAACTCCCCCCCACAAGGTCAACAAGGTTTGACCCTATCATCCCAAAAGGTGAACCCCCTAAATAATAACCCTGAGAGAGATGAGAGATGAGAAGTGGATACGAGTAAATGAGAACCATGGGGATCGAGGATCAGGATCCAGCTCCAGCATGAGGGTGGTGAGAATGATGAGTGCCCCAGCAGCCATTAGATCAGCATCAGAGAGTGAATAAGTTTCACACTGAGCCATGGCCCTTAAAACTATCTTTTAAAAAACGCATCTAAAAAAAATAAGGGATCCACAGGGGGTTGATTAATTGGGGGGGGGGTAGGGTGAACCTAGCTTATTTGGGGGGAAATCAGCACCTAATTAACTTTAGTAAGGACCAGGGTCTGGAGATGAGGAGGGGGTTGATTAACTGAGGGGGGGTTATTAATCCTGACTTGACATTATCCCTTGTAAATTGTATATCCGTCCTGCCCAATGGGCTGTCAATATTGTACCCATGGCGAAGGTCCCCTGACCAAACTAGTCGAACTGTTGGGATCTTCAACTACCAATTTTGGGATGGTTGGTAGGGTATATCCCCTATCATTGTTGGTCATCATATCCCCTATTATTTGGGATGTTAAACTACCAATTTCGGGATGGTTAATAATGAGCATAAGCATCCCATGGGGTTATTCGCACAGCCACCTCGATCTGACGAAGGAGATCCAGCACAGAGACACACCAGACCTCGCACACAGATGCACATGGGCACCTATATTGCTCGGTGTGATGCCAACCATTCCCCAAAAAAAGATTTTTGTTGGATCTTTTTCTCGGAAACCGACCGAAGGTACTCATATCTTAAAAATGTAAATTGAATAATATATGCATGTATAAATGTTTTTCATTTATGGTAATTATATTATTTATCTATCTATCGATCTAATCTGATCTAATCTAATCTAATCTAGTCTCATGTCATCTCATCTAATCCTATCCTATCCCATCCTATCCTATCCTATCCTATCCGATTTGTTCTATTTACTCTAGCTACTCTATCTACTCTAGCTACTCTATGCATGGGCAATGTTAGACTCCTTTTGTTTATTTGCTGATTCATTTGTTTACTCATGTCTTGTTTATTCTTATATTTTTCATATTTGTAAACCTACCCATGAACATGACACACAGCAATTTGGCATCCTGGAACAGGTAGAATATGAAATGGGATCATCCTCAAGAAAGTAAACACACTTCTCAAAGATTGAACATGGGGGGCATCCTATCTACTCCAAGATAGCTATATAGATATGTACTTAGCATCCGATGAGTACAAACGCTGTAGAAACATATGAATGAGATCCTGTGGGAGTGGAGCCATGCAATATTCCCTGGTGGGGGCATCCAGCTGTTCTCATATAGACACGCCAGATTTGATTGTCACCGGCTCACGGCTTACCTTTAAGCTGGGGCTTCTTTGTAACATTTGGATCTACGACATGCTTGTCGAAGATGATGTTACCTGTTTTCGTCGAACCTGGTAGAACTCATCCACTCATCAGCTCCACATGTTTCATAAGGGTAGACACAACATCAAAGAATCAATCCAAACCTCTCAGGATCAAAACTCGAGACCCTTTGACAAGTACAGCAGAAAATGTCAAAAGATCAACTGCAGCTTTCCAATCTGATGGTATTTTTTGGAAGTAGTGATCCCGAAGCTACGGTGGCGCGAAATGTCTTGGCTGAATGTGAGAGGGTTTTTATGATTTGGATCTTGCATGATGTGGAAAATATCGTCCGTATTTGCCCGGAAGTTGGCCCAACAGAACTGCTCTGGAAGCTGGAAAGCTGTATGGTCGGTGCTTCGAGGCTGATGATGGACAAGACGGTGGAGCGTGGGGGAGCCCAAGAAATGACAGCATGCTCACGCTCCTTACTCCTTGATGCTAGGGATGATTGCAAGCAACATCACTAGATTCAGGACTCTACCGTGACGAAATTTGACGGTGAGTTCTGCGTTGTTTGTTCTGCAGCTGTTGGTTGCGACCCTATTTTCATGTTGACCTGTGCTGGTAGATTCGTGCCGACTATTACTGGGTAGCAGGTAGAAAATATGTAGTGACATATCATCCGAACGAACCATAGCACTGCATCACGTTTGAGTAGTCACTTTAGTTTGCCCAGCCATCACTGACGGTCACAGCTCGGAAAGTTTATCTACATGTTGCAGGGTTGTGGCACAAAAGAAACACTTGTACAGTATCATGGCGAAGGCCTGATTTGGTTTCATTGCAAGAAGTTTTGCCACACCAATTTATCAGCGGGAAATGAGCTGCTGCGCCTATCAAGAGCAGTGCGAAGCTGTTGTGGGTGCTTGGTCTTGTTGGCACAGACCTGAAAGACCAGAGGAACCCGAGCTGCCTGATCTTGAATGCGCACCGGCAGACTGGTCATCTGGAGAGCAGAGTCAGGAAGGTCTTGCTGAAATACAGCCGACCAACCTAGACATTGCCAAGACTTGGTCTACGTTGAGCCAGGTGAATGGTGACCAAAAATCACCCCTCATCATTTTCACATGGAACGTGTGCCAAATTTCAAAGCGGATCAAGACTGGTTGTATCTGGTTGTGATCCTGAAATCGTTCTGATCATTTTGATTCATTTTGTATACATGAGTTGTTTCAGTTGCCTCTTTTGTGTACAAGTTCTAGTGAATATGAGGGACTGTCAGCAATACATCCGCACTGCGATCTTGATGGGATTGCGCCTGCGGGTGCTGCTGAGGCGTCACAGGGCGTCAGTCACTCGGAGTCTGCTTCCGACTCCCGGACGCTTTCAAAGGTGTCTTCCTTGCTGGCCAACGTCAGTGCCGGGCAAAGTCTTCTGAGGGGCGTGTCCTTGCGAAAAACGTTGTCACAGGCCAGGAACTTCATGATCTTCATGTTTTTGGTTGTTCGGAATTGCTGTCCAGTGGCCTTGTGGTTACAAGAAACTGTGGGTTGGTTGCTGTAAAGGGCAATTGTAAGAAGGCCATACCGCCTACTTGGTAACGGTGTGTGGGATTGTTCGGACAAGGTAGGGAGATCATGACTTACTACTGACCAACTAGTTTAATTCCCCTTATATTTTTTGAACCTTGTCACAGGCGATGAATTTTTGGTTTCGCAATCCACACTCTCGGAGCCCGGCTGAGAAAGATCGACTTTATGCAGCCTCCATTCGAACAAGACGCGTTGATATCTTCCTCTCACATACTTGGAGGACAGCAGGAGGATGGAAGTTCCTGTCGCTTCTCCTTCAGTTTGGATGGCCCATACTGTGGGCTTCCTGGGGATGCATGGTGATTATTGCCTTTACACTTTGCATGGGAGGTGTTCTGCCTTTGTTCAATACTTTTCAAGCCCACGCCCTAGGCTTTGATGGCCTGATCCCCTCAGGTTGTTGGATCCAGGTGTTTAGTTTGGTCGGGATTTTGGGGGGATGCCTCCTGTTCCCGCATTTGCCGTTCAGCAAATCAGACAAATGTTTCCTGGATTGTTGCTGCATTCATCAGACGGACCAGGGGAGGATGGAGCAGGGAATCATGTCCATCGCCGCTTTCCTGGCCGCTTCTGATGAATTGCGTGTGCTTTGGAGCCCCCCGCTCCTCTCGAGATTATGGTGTGTCTTTGAGCTTGCAGCATACCGCAAGGTGAATCCCGAAGGCAGGATAGTCATCGCTCCACTCGGAAACGAGTCCTCTGCATGCATGATGTTTTTGTGGTGGCAGGTCACATGTCCAGTATACTGGGCCATCAGATCAGGACCAGGCGGGGGCGATCCCACTTCAGTGCTGCTGGTGTGTGTAGTCGTGTTTTCCGCGCTGATACCTGGAACAGCTGTCGCGATATGGCGAAACCGCCGGAACACTGCGCAATTGAGTGTCCTGGGTTTAGCTCAGGTGTATGGTTTGTGCTTTCCTGCCCGCATTCTTGGGACAGCAGGTGAAAGTAAAAAAAAACATATTTTCATAACAGGCTATTTGATTATGAAGCCTCTTTGATCCTCTTTGTGAGGCAGTCTGATCCTACTGTTGTGATTTCTGTGCTTTTGGGGTTTTGACCTCACGGCAGCCGACATTCACAATGTCACATGTTTGTTTGATCCAAGGATCCCAGTTGGCCAACTTTGACGTGATGAAAGTTGACTGCAGCAATGACTTTGATCGAGAATGCATTTATGATGCCATCATCACTTTGTATGGGTCATTAGAAGCTTTTTCAGCATATGTTCGGGGTCCCTTCAGCCAAGAAGTTTTGAACCTGATGCGAGTTGGAGGCAGCTTGTCTTCTCACTACATCGTTTTACCTCTCTGCCCAGCTCTGGCTATCTCTTTGGACAACGTCCTTGCATTGTGCAAAGCAGGTGCTCCCGCCCAAGCAGTAATCAGTGTGTTCTTCAATCAAGTGGTGGCTCTGGAGTTGCTTTTCTTGCCATCCATTGGTGTTTTCTTCACGTGGCTGTCGAAGAAAGGGCTGTGGTTGGGGAAGCGAAGACGTCTACCTCTTGCCCTGGAGATTGGCATCATTCTTTTCCTCGGTGTCTTTGTTGCTATCTCTGGGACGTTATTTGCTGCGGTTTTTTCGGCAAGAAGCTTGATCATGACGCTCTTGTGGAATGGGTTTGCATGTCTTCTAGCAGGCTTAATGTGGCGCTGCTGTTGGCGTTCCTGGTGAACATGGAACGTGTTTAGTTCAGGTGCCAATGGATTTAGCATCATTTGGCAACTTGGCCAACCTCGATCAAATGCATGTAATTACTGTATGTTTTCATGGTTTTCTGGCCTCGTTTTCAAAATATTTCAAACACCAGTGAGTTGAGTATTTGTGAGTCCGCAAGCTTTCCTCACGGGCACGTGTGCAGGCGGATTATGATCTCAGAAACGGTTTTTTCTCTTTAGGGGCGGCTTGGTTCCGACTCCTAGAGAACCACTTTCGGAGATATACTGCCAGACCGCCCGCCAGAAGGACAGGGCTGACTAATTTCCTGCATGTTGGCGTTGGGAATTGTGCTGTTGGTGCTAGAAGCTGGGTGGCGGGACATGGATCGCAGTGTGGGTGATGTCGCTCGCGGCAAAGCCAATACTCAGCTACATGGTAGGGCAAAACATAGTGAACCAGAAAAACTGATGAAATTCAAGGTGCCTGGCTGGCATTGAATGCGCACAACGTATGAATCTCAAGCCCCAGCAGCGTTTCTCTTATCAGGATACATCCCTGTGGATCAAGCAGGATATTGAGTCATCACATCATGTTTGGATCGGGGGGTTTTCATGTTTTTTGTTGTAGATGCCCACCATAGTACTATTTGTTTATAAAAGACCCTACCATACTAAAACACAATGTAAATGACCTCTGCGATATATTTCAGATTTTAATGCGTTTTCCCAACCCAATTGTTTTGGTTTTTCAGGCTGCTGAAAGCGCCCCCATATGGCAGACTAAAGCTGCCGACCGGATTTCCACGAGGATTTGACCTGATCCCTGGTTTCTGGCTAATTCGTCGTAAGCTGCAGCAAGGGACAGACCCTTCGACGCGCAGAAAGAAAGAACATCAACCCGACGAAGCGGTTTCCCAGATCAGGTTCTTTAATTCGCTAATGTTAACCCAGGATTTATAAACCCCCCTATTAATCAACCAGGGGTTTATTAATCCTGGATAGCCATTACTCAATTTCTTCCGGTTTTTCGTTGGGAGATTTCTCATTCACAAAGTGGTCACCTGTAGCGATTCTTGTTCGGCCCATGGCGAGATGTTCACTGCCGACTTGATAAACAAATGGGATACAAATGGGTCAAATGGATGACAACAGCAAACTTGAGAACCAAACTTGATTTCCCACAGTCACCAAACAATCGTTAAGCAATCGCTGGCCGGGTTGTTCCCAGCTCCCAGGCGCACACTCAGGTTCGGGCCGGACGGGACACGAAGATTCGTTGGAAGATACTTTTGATTGGCAACCGCACAGTCCATCATTGTTTTCAAGCCACGGGGTGATGGGGTTTGAACAGAAGGGTTCTCCAGGACAGCCGGTCTTTCAATTGTACTGAGCTGAGCGTACCAGTGGTACGCACAGGCAGCATTTTACAGCATAGTTCCGCCACATCAGTAATTACAGTATATACTACACTTGTTACCTGTTGGCCCTCACTGTTCAAATTTCCAAACCAAACGATACTGGACTGTTGCTCTCACCTTTGTTCATATTTGACATACAAAGTTGTGTTTGATACTTTCAATGCGAACATGTGCTATGTGCTCATTGATTTTGATGTGCGTTCTTGTGTTTGCCCTTTTCGATGGTTTTGCTTTGTGAGTCATGGATTCCAACCCCATGTGTTGCCTTTGTTCACCCGAAATCCCCAGGTAGTTTCCAGGAATAGGTGTCGGATCAGCTGCCGTTAGCTGATCGAAGGAGTTGCATCATGCAAATTCAACGTGATTCAACCCTTGACTCAGCAGGCACCAGTAGCTGAAAGCTAGGGGGACACAACGATTGGAAACGACCAAGTGGTAGTTTCTTACAGGATCTCACGGAGGGGGTATCCCAAATCATCCACTGTTAGCCCTTTATCAAAATAATCATAATGATTTCAGAAATATAAACAAATATAAACCATCCAATTTTGGGGGTCCCATGGTGTGCACATGGGGTACCCAATGCGTTGACACCCTCTGTTGAACAGCACAAGACTCGCGGCGCCATGCCGCCTCTTGAAGTCTATAGAGGCGCAGGAAGTGGACACGGCAGAAGGTGATCGACAAATGGTCGTTTCGGCCTAGCCATAGGGAAGCCCACAGTTCTGGTTGATAAGTAGATGATTTGGTTAATAAGTAGATTTATTGCTATAAATAGGTAACAAGTAGATGATTTTGGGCTAACCCTATGACTTGAGAAACACCCAAATATGGCTCTACGATTTGAAAAGTGATTTGCCAATATTGATCACAACCTTTTTTGTAAACTGAAATTACCATGAACATTTGTGATCAACAAATATGGGCATCGGGTAAGATTATGTATCTACAACGCTAAAGCTGGCTGGTGGTTTCAAACATTTTTCATTTTCCTCAGTAATCATCAACAATTGGTTGGTTGACTGACATTATTCATAGGGGTTATACCCACCAACCAGTAACATCCAGTAACCCTTGATTTGATCCCTTGGTGGATAGGCTGGATAGGTGGTGACATGGGATGGTTCAACCTCCAACCATGTAAGGCTTCATGGCTGGCCACACCGGCCCATGGCCCCCATGGCTTGGTGAACTGCTTGACCCAGCTGGCCATTTGTCGCTGGTATATCCCCTTATACCATTGTTTATTATCAGGTATGAGCTATTAAGATATTAGGGGATATCATATTTATATATATATATATGAGTGAATATGGCATAATAGGCTCATTGCTATTAACCATTCACCAGCTATGAGCCGCGCCAAGCGCGTCGATGTTTGGAGTCTGGACCTGGGTCCAAGTTTTCTCGTTGAAGCTTTGAACCTTCAAACCTGCAGTCGGTCGCGGCTCAGCCGTGCACGTTTGCAATGACACGCCCTTCTACCCTGAACCTCAGCCGGTGTAGACTCAGTCATATCTGGCTGGTGGTTTCAAACATGTGTTTTTCACTAATACCTATGAACAATGGTTGGTTGACTAATATTTTTCATAGGGGGTGAAACCACCAACCAGTATGAGTTTGTTCGTAGTCATGGTGGCAACCCCTATACCCAAAAATGATTTTCATTATCAACACCATTTTTGGACAAGACCACGTTGCAGTCGTGTTTGTCATCAAAATTATCAACTATGTTGCATCACAACGGCGATTGTCGTCAAGTATTCTTCACTATGGTGTTCATCAAAACCGTTATTGTTCTTCCATTCATTCAATGGCAGGTCTCACCTGCTGACAAGTCCAAAAGTCCAAAAGCTATTGTTCCTCAATACGCAAGTTGGTACTGACACTAGCATACACCAGCTGTGGATTACAGCGGTAGTTTTTGTCCCGGCTCCTCCTTTCAAGGGATGCTGTGGGGTAGCGGCTCCTGCACCCCTGATTGCTGGAATATCCTGGTATGCGAAGGGCCACCTATTCTTTCAGGATATTTGTGTTATTGACCCACGCTCTTGAAATCTTTTGGGTATGTGCAATGCGAAATAATTCCGCAGAAAGGTTGGGTATTCCAGATACATGGATCCGCTCAACCCCTGGATGGCGATAGAGATACTGTAGATATGACTGTGGGTCTACCCCAGGCGGTTCACATCCCCCAAATCACCAGAATAGTTAAGCTGCTGGCATTTTCAGTTCAACCCATCCCCACATGGACTGCCAAAGCATGCGAAACACTAAGGATGTCATGATGTGGGTGTTTCTCAAAATAGGGGACCTGAAAAATCACCCATTTTTAACAATGTATGCATGGTTATAATTCTAATGAGAATAAGTTATATGATATGTTACATGTACAGTTTTAGTATAGTTTTTTTCAGCAGTTGTAGTGATAATAAACCAACCATTTTGTTGGCTTCCCTATGGAAGAGCCAACTGGGTCCAGCTTTCGCCAGGTCTCCTGGAAGTAGGCCCCTCAAGCGTGTGCGGCGCTGGTATGGGCCTCTTTGCTGCTGAGGAGAGTGTCGGGGAAGTGGTGGAGGTCCAGGGTGGTTGACTGAAGGTGGTTGGCTTTGGTGGCTCAAAAGCCATGGCTAGTTGGTTGGTCAAAAAAATTGGATGGTGATAGTTGGCCCGGTGGTTTTTCATGGTGGCTCAAAAGCCGATTAACCAACCATGACAGTTGGTGATGGTCCATTCACAGTGATTATTCATGGTTAATTAGTTGGTTTATACTGGTTACAGTCGCAGTGAGCGATGGCTATTCTGACTATGCATGCATCAATGGTCAATTCATAGTTAATGACAGCCAATAGTGGTTCATCAGCCATGGTTAAAGACAGTTAGTTGTGGTTAATAGGCAATATGAGCTAGTGGTGTGGTGGTTACTAATAATGATGGTCAAGTCATCGCAGTTGATGATCTTGACTACTGGTCAGTACCAAAAGCAAACATGACCAGCATGTTTGAGTTCTTAGGAAATTTGTTAGACATGGTGGTTTCTTGCAACAGGGGGTACTTTGTACTTTTCAATCATCCAATCCTAGCCATTTATAGCACATGGAGGCACATGGTAAACCAGCCAATTTTGGGATCCCTCATGGCTTGAGAGACCCCATCATGCTATTGCCAGCAGCATGCCAATCCACGACAATTTACTGGTAGCCTTGCAAGCAATGTTGGCCTTTAACTTGCTGGGGGGTTGGCGCCCAGCGTACCCCGCAAACCCAAACTCTTCAGGCGTATTGGCATCTGAGAATTGTGGAATTTGCAGGTCGAAATTTGAAAACAATCTCAACACATGCACATAATTACAAGAAAAAGAACATCCGAACAAAAAGAAACAGCCACGTGAAGCTTTTGCATGCACAAACATGCACAGATGTAAAAATAGATAAATGAACAAATATCAAATGCAAGTGTATACATTGTATACATCTAAAATGCAATGTCTATAATGGCATTCGATACCTTTGTCACAATCACAAAATCAAGAACAAGACTTGGTTGGCACCCCAGCTTTTCCACTGCCATTTTGGGTGGCCGAAGGACCTGCCAAAGTACGAGGTCATTGGGGAATACAGCGGGGAGGTGAAAGACTATGCCTGGACACCCAGCCAGGGTTGCGCATAGTTTTCCAGGTAGCCAGGGTTGCATGAGCTGAGTGGGCCGCAAGGGGGCGAGTTTTTGTTGGGGTGAACGCAAGGGGGTGAACTGAGTTGTGCTTCCTGAACAGTGATTTTGCTGGGGTCTTCTCAGGCCCTCTTCGGCGAGAAGGTTCAACGACTTGGCAACTTGATGTCCCAGTGCCGGGCGGTTTCCGACCGCAGGTGAGGGGCACTTTTTGGCGTTGATCCAACTTGAAGTAGCAGCAGACATGGTAAGTGTGTAAACACGGCATCCGTTTTTAAGGAAGGCGTAGAGTGAATTTAGTCAAAATCAATCAGGGAAGGCTACTTTCTGAAAAGGCAATATGTTGTCAGAAAGTTTGGCTCATGAAATGCAACCTAGATGGGGTAGCTTCAATTGACGGGGCTCATCACAAAGACTGCAACCTGTTCGTTCCTGAGGCCCCATATCATCCGACAGTTATTACGAAGGGAGTGTGAACAAGTTCTAAATGCCAGATTGCACCATCCCTCCAACTCCTTGAGGTGGTTTTCAGTTTTATTTAACCATTATAACACCACTGGATAACCACTGCTAAGCCCTAACCAGTGGCAGCCGTTGAAACAAATGTCTTTGTGTTGCTGTTGCTTGCTGTTTGTGCAAGGGCTGGATGTAGGGGAGTTCTGCATGACAAAGTGCTTGAGTTCTTTACGGAAATCCAAGAGCGGCAGGGGAACGGGCTTCAAAAGGTCAGCAAACAATGGAGAACGACCGGATAGTGATTTGGCTATGGGTCAAGGCTTTAACCAACCAAAAATGGGGATGATCACCAACAATTTCATAGGGAAAAGAATGGTTCATGATAGGGGAAGCAGGGGTACAGGGTTTTGACCCACTGCCATTTCTTGGATAGATATGTTCGGACACTGGCATACTGGGAGTCAAGGTTGATGAATGATACATCATTTAGTCAAACACGCTTAACCCTCTTGTGAAGCATTATTTCGTGGTACTGGTAGGCCGTCAATAAGAATTTTCACTAAAATTCATGGTTTTCATTGTTTTTCAAAGATAATTCGTTTGAATTCCACCTACTGCAATCAGAAACTGAGATGGAAACGATGAAGCGATCCGAGGCCATAACCACTTGCATCCCTTCTACTTGAAGCCTGGTTTGGTCGTTTCTTGGCGTTCGTTGCTCGCGTCGATGCAGTTTGGTGACGCTTGCTGGGCTCCCAGGCGGCTCTTGGTTTTCAAAATTGATCACATCATGGCTACGAACTGGTTGGGATTGTGATGTAATCTGGGGGTTGGATCACTGCTGCCAACATCAGGAACCTTGTTTAGATCATGATCATGATCATCATCATCATCATCATCATCATCATCATCATAAATCATAATCACTTTGGGACTGGTGGTTAGTACCACCGCTTCTGGACCCATGATGATACTGTTATAGAATAAACAACTAATCACTACCAGTTTAACTGCAGATTCTCAGTACGGATTGCCATCTTCGATGTCACGCCGCAGCGCCCTGGAAGCCATATCCTACTTGGTTGCCGTGCTGTATGACATGGATATTTATATATATATATATATATATATACTTATTTATTTATTTAAATATAGATAGATAGATAGATAGATAGATAGATAGATAGATGGATGCTGCATCACGTTTTTTCCATGGGAGTCGCACTGCACAGGATGTTTGGCGCACTGAGGTTGACCCCACAGATGCAGAGGGTAGGTTGGACCCGGCCTCTTTGCACGGATTCCCAGCTGGAACTGGACCATGCACCACTGAAAAAGGACGGAAGTCCGTACCGTCAAGGACTTCAGGTTCGACTGCCAGTCATGATAACGGAAAACTTGTGCAACCGTACCCTTTACCCATGGCAGTTGTGGCGGCATTTTTTGCCACTTCATGAAGTTTGGGGAGGGGCCGTTACTTCTTGAAAGTTTTGCGATGAAGGGTTGGGGAGGCTGGGATGTGTTTTGACATGGGTGCACACCTACCTTATCACAGACGCATCAGATACCTTTCAACGAACATGTGCAGTGGGATGGCTGGAATGGTTTGACATGAATGGAGCAAGGCGAAATGGTTCATAATGCTTTGTTTCAAGCACGTGAAGGGGGGGGAGGTTACCTCAAAGTTTTGCTGACTTACCCCAACTCGAGTTCTCAAAGTGGTGGTTTCTCAAAATGGGGGCCCAAATCATCCAGTTGATACATATTCAGCGTTTTGTATATTTTAGATGTATATTTTAATAGGAGTTTAATGGAGTTTTTATATATATGTATATAATATTGATGAATAGGCCAAGCCAACCATCTCTTGACCTGTGAGAAAGCATCACTTTGACCACGCGCCGAAGACTTGCCGCACGGCTGGGCTCTGCAGCGCTCGGCTCGGCTGGGCACATAGGACGCGAGAATTCGGCCACACGTTGTTCGTAGAGATTAAGTAAGCTGGCTATGGAAGTCAAGGCTTTAACCAACCCATTATGGTGGACAATGACCAGGAATAATAGGGAAAACAATGGTTAATGATAGGGGAACCAGGGGTACAGGGTTTTGATCCGCAGCCACTTGGCACAAAGTCTAGAGCAAGAGCAATTCACAACAATTGTTTAGATATTTTTTTGAAGGGGTTTTCTTTCAGATGGGTTTTTTGGTTTGCATACTAGATGTGATTGGGCAATGGACTTGACGTGTTTTCATACCCTTGGCTTCGGATACCGCGATATCAAAGTTTGCTGGACCCACTTATCAACCACCTTAACACCTAAACGTTCAAACTTCTCCAATAAGCTCAGCATATCAGCTTACCTAGTTGGGTTGGAGTGGGCAGTTTTTCACCATTCCGTTTTTGTTGCATTCATTTCCACAAAAATTATCTAAAAGCACCTTATACTGCCTTATAACCTCTTAAACACCTTGCAAAAATCCGTCTTAAAACACCTTCCAACATCAACCAGACTTCCTTCGGTTCATTTGCACATGGAGCCGGCTGAAACGTCAGCGCCGCCGCGCAAGCGTTCCAGCCGCGAAGCCAAACGCGCCTCCTCCCGCGAAGCCAAACGCGTGCGGAGGTCGCCCGGTTGTGGCGAGAAAGCGCATTGGCTCACGCGCTTGGGCACCTTGGCACCGGCACCAGGGCATGGCCAACCATGACCAGCGGGGTTGCGAGAGTGCCATAGGGAAGGTTGAAAAAATGGCCATGGTTGAGGCTGCTAGAAATGGCTCATGTTGGATGATGAGAAATGAGGTCCCTTATTTTGAGAAACAAGCATTTTAGTAAGAGAAAATTGCAAGGTGAAATGTTAAACTCTGATGGGATAAACGTTCTGAAATGTTTCTTTGAATGCTACTGTTAAAGATTATTGAAATGATGGTTTCTCAAAATGGGGAACCCCCCAAAATCATCCAATACCAAGAAATTTGAGCAATAAACCAGCCGCATGTGGGCGCCCCAAACGCGGCCAAGGAACCCCCCAAGTCTGTTCGTCCCATCGGCCTCCGGCTCAGGTGTGGTGCTGCCCCAGCGCGAGCAGCTTGGCAAATGCGGTGGTGATCCCGAAGCCATAGGGATGATAAGCAACAAATAACCACTGACAACGGTGTTTTTTTGTAGAGAGAATGAGCAACAATAGTAGGGTATACACCAACTGCATGGGTAGTTTCTCAAGTCACAGGGAACCCACAAAAATGGCTGGTTTATTATTGCAAATGGTTTGTGAAGAATGATGTAGGGGTACCCCTATTTTGGGAAACCATCATGTGTCAGAAGTATTTTGATTGTTATTTTTTTTTGTGTATTGTTCTTCCTGGTCTATCATATGTTTCCTTCTACTTGCCCATTTGTTTGTCTATCTCATTTGTTTGTTTTTCCCTTTATCTATGCGATATGATTTTATTTGATCATGTACTATCTTATCACACCTTCTATCTCATCTGATCTTATCTTGTTTTATCATGTTTTATCCAGTCCAAACCAACTAGCCATCTATCTATCCATCTATCTATCCATCTATCCATCTATCCATCTATCCATCCATCTATCCATCCATCCATCCATCCATCTATCCATCTATCCATCTATCCATCTATCCATCTATCCATCCATCTATCCATCTATCTATCCATCTATCTATCCATCTATCCATCCATCCATCTATCCATCCATCCATCCATCCATCTATCCATCTATCCATCTATCCATCTATCCATCTATCCATCCATCTATCCATCCATCCATCTATCTCTCATCCTTCGTGTCCCCTTCCAGATCCAACTGTATGTCAAAGTGCAGTGGCTGAAATGTTGGCTGGAAAGTAGCCTGATTTCGCCAATACAGAGAAACATTGCAAAGAAGAACAGTTGGTGGCTTGAAAGCATGAAACATGTCTCGTAGTGTTTGGGATGGTTGGTTGCTCAAACCTCTGCTAACAAAATGCACATCAGTCGTGAGAGAAACAGATGGTAAAACGCGGGGCATTCAGTGGGTCAAAAAAAGCTGAAACTCCTACCACGCATCCGCCAATAACACATCGAGCTGCGTGCTGAATTGCTCTTGCCAACATTGCTCGTGATGTTTTGATCAAATTGCATTCTGGTAAACCAACCTAGGATGAAAAATCCACCATAGAAATAGCTGCTTTACCAATCAACCTGTTTGATATCCACTGAATTCGAGGTTCCAATGGCTGAAGCACCCCCATCCCCACCCCGTTTCGTAGCTGGCTTGCCGATGTCGCTTACGCCGTGCGTTCACTGGTGGATCCAGGCTGATCCTTGCCACGGACTGCGGTGGATCCATCGGTCCTCCCAGCGCTCTGCGCGAGTTGGGCGTCCAATGTCGCCACATCTTCGCCTGTGAGTCCGATCCCTCGAGTGCTCAGACCCATGCGCTGCCGCCATGTTGGTGGATGGTGGTTGATGGTGGCTGATGGGGGTTGATGGTGGTTGATGATGGTTGATGATGGTTAAGTTGTAGTTAATTCTGGTTAATTCGTGGTTAATGATGGTGAAATTTGATTAATGATTTATTTGTGAATCATGGCTGATGGATGTTGATGATTGTTGATGAGGTCGGGTTGCTGGATGAATGATGGTTTGTCAACAATTGTGATTGATGCTTCCAATCTTGTGGTTGATAACGGTCATTGATGGCCAGGGTTGTTTGATGATGGGTGGCTCGGTCAAAACATGGCTTTTGAGTGTTTCTGATGGGTGGTGGTGTTCGAATGTTGGTTGTTTGATGGTTATGTTTCCTGGTTCGTTGATGTTCAAAAATGTTCAGTGATGCTTGATGATTCTTGGTTGTTGCCTGATTCATGGTGAGATTTCTGGTGATGGGTGATTGAACTTGATCAATAATGCTCTATATTTTGTTGTTTGTTGCTTAATGGTTGCTTCATGGTCGCTTGATCGTTGGCGATGGTCAATGATGTTTCATGTGTTGCTGTTGGTTGTTTGATGGTTGCTGATGTCTAATGACAGTTTATCGTGTTTCCTTGTTCGTTGATCATGCTTGCTAATGAATACCGCTAATGGTTGCATGTCGCGGTTGGTGATGTTGTGTATCGTGACGGTTGATGTTTGAAGAACACACCGGTAATAGGGTCGGACATACACCAGATACGATAGATTCGACCGTAAGAAATTGACCCATCTTCCAGCATACCCAGGGTGTCTAATATGGCTGCGGGTCAAGACCTTGTACCACTTGTGAGTACCCCATAAATGAACAAAATACTACAGCTGTCGCGATGTGAACTACTGCCCGGATTCTGGCTGGTTGGTGCCCATCCCCATGTAGTCATGGCTACTCCTGGTATCAAGTTGAACCTCCGAACCCCAAGGCCTCCAAGGTGCTGACTTCAGCTCCGGAAAGGGATTTTTTCATCCCGAACTGTTTTCCATATGGCTATGGGTCAAGCAGTGAACCAACCAATTTCATGGGGGATATTAACCAACCAATAATGAGGAAAACAATGGCTAATGATAGGGTAAGACAACTATATCTAGGACATCTTAGGACTCAAGATGACTCAGGGCTTTGGATGCCGAGCCAAATTCACGGTGATTCCCATTGAGTGGACCACTGAAGCCCCGTTGCGAGGTCAACAACTCCTGTCCTCCCAAGTCGAGCCACCGGAGCGCCTCTTTGGATCAATGATTGGCCGCGATCGAGGCACAAGGAAGTTTCTGGTGGCATGGTCATACTGGATGGCTTATACCCGCTAAATTAGGTTTTTAGTGTTTTTGGGATATGATGGATTTACCATATAGAACCACTAAAAATATATCTTTAGCAAGGGATCTATAAGCCACCAAGTCATAGCAACGGGAGAATGGACACTGACCACATGGCTATAGCAGTGGGAGAATGGACACTAAGCACAGGGGCAGCGGAAGAAGCGTAGGAGCAGTATAGCCAACCATGCTACGGTACCAACAGGTCATGCAGCTACAGTTCTTTTGGCAGCGGGGCTGGCTGGTCATTCATCCTGCCTTAGTTGCAGGATTCTTGGCCACAGGTTTTTGAATTTTGGCTTGTTGATGTACTATTGGGATGACCAGAATTGCAACGACCATAAATCATCCAGACGCACCATGAGTCATCAACACCCTGTCAAAAACCTTTATTTCAACATCGCAAAAACCATTCACCATGATAAATTATACAACATGATGCGCCATCAAAATTGCATTTTTTGTTTGCTTAATTATCGGGGTATGTGCTTGCATGTCTAAGAGTGGAAAAGGTAGATATTAAGAAGAACAAATCACAAAAAGAATTATCATCAACATCACCACCATCATCATCACCATCATCTCATCTCAGTCATCCCATCTCAATCATCCGTCACCACCATCATCATCACCACCATCTCATCTCAGTCATCCATCACCATCATCATCATCATCATCATCATCATCATCATCATCATCATCATCACGTTCATCATCATCATCATCATCATCATCATCATCATCATCACGTTCATCATCATCATCATCATCATCATCATCATCATCATCATCATCATCATCATCATCATCATCAT
>VSDK01006366.1:133405-143954 GCA_009767595.1 Symbiodinium kawagutii | reverse complement strand
ATCATCATCATCATCGTCATCATCATCATCATCATCATCATCATCATCATCATCATCATCATCCCGTTCATCACCATCATCATCATCACCATCATCATCATCATCCCGTTCATCACCATCATCATCCCGTTCATCACCATCATCATCACGTTCATCATCATCATCATCACCATCATCATTATCATCATCATCATCGTCATCATCATCATCATCATCATCATCCCGTTCATCACCATCATCATCATCACCATCATCATCATCATCCCGTTCATCACCATCATCATCATCACCATCATCATCATCATCCCGTTCATCACCATCATCATCATCACCATCATCATCATCATCCCGTTCATCACCATCATCATCATCACCATCATCATCATCATCCCGTTCATCACCATCATCATCATCACCATCATCATCATCATCCCGTTCATCACCATCATCATCATCACCATCATCATCATCATCCCGTTCATCACCATCATCATCATCACCATCATCATCATCATCCCGTTCATCACCATCATCATCATCACCATCATCATCATCATCCCGTTCATCACCATCATCATCATCACCATCATCATCATCATCCCGTTCATCACCATCATCATCATCACCATCATCATCATCATCCCGTTCATCACCATCATCATCACGTTCATCATCATCATCATCACCATCATCATTATCATCATCATCATCGTCATCATCATCATCATCATCATCATCGTCATCATCATCATTATCATCATCACGTTCATCATCATCATCACCACCTTCTTCATCATCATCATCATCATCATGTCCCCAGCATCTCCACCTCCGTGCCGCGCATTGTGGCAGGCTGCTTTTGTTTAGTTTCGGGCCGATGGATGCCCATGCCCCACGAGCAACCAGCCGCTGGGAGCCACTGGCGCTGTTTGAATGATGGGATTTTCTTTGCTTCATCGAGGCATTATAGCCGAATATAGTTTTTAATAGTGGTGGTTAATAGTGGGGGTTAATAGTGGGTGATAGTGGTGGTTAGCTATGGTCAATATAGTGGTTAATCGTGGTTAAGTATGGTTAACAGGGGATGAAAGGCCAACAATCATGGTTCAACTGCTAGCTGGTGGTTTCGAACAATGATCAGCCAGTATAACTATCAGCCATTGCAATGGTCAGCCCTGTAACGATGCCATTATTGTACGTAAAGACATCATGACTACATATCCATCATCAGGATAACTGCTTTCTTGATACCACTGCTATATATATGACTAATTACGAATCACGATTTTCAGCCAAGAGTGGTTTTGGGTTTCAGCGTTACAACGTGATCAAGGTTCAAGTTGAAGATGGTAATTAACCCCTAGTTTTGAAGTTGGCCTGCAACCTACCGAAGGAAGTGTAAATGTACCAAGTTATGCCCACAGTAGTGGCGAGACCGCTGAAAGCCCCGCAGTTCTCAATGTCGGGGATTTCAACGCTGATATGCTCACGGTCGGCAAGATAGCCTGACATCGTTACCCCGTGTCCAGTGATTGGATGACCCCCAAACGAACCGTTGCTTCATATCACCAGTTGGTTTATCTTGGACAGGACATGACCATGGTTCTAAATGGTTATAAAGCTTGTAGCCGGTGCCTGGAAGAACCCCAAACCAACCCTGGCGAATGTTAACCATGATGGCTTCCAGCCCTGGTTTTGAACCCTAGGGCCATGGTTATGAACCCAAATTCACCCTTGTAACCATCGGCAGGAAGTATCTATTAGCCATCCACAGGAATCAGTAGCCATGATGGCTCATGGCCATGGTTATAAAACCAAACTCACCCTTGAAAAAACCATGGGCCGACCATAACCCAAACCAACCGTGGCAACCATGGGCCCCATGGGCGGCTACCATCCTCCCACCATCCCCCCACCATCCCCCCAGCATCCCAGGATATCTACATCTCCAATGCCGGAGTTCATGGTCCCAACCCCGATCGCTTCCTGGCCGCGGTGAAGTACATCATGGAGCACCAGCCACGCCTAGCCGCCGGGCCTGGGACGCGACAGCGTCAGCGGCATTGGTCAACGGTGCGGTGGTTAATGGTGTTGCTTGCTGATGGTTGTTAAGTATGTTGGTTTATGATCGTGCTGGTTGGTGATCAATCCAGATGAGAATGTCTATGATGGTTGGTTAATGATGATGATCATATCTATGATGGTTAATTAGTATTGATGATGCTTCATCATGTGCTGGTTATTTCTGGTCAGTGGTTTCATTGATCAATATTTTCGGGAGGGATTGTAGCTATTTACCAGTGTTAGTTCAATGATGGTCAAGAATAATGCTTCATATAATGGTTAATACGGATGGGTCGATCATGACCAATGATGGTTGACAATGCTTGTTAGTATAGTATAGTGGTCAATGATTGTCATCACTGATTGTACATGTTAGCGGGTTGATCATGTTAGATGAATTTTATTTCTATTTTGTAAAAAACCAGTGCGAATGATACCCATCACTATGGGGTTTTCTGATCAATTGCTATGAATTGTTGGCTGATATTAGCACCAATCACCATTGGTTCATGATTGTCATAACCAGCTGACGTATCACAGCCGCCTATGCCTAGCCATTTGCTTCTTGATCTTGTTGGCCGTTACAAAAACTCCAGCTGTTCGATGCTGTTCGCGATGGACCAGAGCATCGCAGGGATTAGCCGGCTGACACTGCACGGTTTGAGCTAGGGGAGCAGCTAGGGGTGGTACCCCCGACTCGTCCGGTAGAAGGACCCAAGCAATGTAAAGGACCCTATGGCACACATACGAATGGAGAACCGTTTGTCGATCTGTGGGTAGTTCCCAGTTGATTTTTTTTATTTCAGCCTCGTTATTCTGTACATATCCATGCTGAAGCCGGGATCATCAGCGATGCAAGCGAATCTGAGGTGATTCTGGAAGACTTAGTGGTGGCGGGGCGGGAGGCAACGATTTTGGACGGTTTTGTAGCAGGGCGTGCGGAGTCTTGTGAATTGTCATGTTGAAATGTGCTGTTTTCATTTGTTTTTCAGGTATCACGGCCGTGTTCATGTCAGCATTGATGATCATGGGCATGGTGATGGTGATAGTGATGGTGATGCAGTGTTGATGACCGCATAGATGCTTATCGTAAATTTCAAAGACCCATCGGCATCAAGACTTGAATGAATGATAAAAACAGAGCCCTTCCCTTTGATGCCATTATGAACCATTACTACTAGCCAGTCATGGTGCCATCATGTTATTAACCCATGGCCTCCTGATCTTGCAGGACCAGAACGGAAATCTTCCCGCTGATTCCATTTTGGCCCTCCTGAGCCAAGCCGGGGACTATGAGGTCGACACCTTTCACGTAGCTTGGCTGGTGTCGGTGCTTGTGGGCGGCGACAGAGATGTCAGATCCAGCTAAGCCAACAGGATATCACCACCTATTGAGCTGGACACTGGTATCAATAGCCCACCATAATCCACCATCAATGCTCCAGTAGATCAATCAATTTTTATGTTTTTATTAGAGAGCAACCTCTTTGAGACAAAAGTTCCAGTTGCTTGTCCAAAAGTGCTGGTCATTGGTTGTCCCGTGGTCCCTGAAGAAGATGTGTAGATGCAGCAGTTGGAGTACAAGTTGCTGCGCGGTTTTTACCTCCAGAAGATTCCATAAGTGCAACATTTATTTACATGCATTTATCTTTAGACAAATGACAATAGATATGTGCATCTAAACAGGTATTATCAACATTATGGCTTGCGTGCCAGCACGCATGAATTGAAGGAAACATGGCCACATATACATATATACCATTTTTTCAAATCATATATTTCGTATATATCATATATACAGTCCATCTTTCATGTTCTGGTTGCTGTTGATTTTTGTTGGCCAGAAACATGGTATGGTTTGCGTCCATCTTTCGTTCTTTCGTTGGCTGGCTTTGGTCGTGGTTCTCGGTTGTTGATGGCCAGAGCGCTGCGGCCATCCTTCGGCAGAGCGTTGCTGCGCCTCCAGGTGCTGGCCTCCCAGTTCGGCCTGCCACAACGACGCCAGCGGCTTTACTACGCACCTTGCGCAGCGCACAGCGGGCTGGGAATGGGAGCTGCAAGGCGCCTTCGTAGCCTTCGTACTGCCGCAGTTGCCATGACTTTTAGAGGAGACCCTTTTGATTCATCAACCAAGGGGCCAAGGGGTTATGAATCCTAGGTCCTAGGTCAACATGTGATGTGATCAACGTGTGAGTGGATGAAAGAGGGGCCTAGTATTTTGCCGGGAGGAAGAGGCAATCAGGAACGAAAAAGTTAGATAGCTCGTGCCGCTGCCACAAGCGACACTGCCAATCCATTGTAAGGGCAAAGATCACCCAGATTTTTTGATACCCACAAGCCAAAAGTCAGTGAAGAGTTTCTGAAGCCTTTGGAGTTCATAGCACTTCTAGGCCATCTCAGTGGTGTGACTGGCCATCCACCTCGCGCATGGGCCTAGGGACATGGTTAGCTTCCGCAGCCTCACATAATGATGCCTAGTTTTGGTTGTGACACTGGCTGCCCAGGGTCTACCCACAAGATGCGAAGACGTCGATGTATCACGTCCTGCTTCGCTTGTGGCACAGCTTCATGGGAAACTCCATGCGGTCATGCGGCGCTGAGGTCATGATCAGCGGCCAACATTTGCAAAGAAGTGACGACCGTGACAAGGTCAGCAGGGCTGGTTGAGAATGAATGCGCTCGAAGATGATCAAAGATAGAGCCCGTAAAAGATCTGCATTGAATCTTGGCATTGAACGTCACGAAAGGTATAAAGTGACCAAATTGTAAGACAGCTTGGGAGACCATGTGAACACGTTAGCGTTGCAGCGAGTCGTCCTTTTCATCATGTGATCCAGGTGAGCTTTGTTCTACATTTGTAACGCGGTAAGTGGTTTGCTACACTTCGGAAGCTTGAGAGCATGCTGGCTATCACACTTGCAGTGCCTACAATACATGTCGGTTCTATGCCCGATTGATCCTGATTGTATTTGTACTGAGTGTGTCTTGATGGTCAAACCCTTGTCGAATCAAAAGCCCATGAACCAACTCTGTTTTCAGCACTACCCTTGTATTGCACGAACAAAAACCATCAAACATTTCTGCGTTTTGCATTGGAACCCTCGTAGCTTACGAACAAAAACCATCACAACCCCCCTGTGTTTAGCATTGAAACCCTTAGAGTGGACGAACAAAAACAATCAAACCTCCCGTGCGTTTAGGATTGAAACCCTCATAGCGCACGAACAAAAACCATCAAAAACCCTTGTTTTTGGACTCAATCCCTTTCCCAGGCGCCCCCGAGCAGGAATCCTTGGCGACATGCATGCCTTTTTCAACATGGTAGCAATACACAGGGGGCCCATTTTTCAGGGGTTGCTAGTTCTGATATGTACAGTTGCATTTGCATAGTTAAATGGGTTGCATCCCTTTTTTCGATATTTTACTTCTATGACATTGGACGTCACTATCAGCAATGCAGCTGATGGTAGCCAACCAAACCAAAAAAAAACACTAATCCTCACATATGTATTTACTGTACATTTGTTGCGCCTTCAATGTAGGTACATCTATAGATGTGTGTGTGTGTGCGCGTTTGTGCTGGTGCAACTGTTTGATCTATGTGTTTTTCTTTCTCTCTCTCTTTCTCTCACTTTTTTCCTCTCTCTCTCTCACTCTTTCTCTCTCACTCTCTCTCTCTCTCTCTCTTTGTCTCCCTCTCTGCTTTTTTTCTACGCAAATCTAAATTAAAAAAAATGCATTCCTACAGCATTGGTGCTTCGCAACTTTCAGAGAACCCATTTGTACCTGGACGATGCCTTTTCTGTCGATGCGGAATTGTAACAACCATTGGTTTATGAACGTTACTGTTCCAATGGTTTATAAACCATTGGTTTGAGTGTTACACCACCAATGTCTGTACAACCATTGCTTTGACACTTGAACGTTACTGCCTAAGATTGTCAGAGCTCCAATTTTTGTTGAGTAGTTGTTGCTGATATAACTCGTTTACCAGAGCTAGTTTACCAAGAGCATATGGGTATATCACTGCTAGTTTTGTCGAAACACATTCGCATGGTCAACTATGGAACTTGTCATTGCAACATGCAATTACATGGGCTTTTGCAATAGAAGTTGTGGCTCAGACGTGACTCTGCAACACAGGTAAGCTTTGTCTCAAGTCCTCATCCTGAACATGAGAAACATCATTGGGTTGAACTCATAATCATAATATCATATGTCCCAGAAAAAACTCTGAGAGTGAAGCATCGACAAGCTGAGCTGCAGCATCAGGGAGAAACCACCTACGATATGATTACATGCCCCTGTACAGACGCACGGAAACCAAGAAGATCCAATAAGTGTAATGATACATGTAGGAATGTATGCAAACTTTTTTAGATCTTTATTGCACATATAATTAGCTAAATGTGTTTTTACAAATGTATATGAATATAAATATACATATATATATATTTTTACATACATATATGCGTGCGTGTGTGTGTTTTTGTTTTTTTGCAGGCAAGTCATTCGCGCATCTCTGCTTGCAAAGTGTGTGTGTGCTTATTGATGGACCCATGCAAATAGGGTCACTAAATATTGCTGTGATCTTTGTAGCAGGGTTATTGTTGATTTCTGTTGCCGCTTGGAACTACTGTATCTCATTTTCGTCAATATTAGTGATCAACCATATGTCGTTTCGCTACCAAACCATTACAATTGCCAGTAAGGCAATCAAGGGTGCCAACAAACCAAACCACCAATTAGTCTTTGGCACTCTTGTCGCGCTCAAAATCACCACAGGTTTACACTACAGCCATTCAACAAATCGTGGATTTTCTTCCTTCAACCAGGTGAATTTGCCAAAGAGTGAGCGCATCACGAGGCTCCATCGTTCCAGCGCCCCGGCGCCCCGCTGCTTGGAGGATCCTTTGGAGAAGGTTTTTGAGGCCATACAGCGACTCCGCGAAGTGGAGCCCGCCGTTGATGCGGAGGTGGGCGCCCGGGCGCCGGTCAGGGTCAGCGGGGGTAGCGGTCATGGAGTCATATATGGCAGGGGTGCTTCAAGGTGGGAAACCCTAAGAATGCCTGGTGAATTTTTATATATGGTTAATGATTATGAAACTGGGTGTTGGTTAGGAAGGAGCGGGGCCAGGAGCTATCCTGCCCTAGCTTCTTTAAAGGGAGAGCCAGGCCAGGAGTGGCCGAACCAAATGGTAGTAGAGGGGTCATATGAGATTCGATTGGGAATGTAATTCATGATTATTCACCTCCCAAGAAAACCTGTAGAGTGATAGCGTTTGGTGTGCAAAAAGATGACATCCGTTGTCTTCTGTGCTGGTTGGCCGAGAAGGCGAAAAATCATGAGTCATTCTTGGGTCGCAGGAGGATGCGATTCCAAAAATGATGATGGAAACTCATCCAGGTTGCCAAGATGACCGTTTCTAGGAAGCTCCATTTAGGTGGTTGTTCAGCCATAACACCAGAGTTGGGGTGGATTATATTGACTATGATTGATTACTAGTGGATGATTTGGGGGTTCCCTATTTTCCCCTGTTTTGAGAAACCACTATTTCAAGCTACGTCTTCCGATAGAGTTTTGATGAAGTGACGGCCAGAGAGAAATGAAACACTGGCTGAGTTTCAGCTTTTGAGTGTTTGTTCCACACACATGCCAATGCTCCATGATCACAAGGGGTTGTTTGATGCCAGTGTTTGTTCTTGGAGGGGCTCTTGCATTTTTGGCCCCAATACTCGTATGCCAGAAGTTGTTTCACAGTTGCTAGTTGTGATCACTTTTTTCTGATTCGAACATGCTATGGGTTGGGTACTCAGATAACCATGAAACAAGTATTACAACCATCTAACTTTTACATTCTTTTGCTTGGAGTGTTGGGAGGATCGCTGGTCATGCGCAGCGCCGGCCTTCACCCATGGAATGAACATGTTGCCAGGGTCGCCCATGGTTGGCTACTCAAGCATCTCTAAGCATAGGCTGGTTCCATGCACCATTTGGGTGCTGAGATGAGCCGGCCGATGAGTTCATGGTTTCATGACGCTTCGAATGGAAATATGGCAACAACTTGTCCCCATTTCAAGGCTAAAGGTTGCGATCGCAACTTTTGATCGCAACCAAACCGAGGTGATTTGGAGGTTCACAAGTGTTTCAGCTGGTTGAGTGTAACTGGTGATTTTCAACTTCCAGGTTAGATTGACAAATAGCACTTGCCAAAGTATGGAAATAGTCTCAAATGTTCCACGCAAGCAGGTTACTCTGCCACCTTCGCAACGGGTGTAATTGTCCACCTTTTGCGTCGATTCACTGGGCTGGTAAACTAAAGTTTCATGTGTTTCATGATCCATTTGGAACACCTTGCAAATGGTAATGGTTATAGTTAATGTGGTCATGGCATAATGTGCATAAATGGCTACTAGGCTGGCGGTTTGATGGGCACGCGTCATTTTTCCTAGAATCCTAGAAAGTATATTTGAGGTGGTTGGTTGGTTCAGGGGCAGCTCTTTGGGATGGCGCAGCGAACCACCAACCAGACATAAAGTCCATGGCATGATGGATCCACCGTTTGCTGCTGAAGCTTCGATCGGAGATCCATTTGTTCATGAACGAACCCCGTTTTTGAACCACAAGGGGTTGCCACCCCCAGTTGAACCATAAATTGCTGGTGATTTATCATAGTGGTTCACGGATCTATGATGGTCTGTCATGATCTATGGATCCAATCAACAATCGATCTCTGCCAGGATCTTTTGGAATCCTTGGGTTTGGAACCCGCGGGCAGAAGATCCTCCGGGACGGGACAGTGTCATGTGAGTCGCGAAAGCCTATGTTTCGTTTGTTTTTCTGGTGGTAACCAACCCATCAACCTAGAAAACCCATTTTTGTTAGGACTTTGCTCCGAGTAATTCGACCTCCCAACTTCACTACAGAATGAGATTCCGGAGATTTGTGTGAAGCGTTTAGGACAGGAAATTACTACATGCAATGCTTACTGCAACATGTTTCAAGGCTGTTGAAGCAAAGGGCTGTTGCAGCGTTAAGACTTGGGGAGCCATCACTTCTTGGTGACTGCTTCATCCTGGGGGTCGCTGGAAGCGCTTTCGAGGAGTGAAAAGAATGTGGCCTCATTGTTGAGCATGAGCACTGATGTCGCTGGGAGATAGGGGGCGTGCCCCCACCTGGACCAGGGGGGTACGGTGTTGAAGGTTTTGGCGCCTTTTTTGCTAAGATGTTTCGCCCAATTTTATTAACCAATATTCAGGATGTTTATGACTTTAAATGACAGCATTCATTCATGCAGCTGGGTGAAACTGGTCCATGCTGTAGTATGTATTTTGATGGCTGTGACGAACATGATGGCCCTTTGGGGTCTCCAATCTTTCATGACCATTTAACGGTAGCCTTCATTGAAAGGGCGCTGTCGCCGTGACATTGATCTGACAACTAGAAACTTGGGATACTTTGATCATGGCTTGGTGATCAGCTTGGTTATCAGAATGGACAAGTCGGAACCATCAAACAGTCATTGTAATTACATGGATATACATAGATTGACCATGGCAAATTTGATCAACTACACAAAGTTTGCATTTCACTGAGCACCAAAGTGAAGAGCTCTTGCCAGGGGTTTTGAAACAGCGGGGACGCCGAAAAATTGATTGAGAAGTAGCCACGCTGCATGTGATCATCAGCAGTCACCAGTCATCGGGCCATGTGTTTGGTCCTGGGGCCGAGGCCAACTACCTCCATCGTCGCTTGCGACATGAGCTGCGGCTGCCGATGGACGACATGAGTTACTTTCAGCTTGCAGGGGCGCAGTTGAGCAGGCGATGATTACTTTAGCCAGGGTCGGTTGGCTAAGCTGAGTGATTGATGGCTATGAGCTGATGCACTTCATTGATCTTCATTGGGGGGTTAGCAAATGGCGATGGCTGATGGTTGTCATTAGCTGGTAATTTATGGCAAACTGGTTGTTAATCGTCTTATTGATGGTTACTTGGTAGTTGATTCATGGCTAATTGCTGTTTAATTGATGGCGAACTGATGGCTAATTGCTGGTTGGCTGTTAATCAGCTGGTCGATTTCTAGTTTATGGCTGCTTACTTGTGTGGATTTGGTGAGGAATGATGAATGGAACAAATTCATGGCGATTTCTTGTTGACAACTGTTTTCCATGAACTTTCAATTCTTCTCTTTGTGTGGTGACGGTGTATCCAAGTGACACGCCCATTCTACGATTGTTCATTGGGAGTTTGGTCGTTTGATATCATGGCTTTGGGTCAAAACCCCGTACCCCTGGTTCCCTATCATCAACCATTGTTTTCCCTGTAGTTTTGTTTGTTATCATGCCCCATTATCGGTTTGTTAATATTGACCCATAGCCCCATTTGAAAACAGTCCACGGCCATCAGGCACCAGCACGTGCCCTGCGGCATTTCTGTTGGGAACGACCGCAGCCACATGTGGCAGGGGGCAGGCGGGGGGGGG
>VSDK01006366.1:122507-133388 GCA_009767595.1 Symbiodinium kawagutii | reverse complement strand
GAACCCCTGGCGCTTCCAACGGTGGAGGACAGCGGGAGAAGGCGAGCGTGGCGAAAGTCCGTGGCATCGCTGGCTTCATCCATCGAAGCTGAACTTCTCAGAGCTGTTCCGCTGCAGTTGGTCATTTGTGGGCGACTGTGGGGCAGTGCGAATGTGGAAGACTATCACCTCAGCCAGTGCGTCACTGCGATTGATTCATTTCTGAGTCACGACTGGGGAACAAGGCCCTGGTTGAAAACCATGACACTATTAGTCTATTTCAACAGTATGCCCGCAGCGGTGGCCAGTGCACTGATTTGTGTTTTGGGATGTCTTCTTATCATTTTCAAATGTGTGGATGGATGGCTCACCTGCACACTTGCCGTCCATGGCACCTATTGGTTCGTTTTTGTGTTCTGGCAAAGCATCCGGGGTCTCTTCAAGAAGAACTTTGTTTTTCTCGACCGGGTTTGCATTGCACAGCAGGATGCGAATCTCAAAACGCAAGGGATCTTGGGATTGGGTGGTTTCCTTTCCAAGTCAAGGAGACTGGTGGTTCTGTGGAGCCCCCGGTACTTCACCCGTTTGTGGACTGCCTTCGAGCTCGCAGCATTTTTGAAAGAAGATCAAGGCAAAGCAGAGGCGATCGATTTTGCTCCAGCAAGCATGGGACCGCTGCTTCTCTACTTCAGTGCATTTGAAACACTTTTACTTGCAGGCTTCCATACTATTGTGATTCAGTTTGTGCGGACCCTACTCGGAGAGCAGAACTTGTTGGCGGAGCAAGAAGACAACTTGTGGCAATTCACACTGGCCATGCTTGTCATTTGTGCACCTGCATTCTTTGTGATGGCACCAGTTATCCTGTACCTTGGCACCATGCAGATGAAGGCCTTGTTGCAGCTGAAGAAACAGCTGGATGATTTTCAGATCCGAGCTGCTCAATGTAGCTGCTGTGACTTTCACCACTGTGACCCGGACACATGTGAGACCTTGCTTTGTGACCGGGCTCTGGTCTTTGAGACGCTCAAGAGGTGGTTTCCCAACGAGGAGTCTAAGGAAGGTCACTTGGACAGATTTGATGAGATGGTTCACACCAAGCTTGGTGGCTTTGTGCGGGATGTGCTGGGCTCGGGGGCCCCACCGTTGCCACAGATTCTAGCAATCACAGTGCATCCTTTGCTTGGCTTCTTGTGCCACTACGTCTACTTGGCTGTGAATAACTACTTCGGTTGGACAGTCCATGGTTGGATGCTGGGTTGGTTTCAGGCACCGCCAATGGTGTACCTTGCCTTCTGGGAATTCTTACAGTGTTGGAGGATGGGGGTAAGATTTGGCAATCGATGCCCGCTGTGGCTGGTTCTCTTGCTTGGCATGAGTGCTGGCATCATGTTCAATGTAGTCGTTTGGTTGCAGTACACCGTGTTCAAGTACATGTTTGGGTATGATTTTAATTGGCCAGTTGTTGCCTCCCTGGCCTTCATGTGGTTTGTCTTTGTGATCCCGTACATATGTGAATATGCGCCCAAGTTCAAAGCGCAGAGGTCATGATTTCTGCTTCCCTTTTCTGCATTGGGCTACCCATATGGCACCTGATTATTGCGCAAGAGGAGATGGGTCTCAATAACGTGTCGGTATCCATTCTGCCCAGGTATGCCCAGGTGCTATTGTCGGTAGCCGTATGCCTCAGTTTCACCAGCGTTTGCCCGGCACCGGGCAATTTTTTGCGGATTTTCGCTTGAAAATGGAGTCCCACCAGTGCTCCTGGGGATTGCATTGCATGGTATTGAATTGTCGGAAATGCCCAATTGATCATTCTCCGACATGGCAGTTTAAGCGACCAACAGGGACCAGTCAAGGTAAATATTTCACAGGTCTGAGTGCAAATTTGTTTGAAATGTCATTGTTTGCATGTGTTTGCTGGGTATTGCTGTTTTTGTTTGTCCCTACTAGTGGGTCAAGTAAGGCGTTGAGAAAATGGACTCATGGTACCATAGGCCAGCGGGGTTAATTTTCTTTTGCGCAAGGGCGCCAGGGTGTGGCTAGTTTGGTCGCAGGTCAACAGCAATTTGATTAGGCCAATTGGTTGTTGATTCTTGTGGCTGCATGAGTCGAAACGTATGCAACCGCCCTGCCTGGTTGCGAGAAGGAAATCTGACGAGTCGGTTTTAATCACTTGGCCACATAGAAAAGCCATGGTGTTGCAACAGAGTGACTGTTTTGGTTCTTCAAACAAATTAAAGGCAAGCAGCATGCGGGTGCGAAGGATATTTGCAAATACTCGGTTGGAAAGGGAAGATGCATTCACATTCATGAGAATGCAGTGCCCTGGCTGTGTTATAGAAATGGCGAGCAAGGAGAGTTTGCATTGGTCTTCTTTGTCCGTGCTCAGGGCACCAAACCATTGCCACATAGACACAAATTTGAAAAAAATTTTTTTGCGCTCCACTTGTTGTAAGGTTCCTGCGGTTCCTTCTCTGGTTCCTGCCAACCTCCATATAACCATATATATATAACCATTACAGGCTATTAGTTTTAACTATTAACCATTTAATGGTGATATTCAAACAATGGTTCCTCCTCTTGTTTTTGTTATGGTTCTGCTATGGGCTCCTCGTAGCAACTTCTACGTAGCTACCATTGGTTGGAGCTTCCGACCTTCATCCTGCCACACCCTTCCTTCGTGCAGGTGGTTGCGGACGTACCGCGAAGCGGACGTGTGTCAGATCCATTGGCTGCGCGCAAGGAGTAACAAGATGCATGGCGAAAGGCCGCGGGCTGCAGGTGGTTGTGCGTGTGGTGGGGGTTCCAGATTCAAGGGCCGAAGTATAAAGGGTACAGAACATGCGACTCTCAGATGAAAGCCATAGCTGAGCAGGAAATCTCTTTTGCGAGGAATCATTTTCTTCGAGCAGTAGAGATGGTCCTTTCAATCAGCCTATCACTGCCCTCAGCCTTTCTAGGAGATAGGTAGAAGTGGTTGGACCAGGGCCTTGAGCTGCGCAAGTTCCATTTTTCCAAGCTGGGAGGGCAGCCCGTTCTCAGATTCAAGTTTTCAGGATAGCCGTGCAGAGTGTTCAGTGTATGCGCTTGGGAATGCAGGTGGATTCGGCTTGGATTTGGGATCAGTTCCCGACATGAGATTGCCGAAAATACATCGTCCACTGAAGAGCTCTTCTTCGGCTGGTTTTCAATGTGGTCATAGGCTGGTTTTAAAAAAGAGTAAAAGAGTAAACCATGGGATTTTCTATTGTTAACGGTGGCTAGTAATCATTGACAAATAGTAGGGGATAATAACCAACAATAATGTTTAAACAACTACAGGTCGGTGGTTGAAACATTTGCTATTTTTCCTATAGTAATTATTAGCAAGTGGTTGGTTGACTACTATTGTCAAATGGGTGGAAACAACCAAGGAGTATAGGTTTGTTATGTTCGTTACTTTTCTACCAGAGGTTTTGCTGCGTTCTTTGCCATGTGCTCATGAGAACAGCCCCCTTCCATGCTTCCAAGGAAGGAAATTCGCTTCGTTTCAGTGTCACAGGTGTGCGGGAGAATCCGCGTGTGCTGTTGGTGGTCATTTGAGGCAGCTAGGCAAAATAATGACATCATCAAATGTTTGCTTGCACCGATCAATTTATCAATGGTGTGGTTGTGGATGATGCACCCACCTTGTGGTCATACAGAAAGCTCAATGCAGACTCACTCTGCACACTGCCCCGTAGAAACTCTAGGTTCGAATGTTAGCAAGGCGTGCGGTCAATGATGCTGGTGCTCATAGCCAGCATTTACTGTAGTGACCCAGATGTTGGCTCATGATAGGCCAATGGTTTGGGCGCTGTCTTGGTGCAGCCCGACCTAGTATCCATTGCTTTGATGACATTTCACCACAGCTTTGCCTCAGTTTGTGCCGGGTCATATTAGCCATAGCAATACGGCAGAGCACTTGCTGGTTGGCAAAAGGAAAATGCATGCCATTAACTTGAAATCAAACAACCAAGTGCTCCCAGATCAGTTGGACAAACAGCAACCCGACAACAGGCAACGACTGGAGGCTTGTGAGCCAACTTGTTCTCTTGGCTTTGGCCCACGGACTCGAAAGTCCAAAGCATTGGGAAAGAAGTCATTCATTATTCATTGGTATCATCGCTTGCCATGTTGTTTCCTGCAAAGATGAAGAATAGATAAAGAAGACCCTGGGAAGTATGTCATATGTTTCCTCTTAGTGGTCACGGGAAGTCATTCCGGTATATCATGCCGCATGAACTGATTGTGATAGAAGACGATAGAAGTCAACCTACCACGTTTCACACGATACCTGTGAAATCATATCCAGTGGTTCGTGCAACTTGGTAGCTGAATGGCTTAGCTTCGTGCAGCTTAGCTTTGCTCCCAAGTTCTCAAGTCAGATCAAGTCATCAAAAGGATTTAATCACTAGCCAATCATGAGTTGCTCAATAAGAATGCTCGGAAAATGGTTGGTTAATGATGAAATAGCCGGATCAGAAATCTTCACTGAAGTTGGTTTTCAGTAGTCCCTGCCAACACTGCTGATTCTTTTTGAGGGACCACTGCGCAATCCGAAAAATTGGCACTGGCTGCATGAAAGACGCAGAAATACAGGGTTCTGATGGGTACAAAAAAAACACATACTATACATGATGCACCCATATGCACCCCAAATGCGGATATAAGCAACGCCAACTGGACCCGTGCGTCAGGACGCTCACCGTGCTGCTATGAGCTTCACGGGTGAAGTGCCGAACTTGACACCCACCACACGTCTTTGGTCATACAGGCAGCGGGTGGGGAAGGGCTGGTGGCCGGCAAAAAGCAACGGGTCACAGGTTTTTTTACATGTCAAAACCCTTGAAGATTGGACCCCCGGTTGATTCAAGCGATTTCAACCGGGCAGGATGACGGGTCCAAGGCCCAACAGGTCACCAGGCGTAGCCATTACTAAGCATCGTGAATCATTACTAGTAGTGAATCATAATTCCTTAGCCAATGCTAATCATTATCAGTAGTTGAGGATCATTCATCATTACTAGGAACCAATCATTACTAGTGGCCATTGCTGAGAATTTTGGAAGCATTATATAGTCATAGTCCCCAACCATTACTGTACCTACCTCCACTGACCTATAATTTCAAACTAACCATCATTTCAAATCATGACCCGACCATGATATGACTCATGAATGAGCCACTAACCAACCATCATTGACACATGTCTCATTAAACCTTGAACTAATCACCTAGTTGACCAGCATACAGCTATAACACACTGTAATCATGTAAAACCATGGCCATCATTAGCCTTTATCTACTTTATGCATGAAACACGGAGTACTGTAACCATGTGTTTGTCATTCAATAGCCATTCGCCCGATGTTCCATTCATCATTCTTACATATTCTTATCATTTTTTCTTTGGCTAGCATATGATTACCATTCTTACCCACTACTAACGGTTACCTTAAGCATTTCTGCAGAACCCTTCAGCATCCCGTTGATGCGTTGGGACATGTTGGGACCGCCTCTCCAGACTTCAACGTGTCTTGGGCGGTCGCGAGATGCTGATGCTGCAAGGCCGGTCGACCTCGCAGGGTGTTCGGAATGATGGGTTTGATGCGCTTAGCAAATGGCTTATCAGAATTGGCTTAGCAAATGGGTTAGTAATGATTTGGATTGATTTGGTGCTTACCAACGGTTGGTAATCGGGGATAGTAATCATCGGAAGGGACGTTGCAGTTATCATCCAGTGCAATCATCTATAGCAGTAAGTCAACCATAACTTTGGGGTCCCCCCACTGTAAGAAACCACCATGCATGATGACTGATAATGGTTGGGAATGGTGAAGTGATTACGGTTATATTTTCCTGATGGTGGCAGGTATGGTCAATCATGAGTTGATGATGGTTGATTTGTAATTGTTCATGCTGGTGGCTAGTGAATGGTGGCTTACAATGGCAGTGGTGAAATGATGGCTTATTCTAGCATTCTGGCTGATGCATATTGATTATGGTCAGGAATCAGTAATGATTGTGGAGGAGTGGCGGTTGATCATGGGCAGTAGCAGTGAATGATAGTTATTTAGTAATTCAGCAATTATGATTAGTTTTTGAGGGTCAGTGGAAATGGTGATATGGCTACGGGTCAGAACTCACCAAAATTGGAAAGAGAGAGTGTTTGGTATATACTGGAAACCAAAGGAGCCAAATCTATCGGCACCAGGGTGCCACGCAGAGGACCAAAAAGAAAAGAATTGCAATTTAGTTTGATTGATGTCCTCGTTTCCTTGCTTCTGTTTCTTGTATATTATATATGTTTATATCTCATTTTATTTGTTTAATTAATTTATCTATTCTATGTTTTACTCGTTTGTTTCTGTATTATATTCATTTCTCTGTGTGTGTTTTGTCATGGGTATGTAGAAAAAATCTGCTAACATGTTTACAGGCCCCACAACGACGCAGACATTGAACACGTGGCAAGGATTCACGGTTCAGCTCATGCTTTGGGAGCTTCGGGGTCACTACGCGTACCCCTTCCAGTTACCTCCATGGGTCAGGGAACCACAAGGCACCACAAGCAGGATGATAGCCTATCATTATAAGTCGAAGAGCAGGGGTAACTTTTCCTATCATTCTAAGTTATAAGGGCAGGGGTAACTTGGACATTGCTATTCGGCGCGTTTGCTTTGCACACTTTCTTTCAAAGTCAAGTGCGATCAGGCCATGTTTTTCATCAGGCGCCCCTGCATCAGGAGGAGTTAGCAAAACTATTCCGGCTGGGCACGCGTTAAAGGTCATTATTTCATGCCAAGATATGTCCGCATGTTATCGGCCATGTTTGTCGTTTGTCGTTGTTGCTGTTCATTGGCTGTTGTGGTTGTTGTTGGTGATGGTTGTTGACCGCCGTTATCCATTTGCCAACTGTTGATGAATGTAAATTGATAGTTCATGATCAGGCAAACGCTGTCGCTGCGACGGGCAAACCCCTTGGACGCCCTGGCAAAAAAAAGATCAGTTCTATCATTATTCACTGCAGCTCCTGATCCGTTGCCATTCGTCAACCATCTCCCCTGGCTGCCCCGCAACCCAACCCGCGCCGCCGCGTAAGGCTTTCGACCCGAGCGTTGGAACCTGCAGAACTTGAGCGAGGCGTCCTTGACGCGAGTGGCGGGCAGCGCTATGACCGTGCACATGAGCCTAGGCCATGCAGATATTTGGCGAGCTGGGTCAAGCAGTTAATCAACCAACTAATGGTTGATAGTAGCTGGTTATAATGGTTAATAATTAGCAACTATAGGGGATATAAGGGATGTACCAGCTATATATGGCCATGGGTCAACATTAACCAGCCAATAATGGGGGATAACAACCAGTAATAATAGGGAAACCAATGGTTAATGATGGGATATGATGGGGGAACCAGGAGTACAGGTATTAACCAGCCAATAATGGTGGATGATAACCAGCAAAACTATAGGTAAAACAATGGCTAATGATGGGGGAACCAGGGGTACAGGGTTTTGACCCACTGCCATTTGGACGGTGGGCAAATCGAACCATTCATAGCTGGTTGGTGGTTTCAAATATGTTTTATTTTCCTAGTTTTGATTAGCAAATGGTTGGTTGACTGATATTTTCCATAGGGGTTGAAACCACCCACCAGATAGGATTTGGTAGGAGATATCCAGGAAAGCAGCATGTGCAACTTCCACACTGCAATGTTGGTTTGACCCAGGACTTGATAGTAACATCATTTTTACGTGAATTGTTCTGATGTGTTTCATTGCTTAAGTCAGACATGTTCAACACTGCAACTGGCTTAAGCATTTGCACCCTCAGCTTGACCTGCCTGCTGTGCCAAAGATATTGGCTTCAAAACCTCCGAAGGTTTTGGCTGGTGGCTGGTGATTTCATTTCTTCCATTTTCCCCAGTATTAGTCCATGATTGGTTGGTTGACCCATATTTTTCACAGGGGTTGAAACCACCAACCAGATCAGTTTGGCCTGTTCCTTCCCAAAAAGATCCCAATTTATATGGATCCCGGTGGAGCGGTGCAGTTTACTTACACCAGGCATGCTTTGCATGTCACTTGGTGGTTTCTCAAGTCATAGGGGACCCCCCCAATCATCCATGATTAATCATCATTGAATCATTGGTAATAAGCCAACTATTTTTGGAGCTCCCTGTTTTGAGAATCCCCCATTTCACAAGTCATCAAGTCTGCTTAGATCGTTTTGTTTCCACGGGTATATTTGAGCAGAGTTCCGTTGCTAAGATTTTAGTTTGGTACTGATGTTGACGTTGATTTGACTTCGAGATTGGCCGAGGCTGAGGTATCAATCAGCACTAAATTATTAACTGGACCCACTTGACCCTTGCTGTGATGTAAGGCCCGTTTTGTGGTAGGTCAGGCGTGTGGGTGTGCCAAAATGTGCCAGTTAAATCCTTCACCCCAGCCTTTTTTAGCAATTTGGATTTGCAGCCAACAATGCTGAAGAAAAACATGACATTTGTATCATTTGTATATAATTGCATTCTCTCTCCAGGTGCCAGTAATGCAGGAGTGCGTTTTCTGATTTTTTGGGGGACAGCTCCCACAGGGCTAGTTGCAAACCAAACACACATTGTGCTCCCAAGTCTATCGTGTTCAGTCCCCAACTTGTCAAGAGCATGGATTGCTTTCCGTTCGTGGCTGTTCCCTGTGCAAACCAGGTTGGATTCCCGCTGAATAGCAATGCCTGGTCAATAATAATGTTGATTTCATGGCCGGTATGATGCCATGCTTCCATGGTAGTAGCGGGTCAAACCAAAGTCAATGTGCGGTTATGCTGGCTGATAGTGATTATCACCAGGCGTCGTTGTGTTTTCTTCAATGCAGAAAGAATTCCTCACTGATGGCGGATGATTGCCAAGATCCCATAACGCCCGCGTTGATAAAAGCTGCTTAGATTATAGTTATACTCGTGAACATTGTGGTACTGTAACCTCACCCTTAAAATCTTGATCTTCATTGCTACTCAGTATATTGTTTATGCGTAACTGCTGCAGTTTGATAGCTAATTAGTCCAATTATAGATCACTCATCAGTAATGATTGGATGAGCCAGTGTTGTTCGTGCAGCTTTTAATCGAACCATTATATCAGGCAATGAAGTTCACGAATGACATCCATATGTTTGTTTAAGCCCATGATCATTGGAATTCTAAATTCCAACTATAGGTTGGTCATCATTGCATCATTGCACCAAAACCTAATTGTACATATTACAGGTGCACTCGATGATTATACCCTGATTAATCATGACGTAAAGCTAGGACATATATGATTGTAACCGGTGGTTGTTAATGATGCACCCATTGAGTAAACCAACCCAGGAACTAGAAGTCACCATCTCTCATAAGTAAAACCACCAATAAATCACATATTCTAACCTGGAACACAAAAAATCACCTTTTCAAGACAAGAACCAACTATTTCTATGGTGAAACCAGCGATTTCTATGGGAAAACCAGCGATTTCCATGGTAAAACCAGCGGATTGCGACCACGCAGCCTGGTGACATTTGGCCCTCCCAGGATCGCCGCCGTGCTGGCGGCTTCCCTGAGCAGTTGTCACTTCCCCGAGGAGCGACTTCCGCGGCGGAGGTCAGTGAGGTCCATCAGTTTGGCCGAGCTGCGAAGCAGGCACTGGGGGCTGGTGGCTGGTGGTGGGTGGGTTGGTTGGAGGGGGGAGGAGGGTGGGTTGGTTGGTGGAAGGGTGGTTGGTGGTTGAAAGAGTGCTTGAGAACTGGTGATTTTGGCAAAAACAAAAGTGACGGTGTCAGGGTTTCGAGAGATGGTCAACCATGGTTGGATTTAGGCATTCAGAATGGTTACTGTACTCATTTGATTGTGTAGCAGGGGCCTTTGACACATCGCAGTTCACAGAAGAGAAAGGGAAAGTCTTGTGATGTATGGTTAGTATGTGGTCAGCTATAGATGGTGAGTTAATCTGTGAAATAGACTGGAATTGGCTAGTTATGGATGATGAGTCATAGATGGATCGAAAAGAGAATGTGGTGAGTTATAGCAGTCTTTGAATCGATGGTACTAGAAAAAATCGTATCATTGAGAACCATGAGTTCACCATAGTTTACGCATTTACAGTTGGAATCCCAACTGGCCACTGCACGGCAGACAGCAATTTCTTCCAGGTACTTGGCCATTCGTCAGCGTTTGAGCGGTCTCCGCCGATTCTCACCGCTCGGGGCGTGAGCCGCCCGGGCCATGGCGCAGCCATGCGACAGCGGTGGCTGAAAAATGGTAGAAGTAGTCGGCTCCGGGATGCCCCCGGTGGACGACTCGTGACCTGCGAATGGGGCTGGATGGAATGCTTGCCCCCCTCAACCCCCCTGGATGGCTTATAGTGTTTTTGGGATATGATGGATTTACCATATATAACCACTAAAAATATTTTTTTAGCAAGGGATCTATAAGCCACCAAGCCCCAGATAAGAACCCTTGATAACCAGAACAGCTCTACAAACCCGGAGTCCTATGCTGCAATTGTTGAGATGCCATGTGTGCATATTCAACGCAGCCTCGTGCGCTGTGTGTGTTCACAATTTCTCCCCAAGCCCGCACACAGCAGAGATCCACTTGAGATGGACATCCGACCTCTGAACCTTTGAATTGACTCATTGAGATTTTGCCACACCGGCTTCACATAGTAAAACCAACTGAGAATCGTCACGGCTGTTTCAATCATGGCTAATTAGTGCCGTGTGATAATTGATGACGGGTCCTTCATCAACACGAATTCAACCACTAATCATGTAGCCATTGGCTAGGCACCACCGCCCTCATCTAACCATCGTCAACCGGCTCCGCCAGTCCTAGCCATGA
>VSDK01006366.1:85747-102822 GCA_009767595.1 Symbiodinium kawagutii | reverse complement strand
TGCTGAACCACCATTGGGATGGCTAAAGCTGGATTATGACATCAGTTGATGACTTAACTAATACATGGGGCAATAAGTTAATAAGCAGCTGGTTTTTAAGCTAACAAGCTGTTTTACCTGAGTAACAAGTCAATAAGCTGGCTTGTGATTGAGTAGTAGGCTGGTTAATGGACATGGTGCCATGCTGGCTAAGCATCAATCAATGATTGTCAACCATATTCAATAACAATGCTCGAGCTGGCTCATAGTGATCTATTGGCCACGGTCGGTGGCTTGTCAACCATGATGTTTTTGATTGCAAACCACGCGCTCATTCATTGATGATGACTACCAAGCATGAATAACCCATTGACGGTGGAAAATCATGGCGGTTAGATTGGTAACATGGTTATCACCATAGTGAAACACCACTAGTCATGATGGATAAGCATGAACACCATGGTTTGATGTAAAATTGTTGGTGTTATAATTTGACAATCAATCATGGTTGATAACCATGGTTGAGCTGGCTCGCAGTGATTCGTCGGCGTCGGGAGGTGGTAAATTTGGGTAGCTGTCAATCATGTTAACTGATTTCTGAATGGTAGTTAGCCTATGTTAGCCTTACCTTTAAATTTCAATCAATACGAGCAGGTTCACGCTAGTTCCTCATGGGTAGGATTTATTAATTAAATGCTTCTAATGAGTTTCGAATTGCCAAGTATGATGCTTAGTCCTGAGATTGATTGATTGCTTGAAAAGCGTTGGTCATGGTAACCAACAACAACACCAACACCATCCAGCAATTTCTCAAAGGTCACTGGTAGGCAGAGTTGTGTCCTCTAATTCCACGGAAACCTAAGAAAGGCCGATCTCTTGATTCAAGCCCGAGGAAAGGAGCTAATTAGAGAGGCTCAAAAGCAGGTAGCACAGAAAATCCAGCCATGATTAAATGATGGTAAATTTTTGCTGGTTAATCATACGGATCCATGCGGCTGTGGGTCAAAGTCAGGAATCCAAAAGTGGAGTAGGTTAACAGTAAGAGATCAGGAAAAGAGACTTGTAATGTGATCCCTAGACCATGATCACACAGCAGAACCGTGATGTCAAGGCGCAAGAGACACCAAATCCTTGGCATTATATTTTAGAACAAAGGCTTAGGACAACCCAATAGTGTTGCTTGCCGATGTTCAACAAGGAGGGCTGTATATGTTTGTATAGGTTGAAGGCGAAACACTCGGGTTTCACCCCGCTTCTCAAGGATCCAGCAACGGAATTCCACTGAATCACACTCATCTTCCGAGGTTGACCTTGGGCTTCAGTGGACCCTGCTAGGCGCTTCAATCACTTGGTTGGGAAGAAACCTGCCAGGAAACCACCAGTTGGTGGTCAAGACACACTTCCTCAGGTGTATTTGCTGGCTGGTGGTTGGAGGGAGCTGTTTGGAGCCGGGGGATGCCAGGGGTATCCCATGGTATCGGGCCTTGAGATAGGAGCCACTTGGAGCTACCAGGAGTGCCCGTTGCAGCCGTCCCCCCTGGCCACCGGGGGCACCAGGCCATTCGGAGCGCCGCAGCTTGTACGGTGAGACCGATGAGGATGTGGCCGAGAAGGCGCCGATTCGGCACTGGAGCACCAAAGGTGGTGGGTTTCTTAAGCCAGGGGTACCCCTAGTTATCATCCTTTATAGTGATCAATTTTAGTGAAAAAGCATCCATAACTTTGGGGTCCTCTATTTTGAGAAACGCACACATGGGTAGTGGTTTGTTTTTAGTGATCAAACATGAGCAATACTTAACAGAACTATTGGTTGGTGTGTTAATGGGCCGGCTAATGGTTGATACTACATCGGTGATCATCATCACCGATAATACGGGAAACGTCAACTATATGGCGAGCTGGGTCAGCCACTAAACATCGAAAAATCGGGGTAATGAGTAGCGAACTCATGACGAATGGAGAGAGTGAGAGTTTGCACCCACATCCATGCATGAGATGGCCAAAAGTAAGTTGATGGTGATCATGGTGATGATGGTGATGATGGCAAAACATGTTCAAATCGTTTCAAATCTATCTATCTATCTTTATATATATAAATATATTTACATATAAATATATATATATTTAAATATATAAATCTATCTCTTTTTCCCTTTACCTATGTGTATGTCTATGTATTTGCCTATTCATTCATTCTTATGCTTACCTTCATTCGGCTATGTGAAAGTGGTCAAGATGCTTGTCCCAGGGCATCACGTGGTGCTGCCAGGTTGGCAAGTGTCAAGATGCTGGGCTCAGTGTGATCTTGTGCATCGGCGAGAAGTTGGAGGATTCCGGCGACCATGGTGTGGGTAGGCGTTGGGCCAATGTCAGTGTTTCTTGCACTCGTCGGATTGCACCAAATAGAGCTACATGTAGCGTTTCCACATCATGAATTGTGTTTCCACATCATGTGGTGTACATTGTGGTATGTATGCAGCTCATGTGTACCTGTATGTGTTCGATACCCACGCATCAAATTCCAGCCACACGGAGGCTCGCCGTGGCACACTTCTAATCCATGGCTTCTGAAGTATCTCCAAGTCCTGACCGTAGAAGTGGACCCCGCTGTTTGAAAATCAAATCAGTGTCGTTTTCATGGCGCTGTTTTCAGTTTGTGTTTCCAGACTTTCGGGTCACATCCTAAAGATTTGTGTGCGTGTATGTGTGCCAATGTTGATTCTATATTGTTGCACATATGTACCTGTTTGCGTACAGTAAATGGATATATGTTCACACGCGCGGATCTGTTGCAAATGGCTGTCACTGAAGCTTACTCACCCAAACTGAATGTTTTCCGACTACTTAGTGACCAAGTATATCGAAGTCCCGATTTGGTGCTGTTGGGCCATTTTGTTGGGTGAGGATCCATAGGTGGTCACACAACCATCAGCCATTAATGGCTGATAAAGGGTGGACGAATTCTCTCAAGAGATTTGGGTGGCTATTGATTCTCAATCAAACTGTAAACCAGCTGCTGGTTGGCACCCCTTGAACCGGCAGGAGCGCGAGGGTGGAAAGACAGATGAGGCACACGAGACTTTGTCCAAGATCTTGTGGCTGGTTGTTGGCTTAAGGCAAGGGGTGGTTCTACCCACCAACGGCGCTGGCGCCTGGCAATACACAACTCAGGTCATATGAAGTGCCAGCCATGAGTTGTGCTCTCTGCTATCGTAGCTATCGTAGCTATCTCAATATGCTGGTCAGCGCTGGTTGATAGGGGATGACAACGAACAATGATGGCATGACCCTACCAAATCTACCAACATGGGCCTGTTTGGAACTTGGGGTGTTGCCAGCCCCACCAAGACAGTCATGTTTTTATAGGGAAATCCCACCAACAAATTGGAGGCTACGCCAGCCATGACCCCAGCTGGTACCCATCACTGCCAACCCATTTCGGAAACCACTTGTGGCCAGGATCAGCATGTGTGGTTGAGCCCTTTCTATTCACCCTGATTATTTGCATGACTTGAAGGTGGGCCCCGTTGTTCACCAGCTATAGCTGTTAGGCTGTTGGGCTATAACTAGGGAAACTACCGGGCAAGTGGTGGATATATAACTATACTTAAATGGCCCTAAAAACTATGCTAGAACGAACTAATAAGGGCCCCCACCTTGTTTGATCCTTGTTGGCATTGGTTCAAAGCAATTTCTACGAACCCATCGGGTGAACGACAGGACAAAGTCTTGGGATAAACCTCAGAATTGGTCATCCGTGAAGATGAACCGAACCCTCTAAATAGTCGCTGTCAATTTCCTACACAAAAACAACTGGTGGTCCCGTTGAATGTTCACGAGTCACCTGGCATCATTAAGCAGATTGAGTATGGTTGAGTGATCATTCTGGAACCAGATAGTGATTAGTGATTGGTTCTGTTGCAGGCCCTTCCCTATTTGGCATGATTAAAGACGGTTGCCTGATAAAATCCGATATTTCAATGGTTTCGTTGGTACCCCAGGGCCCCCCACTTTGCCGCAACCTGCTGTGACACCTTTAGCACAGGTGAACAAACGACAGTTGGGCGCATGCATTCCCAAGATCAAGGAGAACGGAGCGCCAAGCGACATGATGATCCACCTTGGACATGTGGGTATGTGCCAAGCCATATGGTAACCAATGGGCCCCACCAAAAAGATATCATTTTACCAAACCGTTGGTTTTGGGGTCGCTATTTTTGGCACGTACCCATGTTCCTTGAGGGGAAGTTGCAATGTGCAAAAAAAGCCAGAAGAAAGCCTTCAAGTGGGCACCTTTGCGTCTTTTGGGGTGCAAGTTGCTTAAACGGCAACCTTTATTTTGCATCAGTGATGTACGGGCGATGCTGAATGGCTGTCCTGATTCTGAAAGTGGCTTGCTATCAATTTGCGTTTTGGGAAGGATCCATTTGACAAGTTACGAAGGAGAGTGTCCTTCCATTTTTCTTCTGCAGTAGGATTCGTGGAGATTTTTGAATCATATTATGGCAATGATTGTGGATCCATAGGTGGTGATATGGTTGTGGGTCAAAACCCTGTACCCCTGGTTCCCCATCATTAACCATTGTTTTCCCTATGGTTTGTTGGTTATTATCCACCATTATTGGTTGGCTAATATTGACCCATAGCCATATTTAGGATTAGTGTTTTTTACCGGGAAACCATGGACCAAAACTTGGGTTTGCCTCCCTCACTCGGGCTGCTCACCTGGAGTTGGCGCCTGCTGGTATCCCTGGTGAATCCGCGATGGAGATACATGTGCTTTATTTTGATGTTTATGGGGCTGGTGGTTTTTAAGTTTTCATGTCTTCCAAGGTTTTGGGATGGTGGGTTGGTTGACTATATACTGTGGTTTTTCAGGAGGGAAACTTCAACCACTGACCAGATATCTGCATGCGCCAGGTGTGGTACGCTGTTTCTCCCTCTTTTCTAGATCCAGCCTCAATGAAACCAGGCATATCCTCATCAATCATCAGCAGATCCTCAAATATAACCAGATACATCCTCATCAAATTCATCAATCATCGACACCGCGATCAAGTCAGTCCGGAGGACTGGGACAAGATTGTCATTGCCTATGAGCCGGTTTGGGCCATCGGCACTGGTAAGGTCGCCACCCCTGATCAGGCGCGGGTTTGGGCGCAGTGCCAGGAGCTGTTAGAGAGAGCCCTTTCTTGTGGTATTTGATGAGGGATGATTGTAGTCGTTGTAGTCATTATTTCAAGGTATCAACTTACTTGGTGGAATAGTTATTATAGTGATTGTAGTTATTATTCATTATTATTCCAAGGTATCAACTAACTTAGTGGAATCATTAGTATTTGATCAGTACCAACAGTATTTGACTAGTACCAACAGTATCAACCATCACTAGGAAGGGTTGATGACTTGCGATTAAGATGCCTTTTTTTGTAGTAGTTATTAGATTCTTGATTTAATCGCAATCATTGCTTAGCATTCTTTATCATAGCCATCATTGTGTAACCATGGTATTGTCTATTAGTGGTAATGATGCTTATATCGGTTGAATTTTATTCAGCATCACTACTCATCAGCTATTGTCATCAACCAATGCCATGTACCATTTTGAGCCAGTAGCCCTTAAGTGATTAGCTGCCAACTCTGTACCACTATTGATCCACTAAATAAAGCGCTTGATCGCTGGGCCCCTTGACAAATTTCTGAGTTTGAAAGGTGGTGTGCAATAAGGATTCCCTCATTCGTAGCACTGTGCATTGGTGGTCGTCCTTGTCCTGGTCCAATGGTTGCTAAATGGGAAATTCCACCTCGGAAAACCATTACAGGGTGGTAACCCCCTGTCAGTCAGTTGACTTAGCTTACAACTAGGGTGAATACCGATTAGGGTAGATGTAACTATACCTAGGTGGGTTGGCCCCTCGGGTTTCGTGGATTTTCCCGGGTGCCGAGGCGGAAGAGACCCAGAAGGCCATTCGAGCGTACCTCTCGCAGGCGGGGCCTGGTGGTGTTGGACCCTTTGGGTTGGCACGGATGGACCAGGGGATCCTGGGTAAAGACACTGGTGAAAGGTGGGGAAACCATTGCTTGGATGCTATCAAGCCCAAGTCGCCAGAAGTCGGATCATTTTTTAGATCAGTGCACGTTTGGTTAGAATGGATGGACTCATGGTTGCCTTCGATTCTGTCAAAATGGAGCCATCTTTCGGCCAAAACAGAGGTGGCTGAGCCCCAGTGCTACCACTGCCTCAGGGTCCCCCACGGAACACGCGTGAAACGAATCGTTCGATGGCTGGAGCCCGACAGCTACCAACACCAACATGTTGCGGGACTTTTCGTCGGGGATGAAGCACAAAAGGAGTAGCTGACTACAAAACCCAAAGATTACTCATATATCATCATCTTTGCACATCTACTTCATTTTATTTTTGCATCATTTGTTCCAGCAATGATTGATATAGAATATCAATCAAATATCAATTTGGGATCTCATATAGCTGGATTTCAGATATGGAATGTGCGCATTGATTACAGTAGTAATTAATGCTGTAAACATCTCACGTCACCAGTACTTGCATGTATCTCTTGACTCGTACCGTCATTTCTCATTACAATGCGTCCACATTGATGCGTGTGAAACCTGCCGCGATCGGATCGATGGAGCTTGTCCCATGATTTTTCATGGCCGATTGGTCATCGATGATTTTATTCCATCGGTCCATCAATCTTGCCTTTTCGTAGCCTGCAGCAAAAAATGTAGATGTTTGAAGTTGATTGTAGGTAATTATCCAAAACCTACAGCGCCAATAGACAGGTGATAGTCCAAGTGGTAGCAGCTTCGTATCGAGAAGGATTGTTAATCTATACATTTCATACTCATATTCACATTCAGATTCATATTCATATTCATATTCATATTCAACATCATCATCATGTTTCGTAGAGAAACCACGAGTGGCTTTGCGGGTAGAGATGGGTAAAGCCTTTGCATACTTCCCGGCAGCAACTTTTTGGTGCGCAACTTTAGCATTCCAGTTCACCCACTGGTTGGTGTCGGGTTGATCATTTGTCAAGCCGCTGGGATGCTCAGGCCGTGAGCCCAGCAGTGGCCGAGAAGGCCATGCAACTGCTTTTTATTTTTGACGGGACAGCAGGGATGGGGAGGAGGAGTCGGAGGATGACCAAGTTATTTTGTTGTATAATTGGTGGTTGCTTAAAGGATATAACAACCAACAAAATAGGCAGGTATATGAGTATAATGATTGATGATGATGGTGGTGATGGTGATGGTGATGGTGATGGTGATGGTGATGGTGATGGTGACGACGACTACGACGACGACGACGATGATGATGATGATGATCGGGGTGATGCTTGTGGTGGTCTGCATCATGTTGCAAACTGTGTGTTTCCAATTTGTGATGTCTTGCTTTGGCATTCTCTGGAATTGATAGCTGCAAGATATCACCGCTCCCAACACCTGTTTTGAGCTGTTGGATGCCCATCTTTGAAAACATCACGTAGCCGCTGGCGGATCCTGCTGAGCCACTGAGCCAGGTCCGGATTCAATATGGAGGCAGCGTGAATCCTGAGAATTGTGTGTCTCGGCGAAGAAGCCGGAAGCTCACACTTGGTAATGCCACCGCTGGTTGATCAGTGGTGCTGCTATGCTGGGGGCTGTTTTGGGAACATCCCCCGAGCGACTTTGCACAAGTCTAGCTTGCTGCCAGATCTGTTCATCAACCTACTTATGACTACCCACCGCAATTCACCACGTTCCTGAATGTTAGAAGCTTCTGGAGAAAACAGCAAACAGAAGAATGGTGGTGTTGACACAGCTCGCCTTTCTGCTTCCGCTGGACCCCATGGCCCTCCCCGGGTCAAACGGTGCGACTGAATGCAAGGTGACACAGGGAACCGCAGGGAACGTGCAGTCAACACAGCCAAAAATGCACAAAGAAACTCTAAATGGCTCGCGGTTTTCTCTCAGCACCTCTCGCTCATGCACAAATCGTCATTATTGCTGTCACTGCTATTGTGGTGGAAGTGGTTCCTAGCCAGAAATATGAACCATCCTACATAGATGCAAATGGTTAGCAGCCACTATTCTCCTCCATCAAGTGCTATAGCTATGCTGAACTAAACACCGTGCACCATCATGAACCAACATTCCTAACCACTTTGCTTACCTGTCAGTTACCCATCAACCATTGAGACATTACTATTATCAGCACCATTCACCATTATTAACCAACATTAACCATTAGTTAAGTGCTATTATGAACCATGATTAATGTATGGTTAATTATAGCCACTGTAAACCTACCATTAGTTTACCTACTAGTACCATCACTAACCAACATGAATCATCATGAACCACGACTTATAAACTCAACACCCAACTGTGCTGCCGCCTCCCCAGGCCGAACTGATCAAGCAGCCCAATATCGATGGATTCCTGGTGGGCGAAGGGTGTGGCCCGTGATGGACATGATTGAACTGTCGGATATTTACAGCACAGGGTGGAGGATGAATGATGGTGGGCAATGATTAAGAAGGATTGAACTGATTAAACAACGAATAGTGGCGTCGCGTCAATGACAGTGATGTGTGGGGTCGATGCTCAATGATTAAGAAGTGTTGGCATGGGGCTTGAAGCCTGGTGAACACTCCTCGAGGGCATGGTTATCCAACCGGTCGATGTTTGGACTGCAGCAAACATGATCTAAGGATGTTATGGGGGGCTCGATTCCCACGGCTCACCAGCCCCAAACAATGCAGGGTGCCATATGAGATGATCGAGTTCCCCCTTACAGGATGGGGGGCATGACCCAAAAGATGTCCAAAGACTATGGGGCCAACGGCCCTGGTGGACATCCCAACAGCCATAGATTTGCCTTTCGAATCAAGAACTGGCTCTTCATGGAAGCGCGAAACGTTGTCGATTTGCTGGGATTGAGCTGCTTAGCACACATGTTGCTGTGATCTGAACAGCATTGCTTGATTGATCTGAACAATCAGAAATGATCAGCATTGTTTGATTGATTTGAACAATTGTCAATGATCATCATGTCCATCATTTTCATGAACGTCATCAGCATGATGATTGCTATTGTTATTCATGCTATCAGCCTTATCAGTGTCAGTACTATTGATGTTCACGAGGTCATTTGAAAGGGAGGTAAATCAAGATTACAACCAAGGTAATCAAAGTAAATTTTGTTCAATTCAACAATGAAATCAACCACATCATGTAGATTTTCACATCAAAAGTGAATCCACCATGAATTCACCGCTTCTCCGGCTTATGAACCATACCACCATTATATAGCTGATGGTCACTGGTTAATGACAAATTTATTAGCCAATGAACCACCAAAATCAGCCATCAACCAGCTTACAAAACCACCTTAACCATCTCATCACCCATCACGAACCCCCAGTTCACCAGCTAACCATCACTAAGCACCATTTCGCTGTAGCTAATGTAGCTACACAACTAAGCACCAATGGCCATCACTAAGCACCATGACTAACCAGCAGCCATCATGACCCACCATGGGCCACAGGTGGGCGGTGCGTCGCTGAAGCCTTCTTTCATGGACATCGTTTCAGCGGCGACCTGGCGTTTTTTTGAGCGGATGAACACTAGGGGATGTTGGAGGGTTAGCTAGGGTTAGCTCGGCTTAACTAGGGTTAGCTAGGGTGAAGTAGGGTTAGCTAGAGTTAACTGGGGTTAAGTAGGGTTAACTGGGGTGAACTAGGGTGAACTAGGGTTAATGATTGTAATGGTGGTGGTTTTAGTGGTGATTATACTTAACGAGGATTGATTTTCTGTGGTTAACTAGGTTAATTACCCAGAAGTAGATATATACATAGTTTCGGAATTGATTGAGGCGGAATCATTTGTGCATTTTAAAGATTGAGAATGGATACCCGCAAACGATTGCCATGTTTCTTTGATCGTTTTGGGACCCGTGAAAGCCACATTCTGGCGAGCAAACCATGAGTGGATACCGCCAGTTCAAGCCAAGGCAAAAAGCGTTGTTTTGCTGATGACGATTGATCCCTTCCCCTCACGGCAACATGACCGGCTGGTGGCTTTACAGCTAACAAGTGTGATTTTCCCTAGTAATTATTATCAAATGGTTGGTTGGCTGATATTTTTCATAGGGGTGGTTCAACCACCAACCCGATGACGGTTCAGAATTGTCCATGTACAGAGGGAATCTGTACATGGACACTTCCACTTGCCATTCCCTCCCTATGAATCCTACGCCCCCTGAGCTGGGCCAGCACCAGCATGGGACGTGGCAGCTCACCCCGTGGCAGCGATGAGGTCGGCCCATCAAAGATGGTGGACGTATGGCCGGCCTACGCCAGCAAGATGGAGAAGGCACCAGTGGAGGAATTTGGGGATGAAACAGCCAGATTTCTGGTGGTTTTTTGCTGGGAAACCGCAGGAATTTCTATGTTTAGCTGTGGCTACTAGTGGTTAGTTATTGGCCATAAGCCACCAACAATAGCTGGGTGGTGGTTTTTGCACAGTTTTTTATGTTCCCTGGTATTGCCAAATGGTTGGTTGGTTGACGAATATTTTTCACACGGGTTGAAACCACCAACCAGATAACCATGTGTATGAAGCATGTAAATGTTCACCATCAGCCGATGTATTTCTTGGGTTTTGGTGGATGTTTGTGGTGGAGCATTCCTTTTCAATGCCCATATGATCCACTAGTAGGCACTACTTCCTACATAGATGTATGGAGTTCAGCAGTTGGCAGCATGGCATGTTTCACGTTGGCTGACCACATGCCACATACAGATCCATGCCATCCAACTCGATGATCAGGGGAACCCAACTGCTGCACAGGAGGGTTGCAATCAAGCAGCCATCGATGCCTTCAAGTACAACTTTGGAGTGCTCGCATCTGGAGCCGTGGAATCATCGTGACAGGTGGCAGGGATTCTGAATGTGCAGTTCCCCAAGGGCACTTTCTCTCCAATGGTTGGTTTGAGGTTGGTGATCGGATTTTTGAAATGGGAACAATCAAACCATCCCGTGCCCAACATTTGGCTGATCCTGAGCAAACTAGACCATTCTTGATCAAGATCCTTCCAACATCTAGCAGATTGTTGTTGAGTCCGGGAGAAACCAGGCATGAATCAGCATCGCAGCAAACTGCTCATGATGGAGTTATCCCATGGAAATTGTTTGCATCATGGCCACTATCTGTCATGACAGGACGTAAGATTTTGTTCCTGCGTACTTGGCATGGTGAAAAAAGATTAAATTAGCATGGGCTTGCAGTTATGTGCATCATATGTTGGTACATGTGGGTTTTCGTCTACAAGCGCATGTGCCTTGGAGACGTAGTGACATAGTTCATGACAGCATGAGCAGCAACTTAATATTCCGACTTTCCTTTTATTTTGAAACCCTTCCAAGTTCGGCAGATAGATATGTTGTTTGTCAATTCATGCGCCGGAAGATCTTTGCGCTGACTCTGTTTCGAAACAATGATTCTAATCAGGTCTTAGTCTGGCCGATGATTTGTAAAGATGGCAGAATTGATAATTCATTGGTGACAGAAAAAATCGAATCATACCTAGCCAAGTACCAAGAATTTGTAGGACCCTGGTGATCATTGCATCTCCTGGTGATCATAGTTCCATGTGGATTGATAGATTCGTATCGCCCGTAGCCATGGAAGGATGCCTTCTCGCCTGGCGAGGAGCTGATGTGATGCTGCCTGAATCCAGATTGGATCCTGTCGAGGCACCGTGGATGCCCACGTGTTCGATATGAGTGGTAGATGAACGCCTGGCTGCCTGGAAATCATGAGTTTTTTACGGAGAAACTCTGGGGTTTCACCGGTGGATGTTCCAGCCAGGTGAGCTTTTTACGAGATCCGATATTGCGATCAAATATGAAAATAGACTTTCTGGTTGACGGAATTTCAAGATGTTGTTGTATTTTGAAGCATACTTGGCTTGGGAATGCTTGGGATACCTGGATGGCTTCTGACTGACTCGCGCAATTTTTTTGGGGCCTGGGGCACCGTTGCCCACCAAGCGGTTGCCTAGTAAAGTCATCGAACTGGGCGCAAGTTAGTGCTTTGAGGCAGCGTCATTGTGATTACCTCAGGAGAGTTCCACCACTTTGGATGCTCAGTTCCGGTTTTAGTGGAGGATCTTGGGTAATGACTGTTCGAATGGTGGAAGTTTAATGTTCAAAAATTGCCCAAGAGTTCCAACTTAAAAATCCATAAAAATGCCAGTTCCACCATTTTCTGGGGGATTGTCTCATGGGGGTGGGGATTTTTAAGTTGGCAGATCTCCCTGACCATCCCCCTGGCGCTTCAGTCCCTGCCAACCTTCGAGAAGCTCAAAGTGAAGCCAGATGCCAGGAAAGCGTTGCAAGGGGAGCCGTGGCGATTTATTGGCTTTTTTTACAGGAAACTTTTGGGAAAATCAGCTAATAAAATTGTTGGATTGTTCATTGTCGGGTGAGTTTACCAGTTTGCCATGGTAGCTTCTGATTAAATGATTGACCAGCAGAAAATGCCTCATGATCAATGTCATTACTCACATAGTATGACCTAAAGATGGTTTGCTACCCTTTTGGCTACCCTTTTGGCAGGCGTCGTTCCAGCCCATGTAGCCTGGGATGACGGGCCGGGTCAACCATCAAGGGGGAGGAAAATTGCCTGCACGATTCCTCATCACCGGGAGAAGCTGTGCTACCCAACTAGTGAGCTCTGACGTGGATTAGGGAACAACTACCGACACTCAAGGGAGGCTGCGATAGAAATTGCCAACCAATCGCGGCAACTAGATCTATCCACAGTCTGAAATGTTGGGCCGACCCAATTCTGGTGCTTTTTGATCATAGTTTTCCTCCTAACATTTTCTCCTGGAAACACAAAAAATCAGTCAGGGTTGGCACATGTTGGCACTGCCAGGCTTCTGAAAAAGACTTTGATCTTGAAGTTGAACGGCGGCTTGGGCACTGGAATGGGTTAGCCCTGGCATGATTGACCTGGCTGCCGGCATGGCTGGCGGATGGTGGAAGCGACAGGTTATCCAGATCGACTGTGTACGATCCATCAAGTGGCATGGATGTACTGGTACCTGTGGATGTACCGTGGATGTACCATTGGCATCATGATTTAGACTCACTGAGCAATTAACCCGCCAAGTGAAACATGCAAATCTGTAAACAATTCAAAAACAACTCAATGTTGGGGTTGGTGTGCACAACTTTGATGGACACTCCCGCGTGATATCAAACCACCAGCAGTGAAATGGTGCCTCGAGGAACTTCCCTCATTTGTCAACTGGCCAGCACCACCCGGACTTTGAGAATTCCCAACCCTAGTCCCGTTCGATAAATTTGAATACAGCTGTGGCCATTGGGCTGGCATCCATGGAACATGGGTGAACTATCAATCGTGAGACTGTTGATCATTGTTGATCACCAATCACTATTTGCCAAGCCCCATCAACCACTGCCATTGATCAACACTTGTTAGCCAGTATGCGCTAAGAACTCACATCATAGCATGTAAAAATCATTCATGACCAACTTCATGCATCATGATATCATGATCATGAGTAGCTATCAGTGCTTAATATCATGATATGATTCATTCCCAATCGTACCATGCTTTATCATGAGACTGGTAGGTGGTTTCAAACATTTTTATTTCCCCTAGCAGTTCTCAATGGATGGTTGGTTGAAACGACCAACCAGGATAGCTAGCCACCGGCTTCCCAGTGTGGTGCTCGGCCATGCATCATGGATGTCATGGACGTGGGGCGCCAGGCCTGGACAAGGCAAAGTCCCTTTTGGAGGCGAGCTGCGCCAGTCCAGGGTAGTAACCATCCAATCATAGCCATGATTTCCATGGGTATGGGTCAATATTAACCATCAATATTAAGCAACAAAGCTATAAGGAAGACAGCCTGGTTAATGATAGGAACCAGGGGGACTAAGGGTGAACTGACCCATAGCCCCATAGAACAGCTCGAAATCTCCAGCGATGAAGGATGACAGAGCCGATGAGATTTGAAGATGATGGACAATGACATGGGAATTCAGCATCCCTTGGACCATTATGGACCTTCCCAGGGTGTACGACATTAGGGACAGGCCATGACCTGGTGAGTTGAAAAGATCCAGAGAGAGAGAGAGAGAGAAAGACAGATTCATGCATAAAGTGTTTGACATGTGTTCATGTTTGCTCATGTGTGTAAATATGTTTTTCTACTTATGTATGCATTTTCTTTTGTACTTATCGCGAATCTGTGTCTTTTTGTGTGGTTTCGTAAAATACGGGTACCCCAAATCATCCAAAACAAAGCATTTACAGTAATAAACTCATATGTCTGATATAGATATATATATATATATAAATGGATACATATGTGTTTTTGTTGACTTTATAAAACTACTATCAGGCTACATATAAGAACTTTTATTTGAATATGAACCTTCCCTTTTTGTTTCCAAGTGGCAGCCAGGTGACAGGTGGCAACACCTTTTTGGACCTCATCGCAAAGCAGGCGACAGGGGCTGCCAGGGGCGGTTCGGGCGCTGGGTAGTCCCTGTAACCCCCCAAGTTATTTCCCCAACATGGACGGCTTAGTGCTATGAATGGCGAAAAAACTTCAGAAAATGGAGGGTTTTGTACTGTAAATGGTTTATCATGCATGACTTGGGGGTAACCTTATTTTAAGAAGCACCCGACGTAGGGAAGCACAGAAACTGAGTGAGGTGTGCAGCAATGAAGACTTGGCGCCGATGTTTGTTGCTGATCTTTTTTGGCGCTAGATATGCACCATGACTCTGACCGAGGTTGGTAAGGCACCGGCATCAAAGGTTTACAACGAATCACGTGTTCAAGTTTAGAAAAACGCAAATTCAACATTTGGAGTCTGTGAAATTTATTGTCACACCTTTTGACATGTTTTGACCATCAGCGGCTTTGATTTCCGGTCAGGTGGCCAAAAACCACTCGAATGCAACAGCGGCTTTGTTGCTGACGTGAAAATGCATGTTTCATGCCAACGGCCAATGCCAATGCCAGGTGGCCACCATGAAGAAGGAATTCAAGACGGACTTGAAGTTCATGCTGATGCCCTTCGGATGCAGACGTGGACGGGCTCCATGTGGCGAGCTGGGTCAATATTAACCAACCAATAATGGGAGAAACTAACCAGTAATAATAGGGAAAACATATCCATGTCTTTCGCCTCGTTGCTCTGGCCACGAGGCGAACAAGCTGGCAACCATCAGTACGATTTCGGAAATTGATTCCTGCTTACCCCCGAGCGCGTTGGCGAAAATGACTGGTGACTGATGTTTGCGTTTAAGCCATTCCCAATTATTCCCATATCCTTTTGCCAAATGTGGACCCAAACGTGAGTATATTGGCGGAATCAAAAAAGTCGAAAGGCCTATTTGGTCGGGCGGGTTCTCAAAATAGGCATACCCTCAGATCATCCAATATTAACCATCTAACGCAATAAACCAACCATTTTGTGGGGTTCCCTATTTAAGGAACCCCGGTATGGCTGATGTTTCTGCCCACCGAAGATTTTGATCTGATTAGTGGTTTTCTCATTTTTATTTTCCCTATAGTCATTATGAACAAATGGTTGGTGGAGTTGATTGTTCTTCGAACTGTTTATGCGGAGTTTTCCAACTTAGAGGATGTCATCCTTAGGATGAGCATCAATATTTTTCATAGGGGCGGTTCAACCACCAACCAGTGATGTTTTTTTTGCGTTGGACCTCAGGAATTCCTTTGCCACCTCTGCTGATACGTCACTCGGCGTCCAGGATTGCCCGAGGGCAGGGTGGGCGCTTGTGAGCCAGGCTGTCCTGGTGGTGGTTTACACAGGTGGGCATCATGTTCGCCAAGATTCACCTGGGTGTTGTTCAAACTAGGGAACCCACAAAAAGTGTGGATTTATTGCTATAAATGGTTCAGATCGGATGATTTTGGGGCCCGTATTTTGAGAAGCACCCACTGAAATGGTTGGTTGGTTGACAAGCATGTTCTTCATGACGGGCTACCGGACTATGGTTAACAATGGTATGCTTTACTATAGTTGATGTTATGGTTAACCCTGATTACTGAAGGTTGCACGGGTTCAATCCATAATTAGCCACAATTAAATTGAACTGAAATGGTTCAAAGCATTTTTAATCAATGAATCAATCAATCCTTGTAATTTATAATGATAAACCATCATTGCTGGTTACGATAGTGGTTAATGATGGTTAATAACACACTGGTTGATCATGGTGAAACAATTCCCCTGTGACTGGATATGATAGTGGTTGGTGGTTGATGATACTGATTATGGTTGATTAATCAGGGTTCGGCAACCACCAACCACTATCATAACCAGTATCATCACCAACCAGTTCCAGGGTAACTCATATAATTACGATATCTACTATGGTTGAACTTCGGGCAAACCCATTGGACGCCCCAGAAAAAAAAAATACTTTACTTCGAGTGATCCCCACCATGTCATGTCATCACCACTTGTTGACTCCACTTTTGTGTGACATTCTCTCCTACATACCTTCTGACATTCATGCTGACAAATCTTCTGACATTCTCTCTGGCATACCTTTGGACATTCTTTCTGGCATCCTTTTTGGCACATCTTCTGACGTTCTTTCTGACAACTTTCTACTCGGACATTCTTTCTGGCAAATCTTTTGACATTCTCTCTGACATCTCTTCTGACATTCTTTCTGACATATCTTTTGACATTCTTTCTGACATATCTTCTGCCCATCTCTCTGAAATTCTCTCTGACATATCTTCTGACATTCATTCTGACATTCTCTCTGACATATCTTCTGACATTCTCTCTGGCATTCTTTCTGGCAAATCTTTTGGCATTCTTTTTGACATTCTCTCTGACATATCTTCTGACATTCTCTCTGACATTCTTTCTGACATTCTTTCTGACATATCTTTTGACATTCTTTCTGACATGTCTTCTGACATATCTTCTGACATATCCTTTGACATTCTCTCTGACATTCTTTCTGACATCCCTTCTGACATTCTTTCT
>VSDK01006366.1:69058-84206 GCA_009767595.1 Symbiodinium kawagutii | reverse complement strand
CCACTAGTCGCGCTTGGTCGCGGTTGAGGTCCGGCAGCCACCACTGGCCGCGCATGGTCGTGGTTCAGGTCCGGCAGCCACCAGCAGGCATACATGATCGTGGTTGAGGTCCGGCAGCAACCACTAGTCGCGCTTGGTCGTGGTTGAGGTCCGGCGAGACAAGGAGAAGGAGGAGGAGGAGAAGGAGGAGGAGGAGGAGAAGAGTCAGCTCTGATAAAATCTAACAACCCTCACCTCACAGGTGGGGAACAATGGTTGAACTGGTTGATGAATCATGGTTCTAGGAGTTCCAACCACCAACCAGTTCTGGTCGACTTTCCTCCGAGGTTGGAAGCCTTGAAGAAGTACAGCGACCTGGGCACCGGGTGGGTGTCCCTGGTGGAACAACTGGGACGGGCCACCAGTGAACTGCGGCTCAACCAGCTTGTGGTGCTCGGTTTCGGATGGGTTCAGCAATCATTCATCCATAATATCAGTGATAAATCAGAGGATGCATGATTGCTGATGAACTGATCTTTATAGTTGTGGGAGGATGAATGACTTGTAGTAGATTAATGCTTGACGTTAAATCCGTTCATAGTTTATGGTAGAGCTGGTGGTGTTTTGTTTTATGATTTGACAGTGCGGGCGGTTGTTGATTCATCATTTGCTGGTCATCCAAGTTTTGGTCGAATTGACCATTGCATGAAGGCTCTTGGGGGAATGAAGCAATGGTCTCCCTGGCAGTTCATTGACCATAGCACCTGATCACCGCCTTTTTCCATGCGGTACTCACAGCCTTACCTTCGCGAGCAGCGTGTTCTGCAAAGGTCAGACTTGGAATTTGTGCAGAACAAGGCTCTGACGGCGTTGGTTTCGGTGTAGCGCGTCTATGTATGGTGCCGCTCAAGACCAAAGCCACGGCAACATCACCCGCAATGGCCAGTCGAACATCTCAAAAAACTTTCGCAAATCCCATAATGCTTTGATAACGACAAGCTTCGATTTACAGCACTGAGGAGCATGTACAGATTGCACACTCTGTCAGCAGATGTTCTGCAATTGATTTCTGTATTGACAACATCCGAGACTCCGAGCCGCATTTTAACTATTTGCATGTTTGCGCGCCCGCTGGCGAGCAATAAGCTCTCTGACAGCCATGAAAGTCAAAACAAAAGTCATGTTTGCGCGCATGAAATGTGAAGCGCGTCTACATTTATGCAAGCCCTATTTCTGATATGGCTATGGGTCAATATTAACCATCTATATCAAGCAACCATAATACGGAAAACAATGGTTAATGATGGGAACCAGGGGTACAGGGTTTTGACCCACAGCCATATATTTGTATCAATATCCATGCTGTTTGATCAGTCATGAGCACCTAACCTTGCTGTTTGACTCTGGTTAAAAATGGCAAGCTGGTCCAGGGACAACATCAACATCTGATCCCCAATACCGCTCATGGCTCCAGGTCACCCCGTGCTGTGGAAACATCAGCCATGACTCCATGACCAGTCGAAGTCGTGGGATGTTCACCCACGGCTGTTGGTTGAGCTGCCAGCTTGGCCAAGAACCCCATAGCGCTAGGCCCCGAAAGTCACTGCGAGTGACCTCACACCGGCCTCCTGGGAGAAGGCGGCAGCGCAGCCGTTGTACAGCGGCCATGACCTGGGCACCCAACTGGTGGTTAAAAATGCTGGGAAGCCATCAGATTTTCTATAGTGAACTATGGCAAATCATTTGCTTGTTGGGATTTATAATGGGATTACCACCGAAAAAATAGCTGGTGGTTGGTTTGATTGACATGTTATGTTCAATTTTTCCCAGTGCCCTGGGTTGCCCACAAGGATCAGTTCACGGGGCAAGGCATCCATGTTGGGTGCACCATAGCTGCACCATTTTTGGGCTCAGGAAGAGATCCTACCCCTGGGGGACCGCCTCCAACTGCTCCAAGCCTCCAACAGCTCCAGGATTCTTCGCACGAGTGGTGCCCTCCGGGCCATGGAGATTTGTACCCAGCCATGCTGGGAAGCGGCACGCGGGAAGGCTTAGCAGGTTGAGGGTTGCTTGTTGAAGAAAGGGTGCCCCCAGTGGTGCTCGATGGTGCTCAAAACAGTGAAAAGACATCAAAACACGAGTGGTAGATCCGGCTCTTGATAAACGATCATCAGGTCAAACAGCTCTATAGAGCGAGTTTTCATTTTTTGGTTCTCCAATGTTTCCCCTCTATTCAACCAAGCTAGTGGATAAGCATAAGGTTTTGTTTGAAGGGATGGCGTTTTCTTATTGTTTTGGAAGACCTACACACCGCATCCGGTTCAAAACCCTGGGGCTGTTGAGAAATTTCCAACACCTCAAACCAGGTCCTACACCTCATCGCCGGATGATTTGAATGATATCGCGTTATTGTCAACCCATCCAGCCCCTCATGTCATTCTTGGATAAGTCATATGAAGATGTCTTTTGAAGCCAGGCACTTGCAATGAGAAATGATTCGCACATTCATGGTTAAGAGTGCCTGACAGCAAAGTCAGTCATGATGTTTCGCACCATCAGCCGATTATGGTCAATAATGAAGGTTGATCCCAAAAGAACGTCCCGGCCCATCCCAACTCCGGGCATTCCCAGGTTGGACAAGTTGTTGAAGAAGGGTTACAGGCCGGAGCCCTGCGTGGTGACCTGTGTGTTTCAGATGCAGTCGATGATGCAAATGACCTGCAACACGGTTGGATATCAAGGATGAGCCATTACTTACCTGGAGCTTAAGCGGCCCTTGTTTGGTAGGGTTTAACAAAAAAATTGGGGGTTAACTATCCATGTGAGCACAATATGGCACGATAATATTCAATCAGGAATCTAATAACAACACAGACAAGCTTTCTATGCCTCCACAACTGGTGATCATAACAGACCAATTGGGTCAGTGCTGGATCTACCGACTGCTAGTGATGGTGAGCCAAATACAGAGACATGTGGGGTGACGTGGTAGGGCACCGACACCCTGATGTGGTACACTTCCCACACTGAGCCATGGCTAAAAAGCCCTGAATTGCAAAGGTTTATCGACTGCAAAAAGACGGAAATATGACGGAAATGCAGGTAACAAAACATGTTTACCAGTTGATATACCTTGGAGATGCTACTTTTTTTGTCGTCTCTTGGAAGGTTACTTAAGGACATCCGAAAAGAACAGAGATGGGTGCCACGTACGTTGAAGGCACGAACGACTTCAAAGTCATGACAATGGGCAAGGTCAATTCCATAAGATGTTCTAAATTGGACAATAAATTAGGAACATATAATCTGGAAATGTATAATCTGGAAGTCTGGAATTGGAATGACAATACTTGGAATCGGAATATATAATCTGGAAATTCCGAGGCTTACAGTATTGTTTCGGATTTGAAGGTCAAGGAAACTGAAAAGACATGGATAACATGGAACACCGTGACCCTTTGACAGTGCACGTTGCTGACAAACCAGCATTAAACATCATGATAAGCATCACAGACTGTCATGAATACCAATCAAAATGATGCGTCATGATCAATCATCATTGCTCACCATCATTTTCAGCCTTAAGCATGAAAATGAATCTAACCATCATGCAAAAACAAAATCGAACCATCATTTTGAAGACAATCAGTAGGAAAGAAGGTAAGTTCGATGGCTTTTAACTATTGCCAACCATTGCCAACCATTCCCTCGTTGCTATTTGGGGCTAAGTCTTTGGAATGTTTTTTTGCCATTCGCACCCGAGACTCAGAGTGCCAAAACAAAAGGAGAACCATTGACTATCAAAATGGTGGTTTCTTAATAGCTGGGGGAACCCCCAACTCATCCAATTCTAGTCTAACCAAGAGTTTTGGGGTTAAAGCCTCAGCCATCAGCTATAAGCCTCAGCCAATTTTGGGGTTGTTCCCAATTTTGATAAGTTGCCTCAGCCATCAGCCAAGCCAGCCACGCCAGGTACATGTTCGTGTCCAACTCTGACAACCTGGGTGCTACCATGGCGGCTTGGAGCGATTTGGAGTTGGTGTCTCCAGAGTAGCTGGGTGTCTTCGAAAGGTCATCAACTAGCTGGTGATTCTCAGGGAGCGATTTGGAGCCAGGGGTATCCCCAAATCCCTTTAAAGGGGGAGCGATTCAGACCTACAGGGAGTGGTGAAACCAGATGGTAGTCATCAACTATGGGTGAAAAATGGTTGGTGAATGGTGCATAATCCATGAAATGGATTTGTTAAACTTAGTGGCTATAAGTTAGGAAATCGGTTAGAACACCCTTTGGGTTAATAGCCATCATGGAAGCCTGGGTTCAGAATGGCTAAGGGGGTCATGAGGGATAGTTCATGGGGTGGCTAATGACCAACCATTGAAATTTCGGGAGCGAGCGAAGCATAGCCAAGCTTTGGTAAGATCCGGATATCCCTTGGAGCGTCACCTCAATCCTCAAACCGTGGGATAGACAGTTTCAGTTCAACCATCCATTTACCTTTGGATCCACACACAAACTTTGGGATAGACAATTAAAACAGTTTCAGGTCAAAGTGTGTGCGTTCACTCTAGTCAAACCGTTCTCAACCATTGTTCTTACTCTATGTTTGCTTTTTGTTTTTCACTGTATCTCCCGGCTCAGTACTTCTGAGGTTGCTTTCTCGTGGAACCCATTGAGTGCCTGCGTATTGATCATGGCCGATCCTGCAGCAACTGAGGACTTAACGATCTTGACCCACTTCGTGCAATCTGAGGCCGCTGATCAAAGAAATGGTTTCATACATTCGTCTTTCCCGTGGACTTTTCCCACTGATCGTTTGTTCGTCTGGGTCTATGTTTGGGGATCAATTGCAAATGACGTCTCGAAGTTCAGGTCACATTGCTGGGGAAAATGCTGACTCTATTGCTTGTTGGTCACGCTGATGACCAGTCTTTACAGCTTCCCAAGTTGGTTGAAGCAAAGGATTGGGCTCTGGACTTACATCCATTTCTGCTTGCAGCCGCCATCCAAGTTGATCCTTTCTTCAGTTCACCTAACAGCAAACCCGCAACCTTGCAACAGTCACACCAGAATCATAATTTGAGTGGCCTAGATACAGTACCGTCTCCAATCATCACCACTGGCAAGGGTTGGTTTGCCAGGCTCCCTTCATGATGGAAGTGGCCGAACGAACCGATGCGGTCTTTGGGCTTAAAGGCTTGCACCTGGCCCCCCAGAAAAGCCATGAAAAGCCGACTTTTCAGACTGCAGACTATCAACAATGGCTGCAAATGTGCCCACGATCTTAGAAAATGATCAGACTGGTCAGACACTCAAGTTGAAAGTCAAGCCACGATCCCTGGACTCGACATACATTTCCTCCTTAACTGGCTGATGGTTGGCTGGGAACGCTGAGCTTCACCAGGGGTATCCCGAGTCGGCCCCTTGGCACCGGGGGAGCGGTGCCAGGAGCCCCCGAGGAGTGCCCAGGGCCCCAATGGTTTCCGGAGATCCGCACTGCGCTGAGGATAAGAAGGGAGGCCACCTGGCCAAAAGCAAGGCGCCGCTTCAGCAGAGCATGCATAGCAAGGGATAGGATCACAGTGGGAGGACAAGTGATTGCATATATACCGGTGATGAACCTGGTGACTGAAACATCTTTAAACTTTGAGTGTTCATTTTTCACTCAATTGTCAGTGGTCAGTGGGGCAATGTTTTGGGGCTTCGGGGAATTCTGACTTTGAGATTGTTCATGCAGTAGATGCTGGACCTATTTATCCACAGTCGACCGCAGACAACTGCAAAAACTTGCAGAGCTTTGATGCCCCATGATGCCTCGTGCATGTTTCAGCCATTTGGGCTCAACTGTAATCTTCCTGTGCCTGCAGAGAGAGTGGCTATCACGAAAATGCCAGGTGAGGCACCAAAAGACGCAAAGAAAGAGGCAGCGAAAGAGGTGAAGGAAGAAGCCCCAGAGAAGAAGGATGCTGCTCCATCAGAGCCGATGTCGCCGGCCAACCAGGGCAAATGGATTCAGTCATCAGAGAACAATATGATGCAGGCTCGAAATCTGATTCGTGACATGTTGACCATTGTGCGCAATAATGAAGTCGCAGAATCAGCGAACAAGGAAGCAGCTCAAGAAGCAGACAAGCGAGAGAAGGAAGCCAAGAAAGCCGCGGTGTTCAACAAGGCGGCAGCTCATGAGAAGGTCATCGCCACCTCTTTCAAGTGCATGCAGGACATCGAAGACGGAATCCTACAAACAGAAGATAGCCTGAGCAAGTTGACTCACGAAAGATACAGAGGCTTTGCCAATTTGCAGGTTTGTGAACGTCGCTTGGAGCTCCGTTCCAAACGCCCTGATCCTGAAAAGTTCAGAGATGCCTTGACAGATGCGCTGACCTCAGAGAAGCAGATCTTGGAGGACTCGCGGAAGGAGCTCTTGGAACTTGAGGCCCAAGGCAAGAAGATCGTGGATGCCATGAGGGACAAACGGAAGTTCTTGTCAGAGGACACTGGTTCTCGGCGCCTTCAAATGATGGAAGATATCAAGACATTGTCCCCACAAGTGGCGCCACCACCTTCAAAGTCGCCAAAGGCAAGCAACAGCCCCAAGAAGGGCAATGCTACAAGTGCAGTTGAGGTGACCTTTGCCAATGAGGCAACAACAAATGGTGAGGCTGAGACCAAAGAAACCACCAAAGATGGCAAGGAGTCAACCGCCAAGGAAGCTGCAAAGGATCCCAAGGAAGCTGAGGTCAAGGATGGAAAGGAAGACAAGCCAGCTGAAGAGGCACCAAAGGAAGGTGAAGAGGCACCAAACGAGCGTCCCAGCCACAGCCTTTCGCCAGAGGAGCAGAAACGCGCGGAACAAGCCTCCAAAGAACTCATTGCGGACACACTGAAGCTCTTGGAGAAATGCAGTTGCCACCGCAACAAGAGTTTGGAAACCATCTTCAAAGTGAAACAGGACACAAACAGGGCCAACAACAGAAGCGAAGATAGCCTCTCTAGGCGCACTGCTGAGCTTACGGAAATGAAGAAGCAGCTGGAAAAGCATGCTTTGGATGTTGAGGCCGCCATTTTGCGGGCAGAGCGATCGTTGGATCGCACGGAGCGAAGGCTTGACACCAAAGACGCCAAGAAGGTTGAGAAGTTCAAGCAGGACACTGAAGCTCTCAAGTCACTTCGGGCTGTCCGTGAGAAGCTGGGAGAAGACATTCGGAACAAGTTCGCAGCCCTGGAGATTGACAACATGTGCAGGCGTGTGACTGCCGCAAAGGCAAGTGAGGCCAAGATGAAGCAGGCAGCCTCCAACAACTCATTGCAGAAAAGTGGCAGTGCTCCAAATTTGCAAAAGAAGAAGACTGGCGACCTGGCTGTTGCCGATGAAGCTGGGGAAGCCAAGGAGGTTGAGAAGTTGCCGGACATTCACCAGAAGCCAGGCACACCCCCCGGCGGAAAGGCGACCGCAGGTGGCAAGCCAGCACCCAAGGCTGCGGCTGGTACCCCACCATGATGGCTGAACAGTCTTCCCACCCGGCAGGGCAAGAAAAACTGGCGGGTGGTTTTAAACATGTTTCCCTATAGCATTAACACATTAGATGGAATCAATGGATACAAATGCTTCGTTGGTTGATTGATGTTTTTGAGTAAGGGTTGAAACCACCAACCAGAAAACCAGTCAACACAGAACTGTGTTTGATCCCAAACCCCATGGCCGCTTAGTGGCCATCTTTCACCGCAACGTGAGAGTGCCGATCATGTTGTTCTGTGACGGGTCCGAAGGACAGCCAGGCACACGGCATGGTGGTCGAGGCAAAAAGGAGTTGTGTCAGTGTGCTGATGGAGGGCCTGCAATGCAAGGGTCAGCGTTTGGTACGGTATGGACGTATCCCAGGGACAGCCCAAATGCTGGTAGGATCCTTGGCGCTAACGTAGCCAGGCCACTGGGGGCCTCTTGCTTCGGGAGTCCGCGCAGTGCCCTGAAGCAGATGAGAAGGCTCCCGGGATTCTCGGGAACGGGGCCAGGGAAGGCAGATTTGTGGAGATCTTTGGGACGTCGGGATTTCTATGATCATAAAGGCCGAATTTGATGCAACGGATGGCATGATTGTGGCAGAACGCAGGTTCAAGAAGCCAAATGTTTATGTATGTTGGTGTAATGGAGTGAACTTTCTTGATATTTGGTAGCTGTTCCCCCCGGTTCACCCTGGAGGATCTCTGAGCTGCTTCCCCTCCGGAGATGGATGATCCAACTTTGTTTGGTCTCAGCCTGCCTTCAGCCTTTAGGCACAAAGACTATCAGATGCAACGCAAGAGATGTCCCTAGAGCATCAGCCAACAAAAAATTGCCAACAACATCCAACAACTGATTTTCCAGATTCTTCCATGAACTTGGCATTTACAGGTCGGCTAACTGAGGCCCCTGAAGGTTGCTGAATGATTTGTTTTCGCTGCCGGGTGAGGATATTTTGAGCTGGCTCAGTGTTTCAGTCAGCCCACAGCCCCATGAATCCTCAGCACAGGAGTTCCAGAACACCAGCAAGTGGCGAACTTAGAGGTTGAGCAGTGGTGATCTATGGCTATGGGTCAATAGTAATCAACCAACAATGGTGGTTGATACCCAACAAACTATAGGGAAACTAATGGTTAATGATAGGGAACCAGGGGTATGGGGTTTTGACCCACAGCCCTATGATGCCCATGCAGAAACAAGGGGGTTCTACTGAGGGTGGGCAGCCAATCACAGCATCAGCATGATCATTCTCATCGGAATCATAATCGTGAATTGCATATGATATGTCAAAATTGTGGTGTGACGTGTTTTCAAACTGATACGATCATGGTCATGGTATTTGATGAAAACATGTGAAAATCTGAGGTTGGCTGGGTCACTTTTGCTATTTGACAATGCTTACATGTACTCAACCGTTTCTTGAGACACACGCCTCGCAAGCACATGGTGCTTCGCAGGGTACAAGCGATGATCCTAACCGGGTGAGTGCTTACCAACACGTCCTTAGTGGGTTGGCCAATTGCCATAGACATGTTTTTCTTTGCGTGGGTAGGTCCAAGACATGATTGTGACATCCCTTCTGGATCCCCTGAATTGTACCATATTTGTACCATTGTCGTATTGGGAATGCATTTTGTGTCATGAATTGAGGTTTTGAAGAATAATTTTGCTTTGCGACTTTGACTGATGGCGCTGGAGAGAGTGTACTCCGAACATACGGAACATGTGGAATTGAGATTTTTGCTCCTCCAAAAGATGAGATTGTACAAAATTCAGCAACCAAGTGGCATTCGAACTCAGATGTAAATCAGATAAAGCAGCAACCCTGACGCCCCTGAGGTACAAGTTCTTCAACACCAACAACCTTTGGGTGGACCTGCGCGCCTTGAAGGTTTCGCCAGTAGGGTGGGTGAGGGCTTGGTTGTGATAGCTGGCTGGTGGGAAGGACCGATGAGCGGCTCGCCAGGGGTATCCCGAGTTGGCCCTTGGGAGGGGAGCGTTTTGGAGCTACCAGGAGTGGCCTAAGATGAAAACAATTCCTCAAACAGTGGCGCGTATCGATGGTGCGGTCACATCCCCCATTTGTGGGACACGTGCCGTTTGCGAATTGCCAAGCCAATCCTCCATGGGAGAGCGACTTCATAGCGGTATTTGTCTTATTTGCGCAGTGCATGGGGCAAAGGAAGGTGTTCCCATCAACTAAGCATGGGTTGGAAAATGTGAAAATCTTCTACGGGCAACCCAAAATTGCAACGCAACCTGATCCAATTGTTCGTGTTACATTGTGCCACCTTCATTTTTTCACCAACTTAACGAGTGAACACGATTGGGATCCATGTTCAGCAAGCACATCGAATATAGCAGCCTCCGCTGTTCTATTTTAAGGTTTGAGGGGCACTAATCATAAATCATTGCTGGAAGTCTTGATTCAGTAGGTTGTTGCAATGTTTCGAACAATTTTCACTCATAATTTGCGAGGAAGATTGCAGGAAAACGAGCGTTTCATGTTTTTCTTCGGAAAGGTTCTTCTTCATTATCAGCTGTTGTTGATCCAGAAAGGTTGATTACGTTCCAATGATTGTTCTCAGTGGCTTTAAAATGAAAACCAAAATAGTCACAAGGGGGGCCCAGCAGAAAAGCAGAGAAGCAAGCTGGCTGGTGGTTTAAAACTGTTTCTATTTTCTCTAGTGTAGGCCCTAGTGATCATTAACAAATGGTTGGTTGACTAAGATTTCTTATAGGGGTTGAAACCACCAAGCAGTATATCTTTTGTTAGTTGAATGTACCTTCAAAAATCCCTTTATGTGCACACGGAGATCTATTTTGCATACACATATTCATATGTACATGCACCATTTGACCAAGTTTAGAGTGCGTGTAGGCTTTTAAATGCTCAAATGCAAACATGAAAGCATGTACCGTATCCCGTTTCTGGATACGGGGAGCTTCATGATCCGTCCATCCAATCGGATGTACAGATTGTGTGGGCGCCCCTTTTTCCACATGCAGCAGGGATTTTTTGTTTAGTTATAACTGACTTTCAACCTCACATTTTACACAACTATCATATATTATATATTACAACTGTAACTATTCTTACCCCCCATGGTCAAAGCATGGAGCAGCGGTTTCTCATTGCAACGCCAGAACATGTTCCGCAAATACGACGGCGCGCTGCCGTTGCCAGTGATGAAAAACTCCAAGACCGCCCGGGGACCTAAGACTTCCCAGCTGATGCGGGTTCACCGTTGTTACCCAGCTGCCGGTCGATGATTTGGCTTTTTTTTGGGGGGTGGTTACTCATTGGAAAACCCTTGAAACAATCATTTGTTTTAGGTGGTTATCAATTTTTTGATGGTTATCTTCACGGGGGATTATCCATTGAAGATATTGAAGAGAAGTTTATTTGCTTAAAGCTGAAGCGCTCCTTTTCACTTGCGCTAGTTTGCTGTGCAGTACTTCCACGTTATGCGCTGGTCAAGCCTCATCATTTCAAAAGCCACCGCTAACAGTGATCCAGTGTCACAATATCCTGTTTGGCTGGCGGTTGGGAGGGAGCTAAGGAGCCAGGGGTACCCATGTGGCTCTGTAAAGGGCCATTAAAGGGGGAGCCGAGGAGCCACCGAGTGAGGGAACATAGTTTGTTACAGCATTCGTTGATCAATAGCCATGTTGAAATTGGGAACCCCAAATCATATCACTCGCCTTCATCTCTGCTGAACTCCTCGAGACGGCGATGGAAAAAGATCATATTATCCGTTGTATTCATTGCTTGCTAATCAACCACTCATTTTTGGTGGGGGTCCCTAATTATGCTGAGAAACCACCACAATATCATATTGGTAAACCCCCAGATGACCAAGCCAGTCATGGATACTGAGACTAATTGGCTGTGGATCCCCTGGTGTTCTGGTGAACATCCCAACATACATGACCAATCTAGTCTTTATAGAAGTGTTCATATAGCATGGTTAGCCTTTGTTTTTTCGTATGATTTTGTTGGACGCCAAATTAAAAAAGTTAGTTATAGGAGTGTTCATGGTATGATCTTGTTGGCCACTAGTCTCACATACTAGCTTAAAAAAATCGATATTTGCAGATGCTAGCGCTTGTTATTGCCAGATGTTAATCATTATGATAGTCGGTTATTACCATGACTAATGATTGGTCGGAAACCTACATTTTGTCGCCCCGATGTGTTTGCCTGAGCACTGACGTTATTTGGGAGCTTGTGAAACGATGACGACTTCTGTGAAACGATGACAACTTTTGTGAAGCGATGACAACTTCTCTGAAACGCGGACAACTTCTAAACATTGGTTGGGAGCGGTGGAAAACTGTATGCCCTAATTGGTTCATAGCTAAGCCAAAACTGTTTTGATAATTTTTAACCAAGTATATCATATAATCATTAACATTTAGACGACTGCCCTTTTGGGTCATAGCTAATAATTGCTTCATAGCCAAGCCAAAAAAAGTTGATGACCAGTTGCTACGGTGAGATGCTCACCAAGCCACGCACCCAGGTGGATCCGCGCGACAAGGCTTCCACCAAGGCGGCAGGGAGATTCCTAAGCTCTTAATGGCCAGGTTAATGGTGGTTGATGGTGGTGAAGGACTGGCGCTCTAAGGTATTTATGATGGCAGTTAGTGAATGGGTCTAAGGTTTTATGGTGGCAGTTCCTGAATGGCTCTAAGGGTTAATCATGGCGGTTAATGAAGGATTAATGCTTAATAATGGCGGTTCATGAATGGCTCTACGGTGTATAATAATGGGTGTAAATGAGCCGGTCAATAACCAAAGAACTCAAAGTTGAAGGAATCCAGTGCTTGATATGCGATTATCAGATGGTCAACAGCCAATGCGGAATGGTTCATGAGGGTTAATGGAAGATTTGCTGATGGACCACCAGTAAGATGAGCCAGTACTCGTATCCATGGTAAGCTGCTAGTGGTGGTTGATCTGGATTTGCCACTGCAGTACGATGTGCGGACTATTTGAAATTGTTTGTTGGAAGCGGAAACCATCCGAATCCCATTTCATCTTGGTGATTGGGAATTCTGGCCTCAGTAGTTTTCAATCCAATGACCTCTGTATGTTTGAAGACAAATTTGTAGCGGGTACTTTTTTTCTTTTCACTTCGCACCTAGATGTGCAGATGTTTTTTGCAGTGATATCAGCTAACAAGAACGCCGCATGGTCAGGGTTTGGTTTTCATTCAAAGGTGTTTGGAATTTAAATTCTTCAAATAGCTTTTGGAAGCGGTGCATGAATGTACCAAGGTCAAAAATCTCCACTGTTGAGGTATGATTCTGAATCCAACGATTCTTGAAGAACAGCCTTCGCCGTCATCCCTGACGCATTATCGTACATGTACACACACAGGCATGGGCTGGGCCACAGGCTTGCCTTCAGCCTTTGCTGACCATCCGGGACGGCGAGAGATAGAGATAGAGATAGAGAGACAGACAGGCATACAGACAAACAGACAGACTACCGGACTGACCACAGAGACAAACGCGCACACAAACATCCAACACAAAACATGCATGGCATATATCCCGTACACGCAGATGATTGTACACTATTGTGCATCAGTGATCGACCATCCGACCAAGGCAATGGCACTGAAGCGTATGTGATAGGTTTGCATGTAGTTTCCAATCCCCTGGCAGGTTTTGCAGTTGGAGACGGCCATGGGCGCAGCGATTCAGTGCACGGGTCTCTCAGGGGTGCGGCCCTGCCGGGGTGACATGCGCGCGCCCCTTTCAATGTTGAAAAGTCATCGATGAACAATACGGGTATTAATATGCTCTGATGATGACCGGGGATTTTTCCAATAATAGTAACTACAATAACAATAGTAATCATCATCACCACCACCACCAGCATCATCATCATCACCACCACCACCAGCATCATCATCATCATCATCATCATCATCATCATCATCATCATCATCATCATCATCATCACCACGTACTATCAATGTCACACTACTTACTCATCACATGACTCGGTCACGTCTCGTGCTGGACTCCGTGCTGTTGGCTTCCCCAGGCTTCCCTGGCGCCAGTGCATTGGTGATCCCTCGCAGTCGCTTCGCCCCGGTGAAGACCACCAACGTCGCTGGGCACCGGGGTCCCGGGTCGGATCCCATGGGAGCAGCGCGTGGCCATGACTTTGGGATCAGCCGGGACCGGCAGTACTCCCCAAGCGACCAGGTCACCATAGCCATTCGCATTGGGGAAGCCACCAGGTGATACACCAGGTGAATCAAGAACGGTTCATAATGAGAAATGGCTGACCATTATTGACCATTGCTACTGTAGTGTATAATCATGGTTCAATATACTGGTTCACAGCCAGCACGGATGGAAAACCAGCGAGAATCCTCCCTCGGGAATGGGGAGCTCTTGGGCCAGGGCTGGGTGCCAAGTGAACCGGTCACTCTTGAACTGGTGAACCGGGACACTGTGGATGTAGACAGCGTACATATGTTGACCATGGTGAGCATATCTAACAACTGCTGCAGACCATTGTTAACAGCTGTTGCAATAAGTGTTTGAGGTATCGCTTGAAAACCGGCAAGAAGGGTGATTAGTCATTGCTATTAATGATGAACAGGCTGATTGCGGACAATAACATATATATATATATTTATATACATATATATGTTCAACGTAGTTAACATAGATAAGCAACGGTTGCAAACCATGGGTGAAACCAGTCAACGTTTAAGATGCTGGTTGAAAACCAAGATAATGGATTCAGATACTGGCAACAGTACGATGAATGCAGATTAGTGATGGCTAACGCATGTTGACGCAATGGTTAGTGGTAGTAACAAAGGTTTAGCTATTTTTTTCTTGAAATGCTTCAGTATTGTTCGCAGTGGTGAAACTTCTGGAAGAATTGTAGGTACTGATCCATGAGTGATATACTTGAAATATTGATCGGCAATCTTTCAGAGTGAGCCTTAACCCAGAGCTTTTCCTGCAAGTCACAGGCCACTGGTTTGGACTGAGGCATCATGGCGCACAGTGAGATCCCTTTAATTGTTAGACGAAAGAGAACCATTGTGACGGAGGCATCCTCTCCATGGCCCTTGAGTTTCGGGTATTGTTTGAATCTCAAGCAGGTGCTGATGTTGTTGCTTCTTGGGCCGGAACAATGAAGGAACCAGCGTTTATACCGAGATAAAGAGAGAAGAGAGAGAGAGAACCTGTACCAAGATGACCTAGCAAGAAATGATGGTCAGCATGAATCCTTTGGTCATTGCCTCCTCCCAACCTGCTATGACTGGCGCCGCTCCACAGCGCTCAGGATATGTTGGCTTTGCGCTCTGACGCTTACCAGCTGACTGAGGCAGCCCACTTGCACGGCTGGCTGGGAATGTACGGCTGGCTGTGCACGAGTGGTTACATTGCGTTCGGGGTTAGTTCATCCAACTTATATAGCTTATTTACCGTGTTTATACCCCAGTTATAATCCGAACAGACTTTACTTGAAGTCGTGTTTTGATGCTGAAGTTTGGGCAACTGAGGATTGCAAGATTGCTAGATGAGTTTTCGTTGGTGAAGTTGGGGTGCCTGTCCTCCTAGATGCAGCTTGACTGTCAGGGCTATCCATTGTTAGCTTGCTGCTCCTTCGGCCATCCTGCTGAATA
>VSDK01006366.1:15285-69048 GCA_009767595.1 Symbiodinium kawagutii | reverse complement strand
CATTTGCCTATTGTGACCCGGATGAATGCTGGTCAGCCTCATTGCAACTCCCACTCTTGGTTATTGCAGGAGGGGATGCTACGACTTAGATTTGCTTGCCGCTAGGATTTTCATGGGAATCAATCACGATGGATTCTCATAGCTCATCAACAGATTATTGAAGCACCATTCGCAATCCCCACTTAGTATGTGGTCAGCCATTGTTTCCAGAGGCTATAAGCTACCTTATAGGGCGTAACTTGCCATGGTTATAACCCCAGCCTCATGGTTCAGCAGAGAAGCACTATCCCAACCAGATTCCATGGCTGCGTTTGGCTCCTGGCGCCTGAGCTCCCGAAGTCAGGACTTCCGAATTGTGCTGAAGGAAGAAAGGCAGGGCGTTCCACCCGACGTGAAGTTGGATGGCATGTACAAGCAGCTCGGCTGCAGAGATACTCCACCCAGTGGTTTCGAGATGTCGCCCCTGAAGGGGGGAGTACCACAAAATTTGGGCGAAAGATAGCCCGAAGCCTTCCGAAAGTGAGGAGTTCAGTAGAAAACCAACCAACCGGGGCTTGACCCTGTGGCTATGGCTATGTGTGTTGACTGGTTTTCTTCAGGATGCTCAACCACCTGCCCCTCGCATACCCTGCTATCTTGTTTTAACTGAATTATGTATTGTGCAAGTTGGGGCAAGTTGGTAGGAACTGGACCTTATACGACCTTTTTTGCTAGACTTTATCTGTCTTGTTGTGTCATTAGCAACAAGTGCAGCAAATTGCAGCCCGATTCCTTCACAATGAATTTGCTGATTGGGGTTTTGGTCATTGGTGATGTCTCCAATGCAAACACTGACGGTAGTTGGTAAAGGTGCTTGCCATGCACACCTTGCCCCATCGTTGGGCTGATGCAGAACACGAAGTCCACAGGCGCATAGGCATGACTGGAAGAATTCTTAGGTCGTCCTTTCAGAATCCGTCCATACTTTTGGTTCACCCACGCAATCATGGATGCATGCGGGTATGTCATTACGCCATCATGGGGGCAGCCCAATCCCGAAAACGATCAGGTGCAACAGTTCTGAGATGGGCACGTTGTTTCTGTTGAGGGATCCTACCGTGATCTCCAAGCCCCAACCATCCCAAGCCAGTGGCCGAGGTTCGCTGATGCCATGGAGAAGATGATCCCCAACGGAGCTCCATCGTTGCTGGCGTGCAAGAAGCTCGTGGTGGAAGGTGAGGTCACCTTCGCCAAGGACGTGGTGGCCCGGATGCATGTGGTGGGGGCAGCAGATGCATGCATGGTTTAATATCTTTGCACATTTGCAAATATGTGTATATGTATATCTATATATATACATATATGTATGTGTGTGTATCTACGTTTGTGTGTATGTGGATCTGTGTATCTATGATTTATGTGTTGTTGATATGTTTCAGTTTTTGTGTAAGAATATCAGAGTTCAGCATATGCAGCATACAGCAGTTTTTGATAGTTCTTGCATATTTGTCTTCGGATGTTTGTGGAAGCATGTGCACATCCACATCCATGCACGTACGTTCTATCTGTTTGCGTATGAATGTCATACCACGTCCTGTATCCCTCTCTCTTGTTCGATGCCTTTATGTTTTTTTGTCCTTATCCCTGACTCACCAAGGGCCCCAAGGGACTGTCAGAAACAGGAAACCAGCAGTTTGTACGCCAAAGCCATAGGCACATGGGATTCACCCATCAGGAGACCCACTCAAAACTCGTCCCCTGGAACTCCCGTGGGTTTCCCCAAGGAGGGGTCTCCCGCCTGGGGTGGGGCTCGAGGTGATCAAAGGCACAGTGACCATCAAGAACAGCGGTAGCTGCAAAGAGGTGGGCAGTGCTGGCGCCTTCAGAGCTGGTAGGCAACCAGGATCAAGGAACCCTAGTGATCTCATGGGACCATACGGGATCTAGTGGTGGTTGATCATGGGACCTGGAAATCCCCAAAGGATCGGCCGCATTTTGCTTTGGGATGCATCCCCAATCTGATGGCAGCAGTCGACGGACTGTTTTGACACACCTTAGTACACATAGTAGGTGATTTCAGACAGCTGCACATGTGATTCCAAAACTGCTCGCGGTCCGTGAAAGTATTGTGTCAGGGAGGTCATCTAGCTTTGGTTCGACAAATGGCAAACTGCGAGTTTGGTGTCAAACAGGACGTTTTGCAGGTGATCTTGGTGGTTGATCTGCGGTTGGCAGGGTCCCGTCTGGGTGTGCAGCCGCAGGTGCCATCCGGTACCTATGAGGACTGCACCAAGGACCGACCTGGGACAGCGCCCCGGATGTTGGCCCCAGCAACCAACAGCTGAGCTGCTGCCATGGGGGGTGTCAGCGGTGATGCAATCAGCTGATCCTTGCCCAGGAGCTCTGAGAGGATGGCGCTCGGCCTCGCGGTGGTAGAGATGGATGACATGATGGGAGCAGATGGTGGCGTTGGATTGCGTTTGACAATGGCAACTAGGGAGAATGCATTGGAAAATGGCAACCGGAATGGCAATCGGAGATGTATAATTATATGTCTATCTCTATATACTAAAGATGTATAATCAGGATTAATCAGGTATATAAAATAGATTTATATCACTGGTATAATTGCATTTTAAAAACATGTGTCACTCTACGTATTAGAATACATTCGAGTGTGACCAGCCAGTGATTGCACCAAGAACAGTCGACCTTCAGGTGCCATCATGGTAGCTGATCGATTCCACCAGCGGGGCTCCTCCCGCAGGGCTGGGCCAAGTTCCAAGTCAGTGACCCCCAAAGATGTCACCACGAAGGGTGGAACACAGCTGGGTGCATGCAGGGCTCCCCCGGTTCCTGCAACGGGACGGGAGGCTGTGCTACGAGACCAAGCTTTGATGAAACAACATATGGCTTGTGTCTGAGGATGTTTGAGGTGCCCTTTGCTACGCCAAGAGTCCCAGAGGTGCTGATTTTGGTGGATAATTGCCCTTCATTCATACATGGCCCAGCCCGAAGAAATCACTTTAGATATATTTTTCTGCTTGAAAAACCTCCCCAGTATCTTGAAGCCTCCTCATGGCATGGCGGCTGAGCATTAAAAAGTTGTGAAGGTGCCGCGGTCGGGGTCCCTGAAGTATATGGCACCGGCTGAAGGACCCGTGAACCGGCCATGATGGTATATGGTGGTCATGCCACCCTATCATGTTTGGACACTCAGACTCAAAATCAGGGATCCGCGGGAGTACACCCGAGTTCCTAGTTTTGGTCTGTTTGATTTTGAGCCACAGTTGCAGAATCTGAGATGTTTGTAGCTTGCTTTTTTCAAGAACCATTTCCTTTGCAAGTCTGTGCGGGTTCAATTCTGATAGACGCTGGCCGCAAGCCTGTTCCAAGCGCGCCGAGGGTGCGTGGATACCCCATACACTGCCACTGGTCCTGGAATCCTCACCGCCCATTCAGTACTTATGCTTCTCCAGACCTTGAACGAGATGGTCAATAGACCTGTGAACACATTTGTTCTTCATAGATTCATAAATGGAGATTAGCATCCCTGAGGCTCATAACTGCGGACGGACATGGACCCATCATTCAAAATGTTCAAGAGGAGACTTGAGCGGCTCCATACATACATCATACCATGGATCGTTTTTGATTGCACAATGATTTAGGAGCTGTGCACTCCTAGCAGTGGCCCAAGTTCCACTGCAAAAAAGCATTTGGAGAAGGAATCTGAAATAAGATCCCGGGATGATCTCCCTACTGCAGACTCTGAGGCATGAAGGGTCGTTTACCTATGTACACCAGTTTCATGGGGCAAGGCCTGTGTCCTCCCAAGTCCGAAGAACTCATACATCCCAAACTCAGCAAAGCTAAGTGCGGTACCGATGGTCATCCGGACTGCATCCTGCAACTTCCGGCAGGTCTGCATATTTCCACAGGCAGCAGCATACTGTAGCACGGGTGCATCATAAGCAACTGGAACCTTCTGCAGAAAAACACCAACACCCCCAGCGTATTGGTGGCAGCACTTGTTTTTCAGGTGAGATTCATCCATAGCTCAGCCCATGGAGCTGGTGATTCCAAAGGCAGACACCAAGCCTCAGCCATACACCGGACCTTGCCATGGAGCTGCTGTTGGCATCTCCCCCCTTGGCCCAGCAGCTGTGGAGCTGCTTGTCACTACTGGAGCAATGCCACTGCGCAGCCCTGGCGCGCGGGGCGCGAAGTTGCAGAGAGGGGCCGAAGCTCGGTGGGTCTGCAGTTGATTAGTTCATTGGAAGGCTTACCCTCTCGTAATCAAACATGGATTTGTCCATAGCCATGGTGGTACCCCTCAACATCCGTCAACCAACAAATACAGAACCAATGAGTAGCAATAGGGACACCACCAGTTCTTGAGCTACATCGTTTATGGACATAGCTGGCGTGAAAATTGCTAGTTCCAACAGGTGAACGAGCTACACATCGTTAATTATCCAGCTATTTGGGATTACCAGGCAGTATCATCCATGACATGGAAATACCTAGGTACCGCATCAAAAGATGAACCTGTTCAGAGCTGAATCAATTTTAGTTGCCCAATTTGTCACACTGATTCAGCCACACTTGTGAATACATGGTTGGGGCCTGGCCGGGGGCCCGCCAAAACATGCCAAAACCCTGCTGCGTCCAAAAATCAGACCAAGACCTATTGGGTGATTTGGGGGCTCCTATTTTGAGAAAACGCCATATATTTGCACATACTTGTTTTGCTGAAGCCAATCATACTACAGTCACTGATGGTTGAAATGCCCCACTCTGTACCTTGAGTTTTGAGTCCACGTAGCTGCTGATGTGGCTGTTGATGCACTGATTCCCTGGTGAACATACCCGAAATGACCCAAGTATTCTAACTGTTGGGGTGTTCACCTACCCATTTGTTAGTTTATCGACCCATAGCCGTATATATGTAGCTGGTATGTCCCCTTGTTGTGTTGGTTATGGTCCCTTATTATCAACCATGCACCAGCTGGCCACCGATTGGTTAGCTGGTTGATCCAGCTGGCCACATCCAACACCGCCTACGGCGCCAAGGAAGTTGTGGGTCCTGGGTGGGACTGGCCCTCCATCCTTGGAAAGCGTTGAAGGCTTCGATGTTGCGACTCAGAGGTGGCTAACGGTAGGAGGGCCGTTGGGTCAAAGGCACGGACGAGAGCAGATCACGGGATGATGTTTTTGATGTTATTTGTTTGATGTTGGTTTGTTTGATGTTGATGTTTTTGACGTTGATGTTTTGATGTTTAAATATGTTTTGATATTGTTTTGTTTGATGTTGATTTTGTTGATGTTTGATGATGTTTTGTTTTTATGTGGTTAGTTTATGGTTTTCAATGGTTAGTATAGATGAACGATACGATCGATATGCTTGAGATTTGAATATGTGCCCTTATATGTTTCACACATCCGTTACTGGTGGGCACCCCGTGTTTCCGGCTGCACACGATTGCACCTGCGTGTTTCTGTTGACAGGTGACCTCATGGCCCACATTTCGCCGCCAGGTGGCCTGTTTCAGGTCGGGGAGGTGATCATAAGTGACCGTTGTCCCCGCGGCAGGTGGGAAGTTCAACCATCCTTACCGGGCAGACGCTGCGGCCACTGCGCTGGCATCATGGGGATGCTCTGGATGCAGCTGGTGCGCCGATGATGTGCTAAAAGCCCTGGAAAGGATGGAAAGATTGGATGGACGATCCATAACTATATAGGCAACTACAAACTACTGGACTATCCATAACGATCCATAACTATTTAGGCAACTACCACCTACCGGATTGCTGGAAAGATGTGATGAAAGAAAAGTGTTTCTGTCCAAGAGTTTGGCAACAGCTAGGGTTGGCACGACTCCAGCACCCGTACGAGTGCAAAGAATCACGCTGACTGTTGCTACAGAAGTCGCAGACATTAGTGACTTAGTGGTTTTACTGAGGTTATCAGTGGCTAATTATGGTATACTGGTATCCTATTGGCGGATTGATGGTTGCATGATCGTCAATTATGGCTGTTGGCTGTTTCTTCAGAATTACAATGGCAATCTTGCATACACGTACAATTTCATCCAACTCCTTATGCTTTCATTTCCTCACATACCTCTTGCTGGAAAACATTGTGTGCTCATCCAGTTTCAGAAAGTGGTGTAACATCACAGATGACATATTCTTCGCTGGCGGTTTCTGAAAATACCCCCAAATCATCCTTTCTAGCAACCAGTTATAGCAACCCCAACCATAACCTTGGGGTACCCCATGGTACCCCTATGACTTCAGAAACTTCCACGTTGGCCGTCGAAGCACCATGGCCGGTCCAGCCCCGGCTTCGCGTCGCGCCCCGCGAGGACGAAGCTCTACGTGCTGGGCGGCCTGGGCGCAGTGGGACGGCAAGCCTTTCGCTGGAGCCAAAGCGATGGCTGGACGGAGCGCCTGGGCAGAGCTGGTGGCTGTGACGGGGAGGTGTGGGAAAACGCGCAAGTCTCGGCCATGGGCGGGTGCCCACGAAAACATGGATGTGTAAATAGATAAGATGATTATGGATGGATAGATAGGCAGATGGATAGATCGATAGATAAACAAAGATATAGATGAAGAGCTAGATAGATAGATAGACAGATAGATCAAGATATAGATGAAGAGATCGACAGATTGATAAAGATATATATGAAGAGATGGCAGATAAAAGATGTATTGCTTTTGCATTTTCAGCATGCATACTCATCTTTTTTTATCAGAACTAGACAGTGATATACTGATATCAATGCGACTGAGAAAACTCTGGCAATGGTGGTAACCGCAATCGTGAATCACCTCAATTTACTGCAAACAGGTAATGGTTTCTGTCGAGAACTGGCAGGTTTCTGTTGCTGGTGTCATGACAGTCGGATTGGTGATTTCAAGAGGTGCTACTTGCTTCCGACGTATCTGAAATAATCATACCAAAAGCGACTGAAATTGCATTTGTAGATTCCACCCCTCAACGCCACTATATTGATGTGGGTCAATGCCAAAGGTATCAAAAAGTGTGCGAACATTCTGTCCCAGACAGTTCTCTTGATCCTGTGAATTGCCTCGGGTTACAATGGGTTACAGGGCTCATTTGGACAGCCCCATGGGATATGATTCATTCGACCTGGTCCTTGTCCCACCCTTGCTTTTGGCCATGGCGCGGGAGACTAGATACAAGTGCTTGCGCTGGGGTCGTCATTTCTTTTGAGGATGATCATCGAAAGATACCCTGTGATAAGATCTATGACGATTATTCGGGGGGTGATTCAGAAAATCAGGAGGTCTGATCAATTAAGATACCGTAAAGATCACTTGCACATGCTGTTTAGTGATATCATAATAGTCCATAGTAAATCATCATCATATGTATGACAGCAAGGCGAGAGATATCATACTTAGGTAGATCAAAGGAGCAACGGGGGTTTCTGTGGTTCCATGAGTTGCCAAGAAAATGTGGATGAGAACGCGGCCAGGGTCTCCAGCATTAAGCCCAGGCTTCCGACAATGCCAGTGCCGCGGATCGACGCAGCGGTCGCTGGGTGGATGTGTGTGTGGGTTGGGAATTTCCACCAGGAGTCATGTGATGGTGGTCAGTATTGATCAATAGTGGTGGTTGGTAGACATCACTAGTGGCTAGTAGTTGGTGATCAATGGTGGAAATGATGAAAAGAATTTTGACTTATTTGAATACTTGGTTTCTTGAGATGAGCAAGTTGTATACTTGGTTCATTCCAGTTGGAACCACCCACATGCCGATAGAAACCAGAGCAGTGCTGAGTGCACTTTGGTATCAAGTTGGCCCCTTTGCATTCCTCCACCGCTGGTTCTCGCTCCAAACAAGATCTCTTTTATGTACATATCTCTATATTATAAATATCGATCTATCTATCTATCTATCTATCTATCTGTCTGTCTGTCTATCTATCTGTCTATCTATCTATCTATCTATCTATCTATCTATCTATCTTTATTTATATATATATATATACACATTTGTTTGTTTATTTACATATATAGAAAATCCGAAGGGGTGGAGCCAGTTGACGAATTCATGATGCGTATCCACATGCCCTCTCTAAATGGGTGGCGGATTGCATCACGTGTTGCTGGAACAAAAGACTTGCCATGATGGATTATGATGATGATGATGATGATGATGATGATCATGATGATGATGATGATGATGATGATGATGATGATGATGATGATGATGATGATGATGATGATGATGATGATGATGATGATGTTATGCCATGTGTGATTTCAAAGGATTTCTTCTGTTGGAATCGTTGACCCGAGATGAAGCCAACTCGGTGAGGCTGTGGTCCTGGATGGCTATCTCTATGTCTTGGGCGGCGCAGGCAATGCCAATGCCTCGAACAGGCCTTGGCCAGCCGCTGGGCAGAGGCTGCCGGGCCCAATGGGCCGTGGTAGGGTGGTGATCAACCGGAAGGATGTGTGGCAGGCGAATGGCACATTGTCGCCATTGATCTCCTTTTATGAACAAATGGGGGTTTCGTAAGATAGGGGTACCCAAAAAATGGTTGGTTTATTATTTTTAATGGTTTACTATAGAATGATTAGCTGAACCTTCGGGATGGCGATGGAGAGAGAGACAGAGAGACAATGATTGGGGGGTCCTCTATTTTGCGAAATTCCTATTGTCCATGTTTTCACTTTTCATCTTCATGATCTACGAGTCATCGCTTCGTGGCTTCCGGGGTAGGCTTATCAGTGCTCAGGTTCCCTATGGTTCCATTCATTTGGTTTCAGGCGCTATCTCCAGCCAATGACAGCTTTGGGAGACAAAGATCGCCAATCACCTTGTGAAATGGGAAGACCTCGGATACCCTCAGAACATCCGAACAGTTTGTCAACAGCTAAAATGATGCTGTCACGAATCATATGTGAGCATGAATGCTTGTTAATAGGCTTCCAATTCACATGGAGTAAAATACCTACCTATATTACCTATAGCCATTGTTTTGGTATGGTGTCCAGGACAAACCTTTGGAATGTCAGACCTCTTGGCAGCCTTGGTAGCTTTCCCGGTGCCACAGGCTCCTGAAGGGCCTTCAATAGGTTCTTGGGAGTGCCTTGGCTGAAACATCCGGGGGGACCCCCAGTTCCGCAGTACCATGAAGGACCTGAAAGTCGGAGAACTAAGATGTTTCATCAGCTTTGTTTCATCCGATTTTCCATATCCATTTGGGAAATCTTTAAATATCCATTTGTTTCACCAGTTTTTCCATATCGGAGAGCTAAGTTGTTTCCATATCCATATCCACTTGATAGAGCTAATTAAGTTGTTTTGATAGGGCTAGGTTGTTTCATCAGTTTTATCCATAGAGCTAAGCTTATTCAAAGGTAAACAGTCGCCATTCCAGCAGCTTTGGATCACTGACCCTGGCAGTCTCACGAGGTCAGTACCACCTATGACCGTGGGGCGTGCCTCGTTGGCCGCCAGCGCCGTGGCTGGTTGCCTGGTGGCCACGGGTGGTGCCCCTCAGCTCAGCAGCTGTGAGCAGTTCGAGCCTACGAATTGGCGATGGAGGGCCCTGCCACAGATGGCCCAGGGACGTCAGGGCCATGCTGCAGCCGAAGGACGCTGGGGTTGGTGGATCTGCATGGATTTGCCATCTGGCTATGGGTCAATATTAACCAACCAATAATGGGGGTTAATAACCAACAATAACAAGGAAACCAATGGTTAATGATGGGAACCAGGGGTACAGGGTTTTGACCCACAACCATCTTGGTGGATGAACGCACCTTGTCCCCATTTGTCTCCTGGATAACCGGGGTTAATGGTTGATTAATGGTTGGTGAATGGTTGATCAATGATTGGCATGGATTTGCTGGATGTGGTGGGCGAAGTGATGGCGGCTGGGAGGCTGCTTTCTGTGTTGCTTTCAGACTGCTGGTGTTGAAACGGTGGGGGTTATCTCCTGTGCGAGCGGGTGAGAACGCTCGCTGCTTCCCTACTAAGTGCTTTTGAGATGGGTGAATTGAAAACGCTGAAAGTTGCGCACCAAAAAGTTGCTGCCGGGAAGTATACAAACGCTCTATGCTCAAGCCACCAGTGATTTCTCTACGAAACATGATGACGACGAGGATGATGATGATGATGATGATGATGATGATGATGATGATGATGATTTTTTGGGAGCATTGATATTCAAAGGCCATTTTTTGAGAACTCCTGTGTGCATCTCGCATGAAATGGCAAGTTAAGTACAGGCATGGCCCCATTTCTGTTCGCGAATTTCAGGCTGGTTTCTGGTTGCATGTTGGCACTGGACTTGTGGTCACCGTTGCTAGTTGTTGAACGGCATGAGGTTTTTATTTCCGACGACTTTGGGATAAAGTCAATGGATACGACTAGGATATACCAAGAATGATATTCATAGCAGATATATATTGTCTATGTACAGAAAAATTACAATCCTATAATTTTGCATTTTTTTCGTAGTGACAGTGCAGCCACAGCAAGGATAGAACTTGATGAAACTTAAATGGAAACATACTGTTTCAATTGACTATCTTCCACTACCCTACATGGTCGACTGATTCAGCATAATGATGGCCAACCAAAGATTAACGACTGGTAGATTGACCTTTGTAACAATCATGGTTACTCAAGATATTTCAGATTGATAGGGATACAACATGATACAACCCATACTAGTCATTAAATCATGGTAGATTTCTTAGCATATGACAGATTTAGATGGATATCTATATATAGATGGAAATATAGATGGATCTATAGATTGATATATAGATGGATACATCCCTGTTAGCCACAGGTTTGCCAGCTGTTACTGGGGATGGCTCCCCATCATTCCACAGGCCGTTCCGAGCAGCTGCTGGTCATGGGCGGCTTGTGCCATGGCCGACCTAGCGCTTCAGTGGAGTGTTGGATGGCTGGATCCAAGCGATGGAATACCTTGCCATCCATGCAGATGAGGAGGTGCCACTGGCAGATGTTGGGAGTCGGGGTGTTTTATGATACTTTTGGGGAAGATGTTTATGTTTAGAATGAACCGGAGCAGTGTTGGTGATTGTTGGTGACTGTAGTTGTCCCTCATCATCATCATCATCATCATCATCATCATCATCATCATCATCATCATCACCTCCGTTGGTTATATATCCCCTATTCCTGTCCATTTGTCAGTCATTAGTGCTTTCCTTTTACCCGTTGTTTGAATAATTAGGGTTAAGTGAATGGTTGAGAATCGTGTGGTAGATAACAACTGGTGAGGGAGGGAATACGCTTGATGATGGTTTGAAATGCTTGGGGATGGTGTTTGGTTGAATCATCATGGCTAGCTGGGGCTAAGAAACGAGGACCAACAACCTACCAGCTCGTGTTTGCAGCTGGTGTAGGTATGATGGCCAATGATTGGTTGCAACGAAAACATGCGAAGGACAGGGTGAAATGCCAACAATATCCATAGATGAAGCAGCTGATCATCCGCAGCTTTCCTACTAAAGATCTTGGGGCCGTTGCGATTTTCACCCTGACGCCACCAAGGCTTGGGTATCGCCTGGATGGAAAGTCAAGCACTGGCGTTGATGGTTGATGTAGTCGCTCATAGCCAGGAATAGCAAGCATAATTAATTTTGGCGATTGAACATTTTTTGATCGAACTGCGATGCTTCATCACCCATGGGTTCTTTGTGACAACTTATCTTCGAGATGGTTTTCCAGCCTGCTGTGTGGGAATGCGCAGTTACACAAGAGATTGTGATAGCCATCCCAGTTTCTTAAACTTCCATGCGGGTCCAGAAATTGGCGTGGCCCGACTCGACGCCCCATTCTCAGAGGTTCAACAATAGCTGATGGTTAGTGCAGCCATGGTGGATCAACACTCAGACCCGTTAGAAACGCACAGGTGGCAAGTTGACAATGGTTGCTATCCGTGCCTGATAATGAATGATAGTCGTTTCACATGCTTAATTAAATCTGGCTGGTGGTTTTAAACATTGAATTGTTTATTTTCCCTAGTAGTCATTCACAAATGGTTGGTTGACTAATATTTTTCATAGGGGTTGAAACCCCAACCAGATTAAATTATGGGTCATCAATGGTCAACACATATCAGCCGCGGACAGGTACGCGCCCTGTGCTGCCGTGCTGGCTGGTCACTTGCCTGCGGTTGCTGGTCCCGGTCACAGGTGGCTTGTTCAGCGGCCAACCAGGGGACCAGTGGTTCTCTTGGAGCTCTGGAGGTCTTGGTCTTGGGAGCCCTGGATTCCTGTACCAGCAGCTGCTCGCTTGGTAAAGCCATTGAGGTGCTGGTTGGCTTTGACTCTCAAGATGCCTTTCAAACCCTGCTGTCGGAGCTGGGAATTTTAGGGGCAATTTAAGGAAGGGGACCCAGCCCCCAGGTGGAAACTATTAACATCTAACATGTATCATTTGCCCGCGGTGATGTGGAGAGACAGAGCTGTTGCACTTTTTGGTAGCTAATTATGATTAACAATAGTACTATTGAGACATTGTGTGGTGATGCTATCTCACTATAGTGCATCGCTATGAACCAGTCATTGATCATCCATTGATCCACCATTACTTTGATGACAAGTTCATTCACCATCAACTATTGACTCACCATTTCTTCACCATTTATCACCCTCAACTTGCCAACAATAACTATTGACCAACCGTTAAAAACCCGTGTGGGTGTTTCTGAAAATAGGGGTACCCACAAATCATCCAAGAGTAATCACTTATAGCAATAAGCCATCCATTTTTAGAGCACCCCCAGCCCCCCAACTATTAAGAAACCACCATGTCCGGTAGCATGCTTTAAAGACCCATTGAAAACCTATGCTTATAACTTATAACCATGAAAACCATCAAAAACATGTTCTATAGCATGGTCATGAACCTCCATGGCATGGCTAGGCAGGGTCTATGTTTGTGGCGGCAGCGATGGCTCCCAAAGCCTCAGAGCCTTGCCGTGTGTATTGATGGTTGTGCATGGTGCGTGAGCATTATTGATGGTTATATTTTGATATACTGTAAAGGTGGTTAGTACATTTTTTCAATTTCATGTATGTTTAACGATGGTCAATATAGTTGTTGCTTGTTTTTGATAGTTATATTTTTAACACTGCCAGTATCAGCCATGTTTGATGGTTATTAATGGTTTTCATCAAGAAGGCATTGATTTTTGCTGTGACTTATCTTGTTTGCTGCTACTGGATGCTAGTGTTTATTGACCTTTACTGATGGTTGTCCTGGTTCCTGATGGTTAAAAATAGCTTCGTTGGTCCATGGCTTGAGGTAATGATGGTTGTGTCATTTAGCCAGCAAAGCTGGTAACGATGTTGGACATGCATTAATTAACCATGACCAACAATCAATGGGATGTAAGCAACGATAATGTGGAGTAGCAAAGCTATGCAAAGGCGTTGGTGATGACTAAGCATTGACAAATGATTGGGTAGCGATTCTGACGGATGATGATTGTTTTTACTGTAGTATTGAGGAGAAGTTTAGATAGGTGCACCACTGCTTAGTTGCGCGGAGCTAAAGACCTCGACGGATTCCTTCATTGAGTTGTTGGTTCTAGGTTGTTTACATGCTTAGTCATGGTTACAATGACCAGATGTGACCAGTTGCATTGGTTTGAAGCTGAGCCTGTTCGCCGAATGTTGCCTCCCACGCAACGATTATGGAGCCCATGGTGAAACAACTCACTGGTTGAAAGGTCCAGTGGTAGCTGTGCTGGGCTGGTTTTTCATCATCAGCTGTCCGGTGACCTGCCTGGATGCTTTCCTTGACTTGCAAACATGTGGCCCCGTCCATCCCGGTCCTTAAAAGATCAACTATGTCACTATGTGCCTCATATTCCAAAGATGCTCATGTTTGGGCAGGGACTTGCCACTGTAAAGTCTAAAAGAGGAGAAATCCCTTGCCATATCTTGCCATTCCATTCTGACCAGGGGAGATCCATTAGATGGCAGGCCACCGCCATCTTTTGGTGATGGTTGTTGTGGATCCCATGACGGGAAGTGTGGGAAGATGCCCATTCTGGGACACCAGCAGATGGTCAAGTCTGGGGTTCACAGGCTACTGCCGAACTACGCGTTGACATGCACAGAAACAGACACGGATACATGCAAACCCTCGTTCCGGTTCCATCGCCACACTCTCAGAGACAGAGATATGCAGCATGGATGCGTACATGTACCCCTACACAGGTACACGTGTGTTTGTGCACGTTGGGCCAGTGCGAAGTTCAAACGGACATGCAGACAAGTACATATAGACAAGAAAAGTAGACATGCAAGCATGTGTTTATACATGTGTATACACAATCATGTTTGTTTACAGGCGCATAAATCACTATGCGCAGAAAACATGATATTTTAGATTTACGGCCAATCTTAATCATGGCAGGGCAAGACCCATACTAATGACTAATAACCACTAGTTTTACCATAGATTTATTTGAAAATTGACCATCAATTGTGGGGGTCAAGCTGAACCTCCCAGGAATCCCCAAACTTAGGGGGGAGCATTCAACATCCTGTGATCCCCTCAGCGCTGCTAGGCAGTGTGGAATCTTACGACTTGGGGTCACAACCCAACCGCTGGCAAGCTGCTCCCAGCTTACGGGTGGCCAGACACCGCGCCTGCGCCGTTGCACCGAGCTTAGTCCCTGGGGGGCCGATTTGGGCAATGGTGGGCTTGGAAGGGGCTTGGAAAGGTGGCTGAGCACAAAATCTCATAGCAGTTTGATGGAATGAGCAGGCTAGTCATGTTTTCTTGGAGCATCACCTGTGTGTTTGAGCATTCTAGGCCGTGAAAAGTGCAACATGTTTGTAGCTCCTGGGGCGTTGGATGTTCCAGTTGGCACATTCAAGGTCATTTTCAGTTCCAAAGACATGGGCCAAAGATTGCTATCCCAGTAATTAAGCAAAGAAACTTGATTCGTTCCAACAGATTCCTCAAAGGCTGTTCCCAGTTTTTTTTTGCATTGGAATATGTCCACAATAAGTGGCACGGTTCCCTTGAAAATTGGTGGCTTTAATTCGCTTCCGTCATGAATTTGCTACCTTTGAATATTGAGTGGTACCACCATTCCTTAAGGACATCCCCTTAGTATAAGCACCCGCTGGTGAAGTGAGATTTGATGTGTGAAGCGGCTCTTGGTGAGTCATAGCCACACATCGCCTTCCGTCGAAGAGGGTCTTGACTGGACGGAGAGAGAACCAACCACGACTAACCATGGATGAACAACGAACCATCAACCATTACCAACCATGGATTCATCAACCGTTGGGAGATGAAAAATCCCAAGACCTTTGCGTTTACCGCGGTGCAGCGGGCCCCAGCTTCGTCACGCAGTTCGTGGCTCGATGGGATGAAGTTACCATGCACCATCACCTAAGCCATGGCTATAAGATGCTACTGTCTACGTCATTTTAAGCCGTGTTAAATGTTAACAACTGCTATGTAAAAATGATTCAGCGGAAAAGCTAGCCTTATGCTGGCTCATTTTAACATAGCCATTATTGAATATTGTTGACACTTTACCTTCATTTTTGCCATTGTTCACTTGTAACAGCATTAACCACCTCTAGTCAGCCCTTGTGGCCATCGTCGCCATTTCGCAGAAATCACTCACCGTGGCAGACATGATGGACTCGGCCGTCGCCGTAGCTTTCTGCATTGGCTTATTGACTCTCCATTTCTGGTTGTTCGGACGCTTGGTTAGAAGAGACTCCTGGGGGGCTTGCCCTGCCGTGATTCAACCCTGTTTGAAAATGGTTTCTACAACGCAATGCTGGGTGATAGTGATTTGCCAGAGTTCACCGGTTGAGAATGGTTCTGATTCTGATCATTTTTGATACCATGGCTACAATCCTGGGTGAAGGAGCCATTTCGAATGGTGATACGATCGCTAGGATCGGTTTTTCCGTGACGAGGAGTTGATCGGACGACACAAGCGGTTGAATGCCCTGTTGGCATGTGCCGAAGTCAACATGGGGCTATGTATGCTTCAAAGTGCTTGGTTTAGGTATTATAATGTATCTAATTCTTAAGTTTATTGTATTTCTTTGGCGTGTTTGTCGGTTTTTCTCTGTGTTTTTTGATTTGTTTTGGTAGGGTGATGTAGGATTTGTTGCTTCCCAGTAAAACCCTGACCTCCATGAAACATCATGGAACCGTAATGCCAGCCCTCGATCGATAAAACCCCAGGTTGTTTTTTAAGGGGCATCCCCAGAAAGCAAACTGGTATCCCATTAAGATGATACCCCCACCAACTAATAAACCTATGGAATTCACCAGCATTGTTGATGATCATCCCCTTCTTACAATGGTTACAAGTTATAAAACTATACAAAACTTATAAATCTTAGTAGCCACATCTCACCACTAAACCTATGAAAGTGACTACTCCAGGGTTAACCTTCCTGGGTCAACCAGCATCCCCACCGGCTCCAAGGATCAGACCTTGAAACCTTCTTCCGTCAGCCGCTTCGTTGAGCTGCGAAACGCGGACCAGTGGAGGGTACCAGCGCCAGCAGCGCTCAGCAGGTTTACATCCTGCAAGCAAACACGAACCATGACTGACTTAAACCTCTAATTACAAGCCATTTCCAGCTAAAAATGATGTTTGTATCAACTTTTATCATTCGACTATGATTTTTTGACTGGAATACGTGTAGGAATGAGTTGCGGCTATGGGAACCATCCAACTAGCAACCACCAACCACCAAAACAGACAATGTAGCCACCTGGTGCACCAGTCGCTCATCAAATTGTCGTTAACAATCGTTGATAGTGGTTGACAATGAGCAATAATGGTAAGTAAACCAATTCTGGATATGTCCACATTCTCCAAATGATTTGCCAGGCCACACAGCCAACTCGGGGTTTGCATCTTATAGCCAGTCCACGCGAGGTGTGTTTGTCCAACAAAAGTTGTCCTTGGCTTGGTATAGAGACCGGGTGTTGGTTATTATCCATGGATCAGTGCAGACCATTCTGGACCACATTGAGTCGCAGGAGACCATCGTTGACCTGACCGAACTCAGACCATCGTTCCGCAACCAGCATCAACCATGCTCCGAACCGTTGTTATCCATTGCTAGCATTTGATTGTTTCTCAAAATAGGGGAACCCTCAAAATGGTTGGTTTAGTACCTATGTATGGTTACCAGTGGATGATTTGGGGGCACCCCCATTCTCAGAAACCACCATTGATTATTCCCATCTGGGATGGCATCTACACCTGCCGCAAGTCTGGAATCGCTAGCAGAATCTGTATGTGATATTCTGCTCCAGGTAAGCTGTATGTTCTTGGCATTGTTTTTCTTGTCAAGTTGGTTGGCGTTTGTTTCCATGTTTGTTTTGTTGGTATAATCGAGTCAGTTGTTCCTGTTGTTGCTGATGTGCCGCTTATGATTGTTATAATTCATGTGCTGGTTTCTCAACAAAGGAGACACCCCAAGCATCCTTGATATATTTTTCACAAGACATCAATAGACAAGAGTAATAAGCAACCATTCTTGGGAGTACCCTTGTTTCAAAACCACCATATAGTGTTTTAACACTGTGTAACCATCATTGTTGGCGATTCTCCCCTATTAAACATGTTTAAATGTTTAACCATATACAGTTGACCATAGCAATTCCCATGTTGAAACTTTGCGCTCACAGAGCTTCGACTTCACAGGTAGCACTCAGTGAGGGTTGGGTCTTTGGTTTGCCCCAGTGCTGGTGACGTCGGAAAGGAATTGGTTTCTCCCGAAAACTATCATCCAGGAAGCTCAAAAATTGCCACTTGGGGCGGGAAACCGCTGTAAATGTTGGATTTTCCATGCAACCAGATGAGTCTACCAGAGAGTAGTCCAAGCTGCTGATCATGGACCCACCAGGTGGCCATTCCTCCTGAGGTTGTGGTGCAATCTCCATGCTCAGCTGACTCAGCTGACCCACGCGGCAGGATCGATTCCCGAGGCTGAGGCCATGAAAAAGAAACGCAGGACACGGGCCAGGCGAAATGTCAGTGCTGTTGTTGCTTGCTATGTGGAGGTCAGCACCCCTGGCTGTTCACATTCCATGAATGGGCATGTTCCAAGCTACACCAACAAAAAGATTATTTTACAAGTGGAACCATGGGTTTTGGGGGTGCCACGATTTTGGCACATACTCAAATGACATTTTTTCGATCCACCCTTTGGCGTTGGTCCTCAGCCATTGCCCAGCGTAACAGGGGAAAAGGGGCTGGATATTCCACGACACTAGTGAAACTGTTGGGATGTGAGCTGCTACCCATTTGGGGGCTGGTTAGTGTTGACCTACAGCCACGCATCAACCAATGTTGATACCATCATTAACCAGTCCCCAATGTTGTATTAGCCATTGGCCATGGTTAGTGTTGAAACCATCATTGACGGATTGTTGCTGTCGTTTCTCAGAGTTCCGGCAAATCTGATGCCCAAATGTTTAGGTGACTTCTGGTTTCCTGTACTGTACCATTTTCAGCCAGCTTTGCCATCCGCTACTAGGCAAACCAAGAATGGTTGCTAGCAAAAAAAATCCAGTTCTGTAGCTTACAAATGCTTACAAACAAGATTAACAACAAAATCTGTAGGCCACGCCACTTGCCTGTTCTATCCCGATCCTGTTTGACTGTCTTTTCCCTGGCACCGGATGCCAAAAATTTTGTGATATCATATCTTGTGACGTTGATCTTTCTATTCTACGTTGGCAATGCTTATCTTAGCCTTCTGTCAGGTCGTCAAAGTTTACTAAGAACACCCGGTTGGTGGCTTGAGATGTCTTCGAATTTCAACTATACCTGGGGATGATGGGCTCGAATTGACCAGCACATAACCTTGGGATAAGGGGCAGCAAACCACCAGCCAATCGTGGTACATTAACTGGTGCGATTGGCTCGCGGGAAGATGATCGGGGATAGACATCTCAAACTAAATATCAGCGAATGCCAGTCAGTGGTTTGGGGTCCTGAGCTGTCCGCAGTTGCCCGGAAGCATCCTGTTTTTGTTTGGCCGATGATTCACCCCAGCATGCGTGCTGAAAGATCGTCAGCCGTGAATGCTTGCATCAGCCAATCAGTTCAAGTTGAGAGGCTAGCCATTTTCAGCCATTATTAATCATGAAAATCCATGATTCAGTTTTTGTGAAGTCTTCGTTCTTGTGGCTGCTCGGTCACATCCTTCAAAGTGACAAGCGTTTGGCTGCCACTTGTCACCTGTGTCATAAATCGGATACCCTGGCGTTGTTATGCACACCTTGTAGATGAGGTGTTTCTCCTGTTTCTCCCTGGTTTGTCAAACGAATTGGGTCTGAGATTGCTCTACTATGATCAACCAAAGGTTGTTGGCTCGTTGTAGCTGTCAGGCAGAAACCTCCAAATGGTGTGGTTTCATGGTGGTAAAGAGCTGGGATTCGCCCTATTTTGATCAAGTTTGGTTATTTTCGGATGACTCTGAAGTTACGCCAAATTAATTGCAGAGAGGGAATAATTGGGTAGAAGAGGTTGATTTCTATACATTCTTTGCAATAAGTTCTATTCTTTGCAAAAAGATTTGCACCCTAAGATAGACTATGGATGGCGCACTAGAAAGAGAGAGAGAGAGAGGGAGAAATATATACAGAGATTATATGTATCATGATATATGTTCATATCTATTTGTTTATTTGTATTGATATGGGTGTTTCTCAAACTAGGGGTACCCCCAAATCATCCATCATTAATTATTTGTAGTAATAAACCAGCCATTTTTGGGGCTCCCTATTTTGAGAAACCACCATATTGAATACAGACATTTGGGTGTTGCATTTGCAGCTGCGTCATCCTTGGTGGCAGGACCCATGAGGGCCTGCTAGAACTGCGACGCAGCAATTATGCACCTGGGCATGATCAAAGCAGGGCCTGATCGCCACAGGAAACCATTGATGTTGGGGATCAATTATGGTTAATAATGGTTAAGAATGGTTGAAAATAGTGGATAACAATGGATTTTACAGGGAAACCATTGATTTTGGGCGGTGCCATTATTTTGGCACATTCCCATTTGGGTTCGTTGGGTCAATATTGCCGGCTTTGAGTCAGTTTTGGAGTTTGCAATCGTAGAGCCAGGGGAAATCGGTCATGATGAAACAAATTCATGATGGATTGAAGCCTTGTAATTTCAAGCATCCATATCTCTATTTTATATACCATGAAATTTGGCATAATAATGCTAGATGTCACGGACAAAATCCTGCCAAGCATCTTGGGGAGAATCGCCAAAGTTCCCCTTTTTTTCTAGTCAGCAGCATCAAAGACTTTGGTTTGTTCACTTTGATAGTTGGGGCCAACTGCACTACTTGTCTGATAATTCAGAAATGATTGTTGGTTGGTAGTTTCAAAGATGTTTTGATTTTACCTTAGTACTACCTAATGGCTAGTTGACTAATGATTTTCAAGGGGGTGGTTCAACCACAAACCAGGTTGTCTTGAAGGCAATCCCATCATCTTGATCCCATGAACCCCAGTTGGAGTGCAGCATTGCAGTGCTGGTTCTAAAGTTGATCGAAGTCAAGGCATCACAGGGAAAAGCTAATGGGAGGGAACGAGAACTGGCTGGTGGTTGGGAGGTAGCGATTTGGAGCCAGGGATATCCCTATGGCCAAGGGGGAGCGAACGAGCTCCCAAAAGTGCCCTAACCAAATGGCAGATAAATCAACCACTACTAAGCATCATTGGCCACCAGTCCACCTATATTAACCCTGCTTAACCACAACGGGAACCGTTGCTTGTGCACATGCTTGTTGCAGAGGCACCAAGGGGTCCTCGCAGTTGCCGCACAGGTTCTTTGCGCGCGAATATTTGTTCATCTCGCAACATGCACCTCGATGAGAGCTCTTCAGCGGTTGATCGTTGGAAATCTTCGAAGATCATGGTGGTCCGTGGTGATTCATGTTAGTTAATGGCTTTTACAGGTTTGTACTGGTCAATGTTCATAATTAAGGTCCATGACTAATGTTGTTGTTTTTCTGTTGGTGTGGTTGGTAATACTATTGAATGATGGTAGCTATTGTTGGCCAATCAATCGTGAAAACCATGTTGAATAATTGATATGTATTATATGGTAAGGTACTTGGTTGGCCTCTTCAAGCATGTGTTGACTCCCTGGTATGATTCTCCAACTGCTCAAGATCAGCCAAGACCATGATATTTTGGCACACGATGGCATTGAAAACCTGTGGGAATCATCATCAAGCCTGTGCTAAAACCGTGGTCGAGCAGTCTTAATCATTGAACCGGTGATGGTGCACGATTCTTTTTGGAATGGAATCGCAGTGAACTCTTCGATAGGGGGAAACTCATGCAGAGTTTGCTGACAAGAAGCGAGATTTGTATGTATAGGAATAGGTTAGTAAGTTGGGGAGTTGAACGGATTATTTATCAATGTTAGTAGCTGGTTTGGACGCCATGGCTGGGCGCTCTCTTGCTTGTTGCCACGTGCCGCACACACGATTTGTCCCGATTTTTCCTGCGGCCTCCGCGATTCCCCTTGGTTTGACTGGTTTTACCAATGGCTGATGATGGTTGAACTATAGTGATTGATGATGGTGGCAGTCCAAGATTTTTGAGACCAGGCTGCATGATGGTGGATATGGATGGCAGGGTTCCTATGCTCGCATGCCCATGTTGAGCAGATCCATAGCCATGAGCCAGCCAGAGATGGCTGCAAAAGAGAGGGATCTCCCATGTCGGTTGACCAGATGTGACCAGCCACCAACCATTGACCAACATGAACCAGTGCTGCTTGGAAACCATCTGACTAAACCTGTTGAACCACCAACATGAAGCCCGTAAAAACATCCATGAACTCTGGCAGATACCTCCCACGGTCACGCATACGAACATGTCCCATGGGCGCAGCAAACGTTGGATCGCCCTGTCATCACCAAGCTCTGGTCACGTTGCCTCAATAGGTCACATCGTTTTGATGCTGGGGAAGTTCGCAGTGACGCATGACCGGCTGGGCTGGGACCCTGTGAAAAACAGCAGCAACATATGAAGCGGGTGATGCCCATTTGATGGTATAAGCCATGTTCTTGGTTGGGAAAAACCATTCGTGTGCTTAATGAGTATACGGGGATATCAACGGAAGCAATGCTTGAACGGTTGATCTTTGGATTGCTTTCAACGACCTTGTGATTGTTGAAGTGAGGCTTTGGAGGAGTCAACGCTTGGCGGCACTCAGTGACGGCCAGCCCATGACAATCACAGAAACTAACGCAATCTATCAGCCACAAATCATAGTAATCATGAATCACTACCATAACTCATAAGTACTGGTAGATATTAACCATCAATTCTGGATTGTTGACCAAATTTTGAGATTACTGTAGGCTTCCAACATTCGTATCATTTGTCTTAGCCAATTCCATGTCCATGGTAAAGACCTGCATCAACCCTCGAAAGGGAATTGGTCCCGGGCGACCGGTGTCGCAAGGTTTGGCACATCGAGTACCGAGTAGGGGCACGGGCACCCGTCCTGCCCTTCGCAGGATTCAAATTTACTGACGCACATTTTCATCCTGGTGGGTGTGAATCTGCAGCATATGCCGCTTGGCTAGCTCAGCTCTGACCCGGCGACGGGGAGGTGGTTTCGGCAAGCGCCCAAGAAAGCTTGGGATTGTCCTATCCTAACCTTCCTTTTAACTTGGAATAGTCGTGGTGGTGGTGGTAGTAGCAGTAGTCATCGTCGGAGCAGTAGGAGTAGGGGTAGGAGTAGGAGTAGTAGTTGCAGTAGCAGCGGCAGGAAGAGGAGCAGGAGTAGTCGTAGAGGCAGTGATAGTGGCAGCGGGTGATAGAAGTATATGGTGGCAGTCAGAAAAGCAGAGGTAGAAAGTGCTACACCTTTCTATCAAATCTAGCTCGATTTTGTAACGTCAACAGTGGTGATGACTGGACTTCTGACAGTCATGCCCGAGAGAGAGAGAGAGAGTGGTGATGACTCAGCAGCTGCATCGTACAAACGTGCGAGTAAGCGTAGCGATATATTGCAATATGCTTCCGATGCGTGTGTGTGTGTGTGTGCGCGATTATGCGTCTATGCACGTATAGACCTATACGCAAGTTTCTTCGCAATCAAATCTTTTTGCACCTGCACATGCGCACCACTGCACCGACTGCGCCACGGTCAAATTTATAATTTGCCCATGCGTGTGCTCATATGTTGCAAAATGGTGCAATTGTGGATCATGGGATGTATGCATGCTTATTTGATTTTATTTTTGGAAACACATACAGGCGGACAGGAACATCTACATGCATATCATATGATTATATTATTTTTACTGCGTTGGTTTTTAAATGAAAATGTGTAGGCACATTGGAAAACACATGAGGACGTCATGACTTAGTGAGACGTACCGTGATTCGTTTTGAAGTGCAAGCATGTCTCGAGGATCGTTGCTGGCAACTTTTGGTCGCCCAAAGCTTGTGGCCCGGCGTGAATCGATGGTCATCAAGGGGTGACTGACCATGGTTGATGTCGGTTGGCTGCTAGAAAAGCCTGCAGGAAACCTCTATCATTGATGGTTCAAATCATGGGTTTCCTGTAGATCTTCCCATCGTTTCCCATCAACCACTTCTGGGATGAAGCTGAGTTTAAGGATGGTTAATCGCTGAGGATTTTTTATCATGATCAATGATGGTACTGCTGATTTTCAAGATGGGCGATGGTTGTTGATGGTGACGTGATGGCGGTTGAGTTAGGAGTCACTAATAAGTAGGGAGACTGAGCAGCAGGAAAGGGGGTGAGCAACCAAGCAGTAGCTGTTGGTGACAACACTAATGGGATACCACTTTACCACGCACGATGAAGACAAGATAGCCATGTAAGTCCATGTGTGGCTATCTATGGCTGTGTATTTGTTGCTTGGTTGTTCCAGTGGCTTATGAACCCATCGGTTGTTGGTTTATTGTTGGTCAAGCGTCTCAGGGAATGGATGTAACTAATCAGCAGGTATGGCAGAGCTACTTGATTTGGACTATGCTGTTCATTTCTCAGGCGACCACCAGGCAAGTACATGCAATTGATTTCATACAGCTTTGGTAGTCCCCAACCCGGCAATGGAAAATCACAATTGTTCAGGGAACCCCCTGTTGGATGATTTGGAGGTTTGCCGGGAAACCAACCACAAATAACAGATTTTCCATTGCCAGGTTAGTTCACCAGCGGGCGGCAATTCGTTGGCAACGCTCCTACAGGAAACCCTTGGATTGCATGGACCCACCCACCGCCCCGGGAAATCTGGCGTCGGATCGCCTTTCAGGTCACATTCGCTGGATGTCGTTGAGCATGTACCTGCAGTTCCTGGGAGTGGCGACGGCTGCGAACCGGGAAACGGCTGCAACCCAAAATGGGGCCATGCCATGAAAAACTTGGCGCTTGATGCATTTCGCGGTGAAGGTTTACAACCTTTCATAGAACTTTGGATATGGTGGTTTCGTAAGTCATAGGGCTACCCCCAAGTTGGTGAGTAAAGGATGAGAACTGGGGGTCCCCTTCTGACCTGAGAACCCCCGACCTGCCCATGTGGCCCGGAGGTGATCCAGGGGCTCCGTTCCACGGGGCCGTTCTAAGGTTCGTGGTCTTCATTCTGTTGACGCCGCAGAAGGAATCCGTTGATGATGCTTGGGTGCACAAGATTGCGCATGTCAATGAAACTATGTTTACTTGGTGGTTAGATTGATTTTTTTGATTTTATCTAGAATTCGGGATGGTCGGTTGGTTAAAAAGTATATTTTTCATAGGAGCTGACACCACTGACCAGCAATGCGATCTAGTGGAACAGAGTGGAAGTATCAAATGCTCAAAGCACGGAACACTTCGTGAGTCTTTGTTAACAAATCTTGCAATCTGAGAGCCCATGGCTGCCGATGAACTCTCTACATCCCCAAGCAAAAGAACAGCAGTTCAGAACAGTGATACTACACTGGTTGGTTGTTTGATTCATATGTTTTTTCCCTATTGTAATTTTTTAACAATTGGTTGACTATTTTTCCAGAGGGGTTGAAACTACCAATCAGGATAGAAGCGCCGGAATTGGATTAGGGTAGAAAGGTGACAGTGAATTGGCACACGTAAAACGAATGAACTGATAGTCGTTCGAGTGAAGGGTTGGATGATTGAAGCAAAGTCGTGCGGACATGAAGCTTGCTGTGGAGGTTCTGCGCACAAGATTTGCAAATGTTGTTGATTGGTATGCTGATGGAGAAGCCAAAGCTCTACAGATGTCGGAACACATAATCTCCAAGGAAAGAGTTTCAGACAAACATGTGTCATCCAATCCTTGCAGCCTAGGGCTTTTTGTCAAGCTTCAAATTCATTCTGAACAGTCGGTGTGTTCCTGGGCAGCCAAAGGGGAGCTTCCCGGGCTTGTGGGCATTTCCTGCTTAGACTTTGAAAGGCCCGCTGAAGACCTCTTTCAATTTTATGTAGCTGGCGTTGTTTTGATGTTTTTTGGTTAACTTAAATGGTTTGATAAAGGTTATAACCATTGTATCATTGTTTTTTTTCGCGTTTCTCCCTTTTCGCAATATTCCAGATGGTCGAGAGGGGGGGGGTGTTCCTGCCATAACCGGAATTTTACCGAACTATTGGCCAATAAGATACTATTGATTGGGATGGCGAAACTAGCGAAACTCACCACCAACCAGTCAGTTTTGAAGGGCGCCTCACCATTCGTTCCATCCTTTCAGAATGGAAGAAAACAGCAGCGAAGTGCAGGATGCTGAAGTCAATCATCGACGGTCTGGCTGGGATGTGTTGGCAGCTCTTCCTACAGGGAAGTGTTTGGAATATTTTCAGATAAGTGTAAATTTTTACATACATACATGTACTTTGTTTTGTTCAAAACATGTATTTAATTTGAAATACAGGTGCATATTTAGATATCAATAAATATACATATAGGTTTATTGATTTATGTGTGATTTCTGCGAGTGCCTTGAATGTCCTTTGCTTTCAGCCGCCATCACGGAGGTCGTTACTTGAATGACTCTTTCGATCGCCAACGGACGTTGGCTCAAGGTTACGACGGTGGAAAAGCAGCTTGGGAGCTGCTCCAGGGTGAGGTGAGCCTCTGGTTGGAAACCCCGCTGTTTTGGCTGTTGGTTCTTGGTGAACCTTTTGGGGAGGACCCCAAGTGTTTCCTGGTGTGATTTTGGGGCAGGGCCCCTACCAGTGTGAAATCTCCCCGATTCACATTGGTAGCGGAGCCGACAGGCTCACGTATCACCGTGGAAAGCCGGGCGATCCGCAATGGCCGAGGGGAGTGGTGGTAGTGACAAGGGGCAAGCCATATGGACTCTCTTGCCCTCCTTCGATCCAGCCACTGACAACATCAGGGAATATGTTCAAAAGGTGAAGTTCCTGACCAACGTATGTCCACCCAAGGACAAACCAATGCTGGCTCCTCGATTGGCGATGCTATGCCGTGGGACGGCATGGGGGCAAGTCAACCGACTTGACCCGGCCAAATTGAAGGACCCAGAACAAGGAGTGACCACTTTGCTGCAGGCCCTCTCGTCTTGGGAAGAGGCCAGTGAACTCAAGACATACGAACACTTCGAGAAAGCTGTGTTCAAGACCTCGCAACGTCCAGACGAGTCCTCCCTGAGCTACGTCAACCGGTTGCAGGTCGCCATGGATGAGCTTGGATCTGTCGATGTCAAACAGGTCCACGCATTTTTGTTGTTGAAGCAAAGCAATTTGCTTCCTGAAGACAAGAAGAAGATCCTGACAATGACAGGTGGAGACATGGACACAGACAAAATCGCAAAGGCTATGCGAACCCTTTCCACCAATGTCCTCAACCCCGCGGCTGAGAACAAGAAGCGTGTCTATCCGGCAAACTTCGTGGAACCAGAGAATGACCCTCCAGAGCTTCCCGATGGAGAAGCCATGAATTACACGTACGCAGCTTCAGCTGAGGATGAGGAACTGGATGGGGACTTCGTAGAAAGCCTTGTTCAACAAGGCGACATGGACGCCTTGAATGTGGTGAACTTTGAGAAGGATCTAGAAGATCTTCTGCAGGAGGTGCCGAACCTCCACCAAGCTATGGTGGGATACCAAGAAGCAAGGAACAAGATCGTCGAAAAGAAACGCAGCCGAGGATTCTGGCCGCCATCGAAGGGAAAGGGGAAACCACCCTTCCAAAAGGGTTTCCGAAAGGGACAAGGCAAAGGAGGATTACTGGCAAAAATTGCCAGAACGAACTGTCGGCACTGTGGAGAACGAGGGCACTGGAAAGCAGAGTGTCCGTTGAGGCAGACCCAGGATCCCCCATCCGCCAGTGCCAATGTGGTGACCAACTTGTTCCAGAAGACTGAGAACACCTATGTCATTGAGGATGCGAACCCGGATGCAGCCCAGGTGATCTTCGAGGAGCATCACCCCGAGTTCAGTGAGGACTCTTCAGATGACGAGGCCGGGTCATGTACATATCTGCTCCACCAAAGCATCCGATCGATAGGAAACCATGCTGATCAGCCGTCTGAGTGTTTTAGTTTGAATCATTTTCTGCCACAGGTCAAAGCCTTTTTTCAGTCACGGCTCAACCATGCAAGGACGAGTGAACCATCACCCATGGAGTGCTATGTGAACAATCCCATCCTTGACGCCGTTCGTCAAGGAAAAGCGATCCTTGACACTGGAGCCAGCCGAAGTGTGTTAGGTGACGAGCTTTGGCCACACGTCAAAAAGAATTTGCCAAAGCGTGTCCAGCGGCACATCCGAGAAGCACCGAGTCGAATTGGTTTTCGTTTTGGTAATAATCAAGTCACATACAGTTATAAACAAGTGCATATTCCTTTATCAACACAAACTCATAGAATTTGGTTGATTGTTGAAATTGTTCCTGTCGTCACGCCTTTTCTTTTGAGCATCCAAGCCATGAAATCGCTAGGAGCACAGATCAATGTCGCAGAGAACACATGCTACATGTCACAATTAGGCCGAAGTATCTCACTTGAACAAAGCAAGAATGGCCTTTTTCTAGTCAACGTGTCTGAGTTGTGCCGACCTTCCAAAGCCAGTGCACTTGCAGCCACTATCTCTGAGAGCATTGAGCCCCCGCCTGGTTTCGACCCACTTCCTTGCGTTGAGCAACATGCCAACCCAGAGGGAAGCCATGACCATGATCAAGACGACTGCCGAAGCAATCATGGAGTGTCTCAGGTTGCTGTTGCATGTCCTCCTGAGCCAGCTCGAGATTCGAGCACCGGAACAGGAGATTGCTTCCGACCATGCCAACACCCTGATGGTGCTGTTGACCGAGGTGCAGGATCAGAAGAAGCGCATCGAGAGCCTCTCACGACACCTACAAAGACATCCTCTTGGAGGGTCACCAGTCAGGGGCGTGTCAAGTGGCAGCCGAGAACATCCAGTCATGGCCTTTGGAGACCTGTCGGACGAATCCTGGAGCGAGCTGGAAATGATCGAGGCTTCCATCGAGCGTCAGAACCAACCAGCAGCAACAGTGCCGCCAGCCAAAGCTATGGCTCGACCAGCCCGCATGCCAATTTCGACACCCTCACCACAGCGGGAAGTACCAGAAGCCGTGGCAGCACCAATGCCAACCATCCCAGCCATGCCAACGATGACCGGAGTTGCTCCAGTGCCAGCCGGAACCATGGACCCTCAGGCCAACCAACTGGCGTTGACAGCTCAGGCTGTCGAGACATGGGGCAACAAGAGGATTTCCTGGGGAAGAACTCACACTGGGAAGAGGTATGCCGAGGTCTACGAAGCCCACAGCTCGTACATCGACTAGCTGCGAGCAAGGACCAGTACGGCAACACCGGCCCAACAAGATTTCCTGATGTATGCTCAAGCTCGAGAATCTCACGAACGTTCCGCACTGAGGGGCGCACCATGAAAGATCCCGAGTTGCCGCCAGTTCCACTCCAAGTTGACTCAGCTTTTGAGTTAGATATGTTACTTCGATGTAGACATCACATGCCTGTGAACCCAAAACAGATTGATTTGTTGGAGGTTTACACTGAACCACAGAGCAAACTGACTCAAGCTGTCAATCAACAAGGTGGACGGGCCATGCGATTTACCCGTGCCGATGGGGATCTGAGCACCGTGGAAGGTCAGCTAAAGTTGATTCGGTTGATCTATCTCTATAATCCAAGACATGTATGGATGGCACCGGATTGCGCACCCTTTTGTCAGTGGAATCGATTTAATGAACAGAGGAGCTTGGGTACCTTTCAACGTATCCAAAAAGCCAGGAACGATGCCCAGACCCATCTCAAGTTGTGTGCATTGGTATGCAAGATTCAGCTGAGCAAGGGCCACCATTTCCACCTGGAGAATCCAGGCCAGTCGAGCATTTGGCAGCAACCCGATCTCCGTGCCGTTTGTCAATCGACAAAACCAGCATTCTTCGATCAATGTGAGTATTCACTGAAACATCCTGAAACCAAGGAATTTCTCAAGAAGAGAACCCGAGTGCAAACATCATCCCACCGCATGCACCGTAGTTTAGACCAACGTTTTTGTCAAGGTGGTCACCAACATACTCCGATTGCTGGAAGTTGTCGAGTGCAAGGGAGATCCATGTCTCTCTCTCGCTTTGCTGCCTCGTATCCATGGAAGATGGCCCGAGCTATTTCTCAGGTGATTTTGAATCCCCAACCTGAGGAACTTGTCATGCCAGTACATACCTGTGATCATTGGCTTTGTCCTGCCGATGGGGAGGAACCCGAAGAGACCATCAGCCCTCACTCTAAGAAACCACGGATTCATGAACCTGATAGAGAGGATAAGGGAGGGAAGAGAATTCACGATGATGTTTCCAAGGATGTTGTTGTTGACCCAAAGATAATTGAAGTCATGGAACAACTGAAAAATGAACTGCCGAAATCAGGGTCCACGACTTGGAGCGGACATAGTCATAGATTGGTCCAACAGGTACAAGGTTTCCTGCCAGACTTTCAAGTGCAGTCCGTGATGGCGTCCAAGGGTAGAGAGAAGTACATCGTTCATCCTGATAACCTGCCATATCGACATACATTCATCATGCACCGAAAGAGCCTGGAAGTCGAAGATTTGGGGATGGAACACATCGAAGATTTGTCCAAGAATCAACAAAGTAGAAGAGCTGCCCCCAGTCATGTCATGCTTTGTGTGTTTGGGAGACCCAAGGACCAAGGGACTTCAGTGCCTGCCCCTGCCGAATCCACACCACTGGCTGAAGAGATGCCAGCTCCTCCGAAGGAGCCACCATCTAGTGTCCCTGAGCACCCCGAGGTGCCAAGTGTGCCAGCCAGTTCGTGGACGTCAGCTGCAGCCACGATCTCCGGCCCACAATTTTTGTCACTGAGCGAGGCTGATCAAGGAATGATTCGAAAGTTGCACAACAATTTAGGACATCCCTCGGCTGAAAGACTTGCTCATCACCTTTCTATACAAAAGGCTCGTGACGAAATTGTGCAAGGAGCAAAACAGTTCCTGTGTTCCAGTTGTGCGGCTCGAAGCCCCCCAGCACTGCATCCCGTGGGGACTTTGAAAGAAGCTCGCGAATTCAATCAGCGAGTCAGTATCGATGGATTTGATTGGAAGAGTCAATCAGGATACCAGGCATACGTCATTCACTTCATAGACGAAGGAACCCACTTTCATTTAGGAAAGCGTAGCACTAGAGATGGAAGTCACTCCCAAAAAGTGTTTAGTGAGTGTTGGATGTCCTGGGCTGGATCCCCTCAAGAGATGATGATGGATAGTGCTGGTGAGTTCATTTCTGATCGATGGAAGGATTTCTTACAACAGGAAGGTATCCAACCTGTCCTCACAGCAGGACCCTGGCAGAGAGGACGCATCGAACGAGCCGGTGGCATAATCAAAGAGACTCTCAGTAGGATTGACTCCGAGCAGCCAATCACCACGGAAGCCGAGTTCGACCGAGCTCTGATGCAAGCCTTCAAAGCCAAGAATCAGTTAGCTTCGATCAAGGGGTTCTCACCGGAGCAATGTGTTTTAGGTAAAACCAGTAAGATCCCTGCATCCATTGCTTCTGATCCTTCCACTGTTTCTCACCTTCAAGCATCCGATGAAAACCCTGAGGGCGACCTGTTTCAAAGAGCATTGAATCTAAGGACACTGGCACGTAAGGCATTCATCGATGCCGACTATAGCCAGGCAATTCGCAAAGCCATGTTGCGACGCTCCAGAGGGGAACAAGTCAATTGGGAATGTGGTCAACCATGCATGTTTTGGGACAAAAGAAAATCCCCAAACATATTGGAAAAGGGGCGTTGGTGTGGGCCTGCTCAGGTTGTGATGATGGAATCCAAGACCATAGTGTGGATCACTCACATGAACAGACTCCTTCGTTGTGCCCGAGACAACCTCCGACCTGTCACCCTCCATGAGTTGAACCAACAAGCTTCTTTTGTACAACAAGCTGACCCTCAAAGGCTACAACAGCTGTCGGAACAACTGAGTAGGAACCTTCGTGAACGAAGTGGCATGTTCCAGTTCTCGGATCTCAGTGATGTTGTCCCAGAGACCAATGAACATCAAGACGAAACTCCGAGAGGTCAACAACCGGAAGAGGAACCTACTAGGAGACAGTCAAATGTAGGAGCAGAAGAATTGCCAGATTTCTTTGAACTGCCTCAGCGAACTCCCATACCAGACCAAAATGATCCAGTACCGAGTACACCTGCACAGTCCAGCGGATATGCACCATCGTTAGGCGAAACCGATCCTGAAAACACCGAAGTTAATGATAGGGAACCCCCTGAAGGGGAAATTCAGGAGGCTGGGAATAATGACATTGTTCACAATGCATTGATAATTGAACATGCATGTGAAGGATCGGAGGTTCTCAATGACGAAGACACATTGTGGACCGAGCCCATGGACACAGATTTCGACCTGTGTTCTTTCGAATTCACTTTGCCACGACAGCAAGTTCAGAGATACTTGCTCAATCCCATAGAAGGCACCGCGTTTTTGACCACAGCAGCCAAACGGTCTCGGTCCGAAGTCCAGTTCAGCAAACTGACCACTGCTGAGAAGGAACGATTCAATGTAGCGAAACGAAAGGAACTCGCTTGTTGGATGGAAACCAAGGCTGTGAGTAGGATCCTTAGAACCAAAGTTCACCCTGATCGTATAATGACCTCTAGGTGGATCTTAACATATAAGGATGACCCAACCTCAGCCGATGGCCGTAAGGCCAAAGCCCGTTTGATCGTCAGAGGGTATCAAGACCCTGAAATAGATCAAGTCCAAACAGACTCACCGACTTTGACAAGGGACGGCAGGATGGTTTTGTTTCAAACGGTTTGTTCCAGACACTGGGATATTCAAAGTTTTGACATCACCACAGCATTCCTTCGAGGACGCTCTGATGGTAGGATCCTTGCCATGGAACCAGTAAAGGAGCTCCGAGAATACATGAACCTAGGAGAAGATGAGGTGTGTTTGTTGGAGGGTAATGCCTACGGAAGGGTAGATGCCCCACTTTTGTTCTTCAAGGAGTTCAAGAAGCAGTTGGAGAGTGTTGGTTTCGAAAGCCACCCCCTGGACAGTTGCCTCTTTCTTTTAAGAAACAAACAAGACCCGTCAATCCTCGATGGAATCTTAGGAACTCACGTCGACGACGGGGTGGGAGGAGGTAATCAACGATATGAAGAAGCCTTGTCCAAGCTCCAGAAACTTCTTCCTTTTGGTCAACGAGAATACCGTAAGTTTCGGTTCACCGGTTTGGATATTGAACAGCTTCCCGACTACTCAATCAAGATCAGCCAAGGGGATTATGTGCATAAGATCGATCCTATCAGCATCCCAAAGAATCGTAGAGAGACCAAAGAGCTTCCCGCAGAACCACATGAGGTTCAGTCCCTCAGAGCCCTTTGTGGCAGTCTCCAATACGCTGCCGTACATAGTAGACCAGATCTCGCAGCCAAGGTATCCTTCCTTCAGAAACAAATTGGATCAGCCACTGTGGCCACTTTGATGGACGGGAACCGAATTTTGACGGAAGCGAAAACCACTTCCAACACTTCTGTGATCGTTAGACCACTTCCTTTGTCGGAAGTCACCTTTGCCAGTTTTGGGGATGCCAGCTTTGCTTCGGCTTCTCAGTTGAAAGCTCAACAAGGTTTGTTCATAGTGGCTTGCACCAAGGAATTGTCTGAGAATAAGAGTACCGATGTAAGCCCCATTGCCTGGAGCTCCAAACAGATTGGCAGAGTGGTCCGGTCAACGCTCAGTGCTGAAGCATATGCCATGAGCTCATCTCTTGACAAGCTCACTTGGATTCGGTGCATGTGGCATTTTGTGTTGGATCCGAACTTTCAATGGCAGAAGCCAGAGAAGTCACTGCAACAGTGCCCAAAGGCTCTGTTAATCACAGACTGCAAGTCTTTGTATGATCTTGTTACTAAAGTTGCCACACCAAATTGCGAAGAGTGGCGAACAACGGTAGAAGTCATGCTGATTAAACAACAAGCCCATGGACACACAGATTGCAGGTGGATCTCAACCGCCATCATGCTGGCAGACGCTCTCACAAAACCCATGGATGCGTCTTTTCTCCGAACAGTAATGCAATTAGGTCGCTTTCGCATCTTCGATGAATCACAAACTCTTTTGAATAATTCTCATAAACGTAATGCACAGATGTGGATTAATCAACAGAAGATGGTTCAGACATCAACAACGACCTAAAGTACATTCAAAAAGAGAATAGCATCCGTGTGATTTCTGCGAGTGCCTTGAATGTCCTTTGCTTTCAGCCGCCATCACGGAGGTCGTTACTTGAATGACTCTTTCGATCGCCAACGGACGTTGGCTCAAGGTTACGACGGTGGAAAAGCAGCTTGGGAGCTGCTCCAGGGTGAGGTGAGCCTCTGGTTGGAAACCCCGCTGTTTTGGCTGTTGGTTCTTGGTGAACCTTTTGGGGAGGACCCCAAGTGTTTGCTGGTGTGATTTTGGGGCAGGGCCCCTACCAGTGTGAAATCTCCCCGATTCACAAGATAAGTGTAAATTTTTACATACATACATGTACTTTGTTTTGTTCAAAACATGTATTTAATTTGAAATACAGGTGCATATTTAGATATCAATAAATATACATATAGGTTTATTGATTTATGTACATATACATATTTGCAAATGTGCAATTATTTGTGTATGTGTATGCCGGTGCATATATGTGCGTGTTTGTTTTTCTACATACATGTATATCTCTCTATGTGCTGTAAATGTGTTCGTGTGCACTTGGATGCATGCAATGATTGATGAATGATGCGCAGCATCCAAACAGGTTGGCTGATTAGCTAGTTCTGAGTGGTTCTACCAGCCAGTGTGCGTTAGCCATGGGGTGTGTGCTTAGAATCACGACCGGCAGCAGCGGTGCCATCGAATGATTTTATTTTCCAGACTGGTTCGAACAAGGTGATAGTGTTGGAAAACGATCAGCACTAACAGAGCCCAAGTCTGCAGGATGAATATCCTCACGCCAAATGTCCATTCAGAATTTCTCGATGTCAAAGCCCAGTGCCATATTCAAGGGCTTTCCCCATCCACCGCCCTGCACCTCAGATTATGAGCATGATCTTCATCGACACCCCGTCACCTGTTTGCAATCTCCAGGGTTTTGGCTCATGGAGTTGGCACGCGGTTTTTGAGCAAAGGGGAGGCGCATTTGGGCAACCCCTGTGGGATGGGGGTTTGAATATGGTCTCCTGCCTCCAACCATAAGCCTTACCACGGAAACGATCCGCACTCAAATGATCCAGGCACTTTCTTGCTTCATAGTGGCTCAAAGCCTGCTGCGGTGAGAACACGAACTGTCGGTGGCATACGGGGCTGGAAACTAACACTGATCCTCCAAGATGGTGTTTGAAAGCTTGATTACGATTCTATTGGGATACGTTACTTGGAGGATGCAATTTTGTTTTGGGGTGACTACGGTATACCTTGCCAAAGACGAAGCCTGTCGTACCTTTAGCCGTCCAGTACTGTAGATACATGTGAACACGGCTGGTTGCTGCTTTGGCATGGCCTTGGTTGCTTGTTGCTCTGCTTTGGCTGATTCTTTACCATGGCAAGTTGCATCCCACAACTGGTTGGTGGCTACAAACATTTTCGATTTTCCCTAGTCTTACCAAATGGCTGGTTGGTTGACAAGCATATTTTCAAGGGGTAGTTCCACCACCAACCCGGTAAGGTAGAAGCACTAACCCTGAACTAAGCATGGGGTGCACATCCAATGGATTACATGTGTCATGTTGGCGGCTTCCAAGGCTCACTGCTGTGTGTCAACTCTTGATCTCTTTGGCCTCGGTGTGGACGGAGGCTAAGCTGAAGCAAGCGATGGCAAGCTATGGCAAGTTACGTACGTTCTTTTTTCGAAAAATCTCCCAGAAATGATGCGAAAATCGACCGGAAACCATTACAATTAGTGCTTAGAACTCGAGGCTTTCCCAGGGTTGCAGCCTGTGATTCGATCTACATGTCTAATGGGCATACCTGAGCTATGGACAACACTCCCAGCAGTTCGTGTTGCGCAACGTCAACCTCAAGGGGGTAGCAGAGCGAGGAACCAGCGCAGCCCACAGCATGATTGACAGAATTAAAGACTTCAGGTTGGTGGTTCCAAACATGGCTATGGGTCAATATTGACCATCAATAATGGAAGAGAATAACCAACAAACTCATAGGGAAAACCATGGTTAATGATAGGGAACCAGGGGTACTGTACAGGGTTTTGACCCACTGCCACATGTCTTGCTTCGCCCAGTATTTAGAAACTGATGCGTGGTTGGTTGATTGACCCACTTTGTTGAGAGGGGTTCAACCACCAACCAGACATACATATAGATACATGCATACATATACATGATTACACGTGTGTGGGTGTGCGTTCGGATGTATGAATTATAAACGAAATGTGATATATTGTATTGTAATGTAATGTCGTGTAGTGACGCGCAATGTTCTGCAATGCGATGCAATGTATGTAATGTATGCAATGCATGTAGGGTATGTGCAATCTGCTCAACGTATGTAATGGGCAGTATTTTCTGTAATACATGTCAGACATGCATGCATAGACACATACAATATGTAAATATATACACCACATGTAGTGCAATGTGTGTGTCATGCATGTGATGCAATGCAGTGAGATGTACTCCAGTGTGATGGAATCCATTGTGATGTAGTGTTGAGGTGTGTTGAGTAGGTATGCATGTATGCATGTGCGATTGTGTGAATGTAGGCAAGTATATGTGTTTGAACCATATGCATGTGCCACAATGTGCATTATGCATTGATCTGTATTGCGCGTACTGCACGCAATGCATGTAAAGTATGCAGCATATCTTGGATTATGTACCTTACTATCGTGTCTTGTGCCACGATACATAGTACCATGTACAGTAATTAATTATAATGCCCTGTGCATATGCTTGTATTGGTGCATAATGCAGCATGGCCTACACACTCGTGTTAGAATCGGCGCTCACCAATGTAGCACCTACCAAGGTGGGCGATAGTGTTCTGTATCCAAGGTGTCTTGGACAATCATTTTTAGTGACTGCTTACCATGGCTCGGCCAGAACTGGTGATCAAATGGTTACTTTGCCCGTGCAGGAACGATCATCCAAGCAGTGCCACTGCAGAGCCCCCCTGCTGCTCAGGAAATCTCTGCAGGCCGATCAATGATGGCATGCCTGCAGCTTGGTCGAAGTCAGACAGCAGCGTCAACCCACCATATCCACCATGTTTTATGGAATCATGGGCAAATCATTGCCAACCTATGTATATCCGCCACAATACCCATAATGTACATCATGCTTTTGCACCATAAAGATCATTGTGCTATACATCCATTTGAATCGCACCACTTGTTGGTACCTTTTGGTTGGCAGTTCCCTGGTTACGATGATGTACCAACTGACCTATCCAGCCATTTTGTGTGGACCTTTCGGCCTGAAAGATTGGCTGATTCAGTCTTGGTTGATTTGTCATAAAGCCCATGATTGGATGATGATTCGTGAGACTCACGACTGTTAGTCATGGTTTAATAATGGTTCACGGTAAGTTGGCTACCACTAAGAGTTAGCATCAGTTGATGAACCATCTGATGGTTGATGGTCTACAATCAATCGTTGGCTGAAGTAGAATTATCACAATGATGCTTAAAAATCATCATTAGAGATTTTGAGCAACCATTGATTTTTGGACTAGCCAATGTCCAGTTGCCACAAAGACTTACAGACGAGCCAACCCGCAGAACACGCAAGCCTACCATTTTGGGAAAAGGATGGGTGCTGCTGATTTTTACTTGCCAGAAGATGGGCAGATACGATTGTTGACAAATGGGGAGCTTGTCATGACCTGCCCAGCAACTTGTTAGTGACTCCCAGTCTATGTATAGTATATGTTTTCATTTGTATTCATATGTATATATTTAAACCTGTAGTCATTTATCTGTGTATGTATGTATATATACCGCTAAAGCTGTTTGCTGGATCCTGGAAGCCCCAACCAGGGCACCAGGAACCAGCCGTGGGACGAAGCCGACCACAGCCAGTTGCTTTTGAGGCTTGACGAAGTGCAGATCTTTGGATCTGTGATCGCCGTTTCCGTGGCGGTGGAGTGGTTGATCAGGCACTGCGCAGCGGTAGTCGAAGTGGGACAGGGTATGGTGGGGACTTGGATATGCAGCTGGGGTTGTAACCATGGTTAGTTACGCCCTATAAGGTAGCTGAACTAACCCCGTTACGAAACCATGGGAATTGTGACCACTTACTAAGTGGAGGATGCACATCCAAGCAAGGAAAAACCTAGATGTGTATATACGGTCGGACAGCTTGGGCATCACTCGAGATGGTGATGGACAGAGAGAGTGTAAGACAGCTTGACGAATATTGATTAGAGATACGGGTGGTTGGACGACCTTTTGGTCCAATCAATCTACGGTTCAGGGGTACCGCAGGTAGGGCGCCCCTTTGTTTTTGAACCCCCCTCTTTCTGAGCCACCCAATTTGTCTTTTGGAACATGATCACCGCCGCTACCAACCGAATGGCCAAAACTGAACGCCATTTGGCCCGGACGATGACCGACCATACAACAGCGGTATGGCTGGTACCCAACAATGGTTGAATACACGGAGGTCTGCAGCTTTCCTCATCCAGTCTCAGTTCATGGCCACGTCATTGGCCTGCCACACCAGGCCAAGAATGGACCTCCAAAGTGTTTGCATCCAGCCAGTTGGATCCTATTTCATACACTCCTGCTGCTCCTGCTGACACCAGGTGATAATTCCATTTGCTATTGGCCCTATATCTATTTGATTTCGCGCGATCGATCATTTGCTGCATCTATAAATGCATTCAACCCTCCACCTTAACTAATGGTATTTAGTTGCTTGTGTTTTTCTATTTTATCTGTATGTGCTAATTCTATTCATTCTTCTCTAGCTACATGTTTTTTGAATCATATCTGATTTGATCGAATATTACTTTCTTTCCCACTGTAACCTTTTCTGGTCTTATCAAATTGTGTCCAAGTTTACCCGGTCTTATCTAGTCTGTTCTGAATTGCTTTCATCTCATCTTATTTGATCTATGTACTATCTTATCTCTTTTATCTATCGTATCGATCCTATCTACGTGCCTTTTCACAATCTATTTATTTATCTCTCTGTATCTCTGTATCTCTATATCTCTCTATCTGCTCTAAGCCAAGCCAATCTGATCTAGTCTCATCCACCTATCTATCTATCTATCTATCTATCTATCTATCTATCTATCTATCTATCTATCTATCTATCTATCTATGAACTGTTTGTGTTCCATTGTTTCGTGGTTTCTGGGTATTTCAACAACATGTCACAACTGGAACTTCCATTTCGGTTTCGCAGGGAATGTTTGCCACTACAACTTGGTACTGTGGCCACGCATGGATTTGCGAGCCTCGCATCGCAGGTCGCGTATCGGAGCCTTACTTGATACAGCAGAAGCTGAGACTATGTGACTTGGACCAACTGTAGAGCTTCTCTGGTAGTCAACCTGCGCTGAAACCCACCAGTTTGATAGGTGAACCAGCTCTAATCCACGTGGATTTTCCGCGCAACTAGGTTGGTTTACCAGAGAGTAGCACAACATGGTTGAGAGTTCAATTGCGCTTGTTTGAGTAATGTTCACCGGCCGGTGTACAGCTAGACAAAACTGGTAATTAATGCAACGAGTCCTGGTTGCTGATTAATGCGGACAACGGGGGTTTTATTTAACCAGCGTGGCTCATAGCCAACCATTTGTGAAGAGTCAACCAAAGGATCCTTCCATTGTAATGGCAGCAGGTGGCCTCTGGTCAGGCACTCGTAGAAGTCCCTTAGTGTTGCAGCTTATATACAGCCCATAGTGGCTGATAGATAGTGGGTTGATGATGGTTAATGAAGGTGAAGATGTGCCGAGCTGGGCAAGCATCCAAACGCCATGGGTAGCTAACATCCCGCCACTTCGAATAAAAGTGAATGAACTGTTTACTTCGCCCCGTCAATCTGAGGGTCTTGGACTCATGGCACTGGAGAGAGAGAGAGAGAGAGAGAGAGAAAGAGAAACAGCTGGGGGACCTGCGTTTTCACCCACATTCACATGTAAGCATTTTGCTGGGGGCCGCGTCCTTGAATGTTTTTTTTCGCTTTGAACTGTTCCAACACTCCACATGCTTTCAGACCTGTCACAAAGGGATGGTCACAACCAATGTATGCAACATCCAACGTGCCCTCGAGGATTGTTGGCTGATGTTTGTTGTCATCCCCTGTAGGTAACCATTATTAAGCAACATTCATCACTTCCCTTTGGTAAACAAACCTAGGAGCAAAAAATCACCATGTTTCCAAGTTTAAGCCAGTACAACGGTGGATTTTCCACTTCCGGGTTAGTTTCCGGAGTGGAACCACTTTTCACTCTTAACATTCCTGAGTGCCTCGGTTCTGAGGCTTGGGAGTTTTCGGAAAATGCTACGAGCTGTGTGCGACCCGGCAAAACATCTTCGGGGATGCTGGGCAACAATGCAGGGACACAAACAGATGCATCATGATGTACTTTTATGTCTGAAAACCTGGATGTATATAGTTTTCTTTGGCGTGTCTTCTGATGCACGCTGTTCTCGTCTTTTTTGTGGAAGTTTGCATCTTGTCCCTCAGCCTAGCTGGGACAGACCTTTTGGCCTATTGGCGATGGAGAGTAATATATACATATTTGAACAGGTCACACATGGTACCGCCGCCCTCGTACCATCCGGTACCCACTGTCGGTCGAGTGGGTAACAGGGGGCACTCAGACGGCCATGACTGGAAGAAGAGGGGGGGCTAGAAGAGCCTTTAGATCCCATGCTTGCTGTGGACCCATCGAATAGTGCCACAAGGAGTCTGACTTCGGGGCTGATGGACTGTCTATTCGGATCGACCGTTTCTATGTTCTTACTTCTGTAAGTGCTGTTTGTGCCACCATTTTTGGTGGCTATGCTAAGATCATGTTGTACGCAAGATGTTTGAAGGCGACAATATATGCATGTCGTTGCACTAGGCCCTTCCCTGTCGCAGCTTCTACTCACCTTTGCACATTAGGTCCAACATGGGCTAAACATTAAAGCATGAGCAGTTGGTGGTTTCAAACACATTTTATCTTGCCCGGTAGCTAGGATGGTTGGTTGGATGACTCTTTCTGGAGGATTGTTCTGTGTAAGGTTGGCGTCAAAGCTGCGTAGGTGAACATCGCGATTCATGCATGTCAAGGATATTGTTAGGGGTGCAAGCTCATCCACATTTCAAAAAAACGTTGAAATCAGCCAGCATGGATCAATCAGAAGCATTTAGATTTTGCTTAATTAGCAATCATAAGGGCAAAAAATAAGCCAAGCAACATCAACCAAACATCAACCAACCTCACCGAGATCATTGCGGCAACTCAGGCGACGGCGCAGTGCTTTTGGACAGCAACTTGTGTATTCAGGGCAGTTCCTTGGCACAGGTACCCCACAACGGGAGGCCACATCCCACCATGGCAAGCAGGGCACCGACCTGGCGTTACAAAGTTTGGGGCAGAATTGTCGATGATCTAGCAAGATCATCACTGGTTGGTGAGATTTTCTATGGAATCCATGGCTAGTAATGGTTGATTTCATAGGGAATAAGTTACGCAAAAACTAGTGATTAAACAACTGGTGGTATCAAGAATGACTAGCTGGTGATTCTCAGGGAGCGATTTGGAGCCAGGGGTATCCCTAAATCCCTTTATAAAGGGGGAGCGATTCAGAGCTACAGGGAGGGGTGAAACCAGATGGTAGGTGAACATTGTCAGCTGTTAGGCAAAGCCCAGCATCAAGATCCACTATGACATCAAGATCCACTTTTGACCACCTATTACTGTCCATTACCATCATTTAGTAGAATCATACCGGGGAAAACGATGATGCAGAACCTGAAGGTCACCATAGAGGATTATGAAACTGATCAAATGCTAAACTTTGCACATTTGGTAGTTCTCCCAGCCTTCTGGGGAAAGGAATGATGGGGTACATTTTTCTGGCTCAGAAACAAGCAGTCTTCAAGGGCATATGCTGCAATATGAGGGCATGTCACTGCTACCAAGTCATCATCCCTTCTCCAGTTAGTAATAGCTGAAACACGAAATTTGCCCCGCGAGATCCCGTGAGTGAACAGGCGTTTGATGGTTGAAACATGCGACTCACAAGTTTACCGTATTATGCATTTTATTCCTTAACTATTAGTTGATTGATGTTGGCAGTTGATTCTGACTTATTACACAAACAAACTGCCAACAATCATATAAATCAACTGCCAACAATTATACAAATCAACTGCCAACAAGTATATAAATCAACTGCCAACAATGATATTTTTTATATCAATCTACTGGTAGATGTTGGCAATTGATTCCGAGGTTTACCAACTTCTCGATTTTCAGCGGGCCAAGGTCATGAGGGTTTGAAGCACCTGTTGATGACCACAGCGGACCTGATGCTTGGCAGTGCTGGCGGGCCGAATCCGGGTGTCCCGAATCGTGTGTGTGTTTGACGGGGGGAAGGCTACCAGGAGTTGCCATGTTGCTGCGCTCAGTGAACTTATGTTTTTTTTTATTGGTAGATTAACTGGTTGGTGGTTTGATTTTTTCCTCTAGTATTGCCAAATGGCTGGTTGTTTGAGACATATTTTTCATAGGGGTTGAAACCACCAACCAGTTCATATCTAATGGTGAATGGTTGATGGTGACTAATGGTCAATAGCAATGGTTAATATACGCCATGGTTCATAGCATTGGTTGCCAGCAATTTCGAACAAGGGCTCAGAGGTGCCAATATGAATAACTATTGTGGCGAACAAGTTCATCATCGTTCATAGTTGATAATGAGTGATAATATGATAAGAAGCCAAAAAAATATATAATTGGGCAACTAATATCCTAAGAAACCAAAATAATTGGGCAACTTACATGTACTAACTATACTTTTTGGTACGTGAGCCATCCAAGCATACTAGGGGTACCACATCTACCAACTATACGAACCCTGCTGGATCAGAACCAACCATCAGCCGCAGGTGAGGCTCCCAACAGCTGGACCCCGAGATCGTTCGGATGTCCACCAGAGCTACATTTCGGGGCCACCCACAGCCCTGTTACAAGCCAACATGGCTATGGGTCAAGCAGTTATCCATCAATTTCATGGCTTATAATGACCAAGCAAATCATAGGGAAAACAGCCTGGTTAATGATAGGGGAACCAGGGGGACAAAGGGTTTTGACACGCAGGCATTTCCCTATTTCAATGTCTTGCCCGTTAATGTTGATTACTATCCGCGGTTGCTGAACATTATGAACCATGGCTGTGATCATCCATATTTTTGTGCCTCCATGTTGACAAGCCGCCAGCCATACGGGGAATAGTTGTGTGGTGAATGTCAGATATGCGCGTTTATTCTACTGTAATGGATTTCCCATCAGGAGAAGAGGGATGGGTGAGAAACAACACCGTTGCACTCGTTGCACCCTGATGAATTTAACGAAACATCCCACCAAGACATGCGAGTCCTGAGCATGACAACAGCAAGCCGATTCTGCCATCATTTTGAGTTGTCAGGGAAGGGCCCTGGCTGACAGAAAGCCAGCTGCTGTTTTTAGATGATCTACGTGAGTGATTGCTTGACTTGAGGTCGCAGCTCTTGGAGTGGGAATATTTGGGAATACAAGCATTAAGATTGGCAACCAATGCAACCACATATTTGTGTTTGGTCTTATGTCTCCCGAAGTGCTTGAGCTCATGTTCTGAACATCTATTTGTTGGAGTTATAAGTGGTGCCACCCAGTACTCGTCAAATAGCAGGTCCCTGCAGAGGTAGAGAAGCCAGACACAACACCCTTTGCTCAGGAAAGCCTCCGGCAATTCAACAGATGCAAATCTGGATCAATCAGGACGAATCATGAGTTTCAAAAGACGGACTTAAATTCTACAGATTTCATGCGGAATCTTCAACCCCAATAAATCATGGCAAAACCGATCACAGGCGATTCGTTTTCTAATTGAAAACCAGCTATCAAAGTTAATCAGAGGAAGTCACAACCATGGTCATCATTCATCATGTGTCGTTAATGTTGAACCTGCTTTTACTTTTTTAGGTATGTTCAACCATTCATTACCATTCAAAACCATTCATCACCATTCATTACCACTCATAACCATTCATACCCATTCCTAACCAGCATTATACAACCATTCTTAACCGTTATGAACCATTCTCAACCATTCAACCATGGCTCTATCATCAATCATCCTACCTCCGGTGTAGCAGCACCCCTCCGGATTGGCAGTGCCCAGCACTGCCCTTCAGCACTGGCTGAGGCAAGGGAAAGATGTGCTGCGGTACGTTGCGGACGATGAGAAGTTCCGTGGCGAAGAAATGTTCAGTAGATGTTAACCCAGGCTTTTAGGGATACCCCCTATTAATAAACCAGGGGGTTATTAATCCTGGGTTGACATTAGATTTGTTTACCAGTTTTTAACTCTTGAACATCTGCAATCTACAGTTCTTTGAACATAACTCTTAAGCTTAGTTTTGTAAGTCATCAGTTGGAATCATGCTAGTCCATAATCTATGTAGAAAAGTCTATTTCAAGAAGAAAGACTATAATGTATAAAAAGCAATCCGTGTCAACGAAAACAGGTGGTTTAGAAGAAGTGATGAGCTAAGCTGTGAAAGGGACATCAGTACCTATCGCTTTAAAGGACTGCAGCTACCGGCCAGAGACCAAATGGTAATAGCCAATGGATCTTCCGAAAGGAATGGTAGGACCCACTTCATGGTTAGCATCAGAAGTATCAGAACTCCAAGAACCAAAACAATGGGATCCAGCATGACCAGCTGTTTTGTAGATTGCTGACCCCACAGACTTACCCACCATACTCGGGTAGCTACATAGCTGTCACAAGAATTGCCATTCCGAATGAATAAGTAATCTCCAAAATGGCTCAGAATCCAGCCAACAACATCAGATTGAGGGAGCCCCCAGCAGCTATAAGTTGGATGATAAACGCCTATAGCTGGAAGTTCACCCCAGTTGAGTCATAAGTTATAAGCCAACTACGAAATTGTTGGGTGACCACCTTCAGCTTCCGACCCAGGCCTGGGGCATGGAATTAGCATCGGCAACACAACCAGTGGACAGATCCATGTCATGACACAGAGGTCCCACATGAAGACCGACCACCAGAAATGGGACAGACAAAAATCACTGAGTGTTCTGTTTATGCCTTCGCGGCCCGAAAAAGGCAGTCATTTCAGAACTTTCTGGAGATGTCTTCGGACAGCGATCGCAGGAGTCCTTTGACCGCAGGATGATTTTAGTGTGGTTGATGATGATCAATGATTCAGGATGAGCAATGGGTCGAAACAGGTGATAGTAGTGGATGGTCGATGCGAATGTTGCAGTTATTGGTGTATTGATTGTCCCACGGTTCATGGTTACAGGAGACGGCATCTAACTTATAGCGAGCAGTGGCACCATGCGGCAGTCAGCCCCCTTCATGAGCGTTGGCGTTCCATCTTGGAAACCCATCTTTGGCACGGTTGAAAACCAGTTTCTGGCTATGTTTTCAGAGCAGCGTTGAGAAATGCATGAAGATCAAAACTAGATTTGAAGATTATTTTTGCACATGAGTGTTATTTTTGAAATATCGTGTGTTTTTTTGATCGAATTGCAGGAAAACGGCTTGCCTAAGCCCTTGCCAAACTGCCAGTTCGTTGCAAATGTTTGCAAGGCTCTAGGCCTTACGCTTTGGTCACCACTATTTTACTGACACATGAAGTGTTTGATTATGGATTCTAATGTTATCGTGTGAGATTGATACTATTTGATCTATTGTGTTTCACTGTCGTTTTCACTACCAGTGGACCAATGAGAATATACATTCTCAACGGTGTCAGCCTCTCCATTTGTTCACCATGCCTTGCATATTGGGGTGAGTGGACCCACTGTTGATGTTTCTGAGGTGAGCATTGACCGAGCTTAATGTGCCATTCTTGAAGCAAAAAATGCCAAATCTTCATGACATACCAACATTTGTTCACCATTTGGCACAGGGTCAGTTTGGGCCCCGAACGTACCCCAGCTGTTCACATCCTACGTAATTGGTCACACTATTGACATGTTGACCAAAAAAAGGCTTTTTGTTGCTTGGAAACTTGATCCATGGCCCGTACTATCAGCTGATAAGATGGATACATGAGATTGATGAACCATATGGTAGCCATGACATGCCATGACTGATTCATTGATGGCCTCTCCCTTTAGGCAGGCTGTACCTCCCCCCCCCCCCTGCCATTCTTTGTGAGTGGCTGGAGGTGCTCCTGATGTGGCACCCCCTTGCCTTCGAGTCTCCTTACGTGGGGCAATGAATTCTCGCGATCCTCGGTTGCGCCCGAGGGGATAGGCCAACGAATTTGGGAGGTTCTTAAGCCATATGGGACCCCAAGAATGATTGGCTTATTGGTAAAAACAATTTGGAAAATATAAGAACTGATTTAGGGGGTCCTCTATTTTTAGAAATCGCCATTTCTTGGAGCCACCAACCAATGGGCAACAAAGAGCACAATCACCGCAGGTATCAGCCACAGGTGTACAACCAACACTCTCTGACTTCCTGTGGTAAAGGACTCGGGTCATATTTCTTTCATGGCCTACCCTGGTTGACTTGAAAACTTTCCCATTCAGTGCGCTCAGTTTGTGATTGTTTCGGGTTGAGTCTCAATCGTGGCCAATGCTTTTTGTCTATGCACCGGGTGTTGTTCTTCCACCTTTCATGGGCCATTGATGGGATGACACTAGTCACTAACCAATCATGATTGCTAGGATTGGCTTATAGCTATGTATCCCACTGTAGTTTGGACAGCATGAGTGTTCATGCCACCAGCCAACAGTCATCCATGGTGAATAGTTATAGTAATCATCGTAAATTCTGGTGATTTCTGGCTTTAGACTGGTGCCATTGCTTGGCCAAGAATTGACATAGGCCAATAAAGTTCAAATCGCTGCACCTTTGGACGTCAACACAGTGAGAGACGTGTAGTTCAAACACGCAGTAATGAACATCAACCAACCACCATTCAACCACCAACCAACCACCAACCACCAACCAACCACCAACCACCAACCAACCACCAACCACCAACCAACCATCCATAGGCCACTGATTCCTGGTTGATCCTGGCTGTGGTCCAAACAGCGGCCAGCACCAGGTGCCCTGCGACATCTTCCACGTGCCCATGCCGCACGGCAGCGGGGCGTGTCACCTCTTGGCGCTGCGCGAAGATGCGGAGCGTGCCGTTCCGTTGGTGGACGAAGGGAGCCCAGTCGCTGGAGGCGGTGAGGACATGGGGGGAGAGGTTCATGGTGTGGTTGGTATAGGTTGGTATAGGTTGGTATAGGTCGGTTGGTATGAGTTGGTATGGGTTGGTATGGGTAGGTATAGTTGGGTTGGTATGTTTACAAGGTGGTTTTACGAGAGGTTGGTGGCTGGTATATTGTTACGAGCTGGGCTTTGCAGGTGGTGTAGTTGGACCATTTTGGCAGATACAATTGTTGGGAGACTGCCATGACGGCAACGGTCTCAGTTGAACCAAGCCAGAATACTTGAGGAATATGCCTCCGAAAATCACTAGAATGGGAGAACTTGACTGGGACCTCTCAGTGATCATTCGGATGATTTTCACCACGAAACTGTTGGGTTTTTGTTAAATCATTTCTGGCAATATTTGGGATGGTTGGCCGATGAACCGTGGGAGAGAGGGCGGTTCAACCGCCAACCACACAGCAACTTGGGGATGGCAACAAATCAGATGCCGCCTCAGCTCTGGCCGCCGTGTACATTTGCAGCTCACTCTCAGAGTGAATGCATATGGTCATTCGACTGGTCATTCGTTGTCATACACTTGTAAGCAAAGAGAAGTACGGAAACGAATACATGATGCTGAGTATTTCATATACAATCCCTTGCATCTCTGCTCCCAACACCATGATGGCTCCTCGCTTTTGTTCTTGTTAGTTGTAATGCCCAATGTTGCAATCTATTGCTGGTGCTTGTATCCACGTTATTTGCTAGCTATTGCTATGTTTGTTCTCATTTGCTGTTGTTGTCTCATCTCTGCTTTTTGTGGTGTGACGATCTTCGTCCATGCTTGACCAATACTAGCCATTTTCAACCATGCTGAACCATTGGGAATCATCATTAACAATATGAACACGTCAGAACCGATGATAAGCATTGTGCCCCATTACCTTGGTTATTTTTCATTCACGACTCAACCGCGGTGGTTGGGTTCACATGTCGTATACCCACAGGTTCCAACACAGCGCACCACGGACGGGACCTGCTTTTTGAGGCGGACAACTCACCAGCCTCGAACTCATGCAGCAGCGTTTGTCGCAGTCGCTTGGGCCGCCTCAGGAAGCCAACCCTGATGAACGTACGACTGATCGGGATCACCCAGCGTGCACCCTTACAGGGTTTTTTGCCATGGCTATATCCCCGGGAAAGCCAAGTGCACATCGAAGTACCCAACATTTTGGTGGCTGAATATGGTTAAATGGACCACTCTTGCCATTTTGAACCCCTTTCTTGCCATCCTGGATCAGTCTCAGCTCACCAGAGATGGCGGGTGTGGTGAAATGGAAAAAATGGCGCTATGAATTATGGCCTTGTCCTGGCTGGACATCGTGATCCACTACAGGGCTCAACCTTCATTTGGACATTGCTATGAATTGCGCTACCCCTAAACCCACCAATTTGGTACAGAAATGCCCTGCCTCAGGGTGCCTTCTGAAGCACCAGAGCGGACAGCTGATCGGATTTGGAGGATTTTTCCATGCCAGGATTTGCAACAAACCAATTTTTTTCATTTGGACGGTCTTTTAGAAGTTTCTCCTGGAGGTTTCCCATCCAAAACTCCAGTGACATCCACCATGGTCAGTGTAGGTTCCCCATCAACCAATCCATGGTTCAACATGGTCAGACACCCATGGATTTCCAGGGTCCGGCAGTGCTGGTTTTTCACTGCCAGGCCGGGCAACCCATCCAGTCGCGCCTCCATTCGCTCCAGTGCCAGTTCCAGTTCCGTAACATCCAACTCCGCACTACCAGAGGTACAGCTGCAGGGTCATCACCATGGGGGCAGCGCTGGTGAGTGTGTGTTTTCTGTGGTGCATGGTGATGAGCTGACTGGTGAACTCAGCTAGTATAGTAATGGTATGAACTCAGTGGTTAAGCTGGTGGCGGTTAACTCATTGTTAGAGGTCGAATTATGGTTTCGCGCGATGGTTTATGATAGGGAATGGGTTAACTCATATGCTTAAGCGAAGTGCTTCAGAATGGTGGCTAGTGGATGTTAATGGTCAATGATGCTTACTTCTGGGGTGGTGCATCTGGGTGTTTGGTAAATAGCCCAGCAGTCATGAAACTGCTCAAGAAACTCATTGATTAATATCGCTGGCTGGATAATTCCCCATGTCCAGATGCTTTCGCTAGCAAGCGAACAGGGCTCCATGTTCCAGGCGCTATGTTTGATTGCCAGCTAGCGCTTGAGTCTTGGTGCTTGGGGGTTCGCAATTAAACATGGACACCTACTGGAACGGTTCACTAATGGCATACGGTCCATGTAAGTTAAGCAATGGTTGATGGGTAACTGACAGGTAAGCGAAGTGGTCAGGAATGGTGGTTAATAATGGTAAATGATGGGTACTTAGTTGTTGATACTTCATCATAACCATTTTAAAAGATTGACAATTGTGAACATCAATGGGTCTGCTCCTAGCTTGAGCATTGCTGTCAAGTCATGTAGCTATTCAACAGGCATCAATCTCACCAAGTGGCTTGAAGAGCCATGAACCATCCACTACTGTAATTCTGAAAGGTTTCTTGGCATACTTGGGTCTATTCTCCTCATACCGATCCTCGGGATCCCACAGGATAACAAGCCAGAACTGACTGGGGTCTTCCTCAGCTGCAAAGCATCAACCAGAACAGGATCCTGGTCATCAGCAGCCATCCAGCAGGTTAGCCATGGTTGATCCCAGTCCCCAAGACTCACTCGAGCATGGCGCCGGAAATCACGCCGACCTATACGTATGCGTGGCTTTACCTAGTGAATCTCACTTGAAATTGTGCATAAATGAAGAACTTGCGCACTTGAGTTTAACATCAGAATAGAATCTATTTGAATTGCTGCTGAATTGACTACAAATATGGAGGATACCTTAGATAATTAATCCAGGCACACCCCTTACGTCACAGAATATTTTTCTTGGATTATTTTTTTAGGATTATTTTCTGGCACGGGGTATAGGCACCCCCCCGTGGAGGGTATACCTGGAATAATTATGGTGCAATAATGAGTCCATAATTATTCCACAATTATGCTTGTTTACCCACAACAAATTAGATGGGTTAAATATGTGTTGGGATATGTTCATGCCTTTTAATTATTCTTTTGGTGGTTCAGGGGCTGCAAACCCATAGAATATTTTGAGGTGCAGTAGGGGGATGTTGGGGAATGGATTTGGTAGATGCTGGGGCTGTTCAATACCTTTGGACTACCTCTGGGGAGACATCCAGTGATTTTCATAGGTAACACATCTTAATATTCTCAGGGTATTTGAGATCCAAAACGCCATTGCAAAATGCAAGTTCAAGATACACAAAAAAACAGGTGGATGTGCAAGTACCTTGGAATATTTACGCATTAAATGTGCAGGTATGCTGGAATAATTTTTGTTTGTCTTTAATATTCTTGATGTAAACCAGTTCTTGGAATAAATTTTGAAATATAGGTACAACCATCCTGGAATATTTCCAAAATTAATCCAGGGGGTCTGGAGGGGGGGGGGTATCGAAGGTATACCCCATCTACAAATTCACTATGGCTATCCATACTCCTTGCGCACAATGTGGCGAAGCCCGCTTGTTCCCAGTGCTTCCATGTCCAGGATGTGGTCCTCATGTTGGATCCAGAAACCATGCAGATCGAGCAAGCACATCTCAGCTTCTCAAGCAAGGCAGGGCTGGTTGGCAAAAGGGCCATGCCAACCTCCAACATTTGCTCCATGCAATTGTTTACATCAAGCAAATGCACATGCATTTACACCCACAGATACATATGTATACATATATTTCTAAATTTATAGGTATGTGTTTGATTCTGTGGTATTTTTTGTTCATTATTTATATATATATATATATATGTATGTATATGAGCATCCGACAAAATTGTCGTCAATTAGTTTTATCATCGTGCAATCATTGGTTTTAGAGAAGTAGTCAAAACCCCCAGAAGCGAGTAGGTCCGACTGAAAAGCGAGTCCCTGCCACCCCTGATCTTTTCATAAGGCCAAATTCTGGAAATTCAAGTGTCCCAAAGCGAGTCCAAAGCGAGTCCAAAGCGAGTCCAATTTCATCAATTCCAGGGCTCGGGCCATCAGGTCCCCTTTTCCTGTCCATGCTTTATACAGGTGAGCTTGTTGATGCGGCCATGACGGCCCAAGCCTTTGCTGAATGCCTTGATCAAAGGAAAATAGAGTGTGCTGTTTGTTCAATGTCTATTCTTAATTGTTAACGATGAATGACAGAAATAAATAAGATCCAAAGCATGAATCATGCTGAAACGCAGAAACCCGCAAAAGCGAGTAGGTCCAACTGAAAAGCTAGTAGGTCCGACTGAAAAGCTAGTCCGGACCAAATGATGGTTACCCAAACAAATAATGTCGTCCGCCTATCATATATCTATATATATATATGTCATGTGTACAAAGATGTGCATGTAGAACCTCAGTCATTTACTTGTTGCGTCTAGGCGCGGAAAGGATTTTTCAACCTCCGGTCGGCAGCTGATAGCGACCTTTCCATCGGATGCCCCGCAGGATGATGGGATGAGCTTGCGACGCTTCATGAAAGCTGAGACTTGGCGACGCTTCCCGAGGGGTAGGGGTTACCCTCCTCCAAGGTGGGTTGCCCCATGAGCGCCATTGAGCGCCTCGAAAAGGAATGACAGGCCAACACATTCCAACTCCAACATCGTTCTGCTTTGCGGGGTATTCTCTAGACATTTAAGATGAGATTGGCGAATTTGATGGTTTCGTTTCATCCTGTCAGATGTTTTTGATTTGCGTTTTTGCTGCATCCATTGCTGAGGAAAAGTGGCAGGAAGTGCAGAAGACTTTGGTAGGCCACCTGATCGCGCAGAAAGTTTGCAAGATTGAGTAAGTAGGTCTGACCAACCACCCCTTAAGCTATCTACCCCCCACTGGTGATGGCTAATAGGCCTGACTATCAAAGCTAGCAACCCGGTGTCACCTACCCATCGCTTTTATCCCGAGGAATTTTGGGATGCACCAGTTGTAGCAATGCCTGCTGAGAGTTTTTGATAAAGTGGTTCTTCAAAAATACCATAGCCTTCAGATGTCGAAAGACCGAACTCCATGTTGAAAATGTCCTGTACCTTGCCTAAATCATGAACTGCTGAATTGGAAAGGCTGCTGTGGGTTTTGCTGAGACCTGGGTTGCCCGAATCCAGTTGTTGGTCCTCGAAGTTTGTTGGTGGTGCTGCATGGTGCTGCAATTGTTCGATGGTGTTTGGTGGTAACTGGGGGTTGGTGAGGACTGACCCGTATATTCGGATGCTTGCTTAGCGCATGCATGGATGATGTGATGTGATGTGATGTGATGTGATGTGATGTGATGTGATGTGATGTGATGTGATTGCCCCCTAAAAAAATGTCGCCTCTACCACTCGACTCACTACACGTACTGATCCTCTTGGACCTTGGATACTTTGGGCAGCTGTAGCCCTATGGATGCCTCCACCGGGGTTGCTGGCCGCCCCTAGGCTTCGTCGCGGATGGCAACTCCTCTGCGCCTGGCCAGGTGGGATCCAACCGGCGGGATTTTCCATGAAGTGGAAATCCCAGCATAGAAACAGCGGGATTTCCATGAACAATTGTGATTTTCATAGGATTTTCATAGGATTTCTTTTACAAAATGATGATTTTCATAGGATTTTTCTAGGAAACCGATGGTGATGTATAGCGGAAACCCCAGGGTTTTCCCATTAAGCATGGTGATTTTTAGCCCAGAAATGGTGATTTTAGATATTTCTAGAGCAACCAGGTCGGTTTACCAGAGGCTAACCAGTATCAAGCATGATTAGCTGCTAGTGGTGGCGGATGGTGGCGGTGTGATTTTGAGATCATTTCCTCCGAGATTAGGGATGGTTGGTTGCATTGAAGTTGGTTGACTGATATGTTCTAGAGGGGTGGTTCAACCACCAACCAGTCAAGCTTTCACATCCGCAACAAAAAATTGTCAAGAGAGGGGTTCTACTGAAGTCATATCTTTTTGATAGCCCACTGATGCATGACAAAACCCCAAATATTTGAGCTGTCTTAGCATGATAAAGATTCCAAACCATGACCCGCCGACTTTGCATCCATGACTTTCTCCGGGAGCTGCGCGTACGAAAAATAGTTGTAGCCAGTGGTAGCCATGTTGGTCCACCTTCGTTTCATAGCAGCAGTCAAGTCAATGGGTCCCTGGCTGCGTCCTGCAGGCGGGGGGCCGGTCCACCTTACGCCTTCACCTGCGGCTCTTCGGTCACAAGCTCTGCGTGGACAGCAACCTGCAACTTCACACCACGCCCACCGGGCAGGCCGGGGCGAGCTGCCCCATGGCAATGGAGGTGCACCAGTCACCACACCCAAGTCAATTGTAGATATGGTGGTTTCTCCGAATAAGGAGCCCAAAAATGGCTGGTTTACCAGCTCAGTATAAGTGGTTGATAATGGATGATTAGGGGGGTCCCCTATTTTGAGAAACCCATATGTGCCGTGTTTTTTTGCAAAGCAGCATGCTATTCTTTACAAAATTGATGCACCCGAACTCTCATCCTAATCAACCCTGTCATCCTCATCATCTTCGTCATCATCGTCGTCGTCATCATCATCATCATCATCATCATCATCATCATCATCATCATCATCATCATCATCGTAGTCATAATCACAATCATCATCATCCTCGTCGTCACCATCATCATCGTTATCATCGTCATCAAACAGGTCGCCTTCTTACTTGCCGAGTCCGGCATT
>VSDK01006351.1:304048-315066 GCA_009767595.1 Symbiodinium kawagutii | reverse complement strand
CTGCTGCTGTTGTTGTTGTTGTTGTTGTTGTTGTTGTTGTTGTGCTACTTGTTGTTGTTGTTGTTGTTGGTGGTGGTGGTGTTGTTGGTGTTGTTGTTGTTGTTGTTGTTGTTGTTGTTGTTGTTGTTGTTGTTGGTTGTGTTGTTGTTCTTGTTCTTGTTGTTGTTGTTGTTGTTGTTGTTGGTTGTTTTTGGTTGTTTTGTTGTTGTTAATGTTTTTTTGGGTTGTTTTTGGTTGTTGGTTGTTGGTTGTTGGTTGTGAGTTGTTGCTTGTTGGGTGTTGGTTTATGCGTGGATGGACGGATTGGCAGATCATCGGACAGGCAGATGGATTTGTAGACTGACGGAATGTTTGATAAACAAGAGATGAGTCCGTAAAATAAAGCAGAAAAAACGGAACAACAAATTGACGATGGATATGCACGCAGACAGACAAACAAACAGACAGACGAACAGACATTCAGATTGGTTGGGCGGAGGAACAGATTTTGGGAGAGTCGATTCGCAGATGAATAACTTGGTAGATCGATTAGTGTGCCTGTTGCTGTGTGTTCTCGCTGCAGGTGGGTGGGCCAAGAGGCCGCAGGTGAATTGTTTCCGTGGGAAAGGGTGTTTTACCGAAGCTATTTTAGAAAAATGCAGGATGAGAGAAACCAACATCAAGAGTGGGCAGATCAGTGAAGTAAGAAACGTTTGGCACATTGTTCTGGGTTCATGTGGGAGTTTCTCAATATCAACCCAACAATGGTTGGTTCATCGTTGATTAGCTTGCCGTAGCATTGCCTTCGCATTCCCTTAGCGTTGCCTTGACATGGCCTTCGAACTGCCGTGGAATGGTGAGCTGTTGGATTGGCAGCGTCACCTTCGACCTTTGCTGCAGTGGAGCCTGGGGAGTCGGCCTGCCGTCGGGGCCTGGAACACTGGAATTGTTTTGTGTGTTGAGATGGCGAAGAAGTGATGACCATCACGAAGTCATCACTTTCTAAAAAATATGAAGAAAAATAGACAAGTGATGAAATAACGTTTGAAACAACTGATAAAAAAATTGGAATGCAAGGCATTGGAAGGCATTGCAAGGCATTGCAAGGCATGGTCTCACACTTTGAGCATTCAGAACGAAACGTGAAACATCATAAACCCTGCAACAAGTCATGAAGTCACCTGTGCAGCCCAGGTCTTGCTGGGATGATCACTACAATTGGGAAAGGTGTTGCCACGCTGCTGCAACGTTCACTGATTGTCGAAGCCAAAATTGAAAGAAAGTATATAACTATAACATTATCAAAAGGAAATAGATCTTGAAGTCCTTTTTGTGGGAAAAATGAAAAGAGGCGAGTCCATTTTGAGTTCCAAGACGTTGGTTGAACGATTCGAGTCATACCCTCGCCGCTGAAACGATTGGAACTGGAGCTGTTTACTTCATGTTTTCTTCAGCAAATTCTTTGGAAGTGTCGAACCCAAGGTGAACCTGAGATGCGGCAGCGAATGCCGAACACCACTCAGACGTCAACTGTCACTCTGCTGGAGAAAGGCCCTTGTTTGAGTTGTCATCAGGTGTCCCATCATACCTCCATCATACGTCCATCATACCTCCAAAGGGGGAATTTCTTAGTGACACGTCCAGATCCAACATTCATTCAGAAAATTTCCTTTTTGGGAAAAGTTGCTGCGTTTCTTAGCTCCTGCCGTTTTCACTTGCGGCTCATGCGCCATTGGTTTGGTGTGTGGTTTGCTTGCATCAAAGGCTCAGCCTGTCTCAACCTTTCAGCCCTCAGTCAGCGAGGCGCCAACAGGCCGGAGTAAGTGGAGCAGACAAACATTTTCTCACTGTAAGATACGTCAACTATCACTTTACCTTAAAATACTTTAAAATACTCCAAAGTGATAATTTCCATTTCCATTTCCATACCGTCTGAAAGGGTTCGTTCCCTTGTGGCTACAAAAACATGCAGTAAAGCTGTGCCTAACTCCCCTGGTAATCTGGAAGAAAAATGGTCCCTTGGCGGATCACCGCAGCAGCTGTGTGTGCGGAATGGATCCATTCCTTAAGGGAGTCCGGGATGTTGGCAGCAAGCTTAATTTGGCCGTTCAGGGCCAAAGTGATAAAGAGAAAATGAAAATACTTGAAAATAGTTTAACTTAATTGGAACAGAATTGGTCACTTTTTTTCAGGTTTCAATCGCTTTGGGTAATGAAAAGCATCCCATCCTGCGCAGTGGTTGTCGACAGGCCCACGGGCATGGCAGCAGAGCATGTCAGCAACTGGACCGCACGGGAGGAGCGCACCCTGCAGTTGCCAGGTGTGCCTCACATGTGCCTCATATGTGCCTCACGTGTCCAAGTCATTCCAAGTCTTCGAACTGGAAAGTCCCTTGGGAGTCCTTGGCAGTCCTTGGGAGTCCTTGGGAGTCCTTGACCTCTTGCCCCGGAGATTTGCATAGAGACAGAGCTTGGAGCTGCCTGGAGATGCTTGTTTCGCTTAGGAATGTTTGGCCACCTACGACAAGCCTGGGAACTTTCGCTTCTACCAGCGGCACTCTTCCCTCCTGGGCCATGATATTGCTCATGTTGGCAATCCGGAGGTGCCATCGCAGGTCTCTTGAGGTGATCGATGCTGATCCCTGGTAATCCAAGTGACTAATCCAAGTGACATTTCTTTTCTTCTTCCATTGAATTCCATGGGTTTGCAGCTGAAGCTTGGACAGGTGTGCACAGGTGCTGGGCATCGTTTTTTCTGGGGCCTTCTGGCCTTCAACATCCTAGGCGCGGCATTTGCCAAATTTGCCAAAGAATTTGCTCGAAATGTTGACATTTTGAGGTACGAAATTTTGCACAATGAAATTGATGAATTAACGAATGTATTCCATTGCCATTCTGTTTAGGATAAACTCTCTACTTTATTGTTTTGGAGAGTTGTTCTTTGATCTTCTTTCCAATTCTGGTTCAAAACGGGTCGATCCGGTTTGCAAAAAGCTATTGTGTGATTCACCAGGGCACCCACCATAGCCTGGTGTGTAGTAAAGTTTGGTCGATTTTTGAACGAGAGAGCGACGTAGATAATGGATGCCGCCTAGCATGAAATATCTTGTGAAGGTTCGGAGGTGCGCCCAAATCTAACCATGCATTTGTACACTGTCAAGGGACGGAGACGGATGCGGAGAATCGTTTCGCGGGCTGATGGGTGGCAGTCTGCATTGATTGGATGGAAAGACGGACAAAGATAGGCAAACAGATGGATAGCTTGACGGACAAAGATGGACAAGTAGACAGATCGGTAGATACTGAGCGAGGAAGAAAAAAGCAAGACAAAGAGAAAGAGAAAGAGAAAGAGCGAGAGAGAGAGAGAGAGAGAGAGAGAGGAAGAGAGAGAGAGAAGGAGAAACAGAGATAGAGATGAATAGGGAGAGAGAGGGAGGTAGGGATGGGTGCTTTCGGAATGTGGTGTTTGTCGTTGAGCTGGAGGTGTCCCTTGTGTTTTGTTGTCACAGCTTGGTCAGGCTATGTTGAGTCATGTCGGGCGTGTGCGAAGTCAACGTTACGCTTAGAGTGTGTCGAGCGATGTCGGGCCAAGGGAATCCAGTATCCAGGACAAATTAGAGCCTCATTTATGGGGAGGGTTGAGCTGTGATGCGCAATTGAGTGGGCTATATTGGCCCTACGTAGCTGGAAGTTCTATTGCTCGGAAAGGCTTACAGTCTCCATGCTACACCTGCCTTTGGAATGTATGCATTTCTGATGCTTGCTTAATCACCCCCTTCTCAGTTTGGTACCAGTTCAACAAGCAACAGTAACTACTGCACATCCGATTAGAGCTGATGATCAGGATTTCTGCAACATCAATCTGTTGATTTGCACTCGGAATGCTGTCGCTTGTGCCAGGAACCTTCAAAGATGTGGCCTTGGAGTTTGGGATGTGCGTTCCTTCGTCCTGTTCATATCAAGTGGTGGACGTGGTATTCGTGCCGTACCTGCTGGGAAGATACATGGGCAAAAATTGGGGCCCGAGAAATCCGGAGATTGTGACGCGTTGGCATCAAGATGCGCAGGCCGTGGACAAAGAAGACACGGCCTCACATTTTATGTTCAAAGTCGTGGCGCTTGATCCACGAGGTCCAGCAGCATGGTATGATGAGGAGTGGCCTTTCAGGCAAGGTATGATGTTGAGCTTACGATGCTTACAGAAGTGCGACAAATATGTTGGTTCACGCTGAGACTGGCATGAGAAAGCAGCAGCTGGCTGTGAACTGTTCATATTTGCATCCCTCTGCGATAGCAAGGAATTTACCTGACTGATGGGGATGAAGAATTCCGAAGAAAGCAAGATAAAGCAAGCTAGAACTGACCCCTGGAAGAATGCATATACTGTAACCGTTCAGTCAGACAAAGGGAAGATGGTGGGACACGGGTGTCACATTTCTACGATAGGTCTCTGACTGGGATTCTCTGTCGGCAAGCCCATTTTCGGCTCATAGTCCCCCATTTACGCGTTTGTCCCGGGCTTCGTTTGTCCCGGGCTTCGTTTGCGTGAGAATTTCCTCAGTCTGTTTTGTACACTGTGAGTTTTGGGGCCAGTTGGCGTTTCGAAAATCTTGGACCGGTTGACAAAGACATCCACCCTGCATGCAGAAACCCTGGCAGTACCAACTTTCCATTTAGTACCCCCACATCACATCCAAACTTTTGTTCGGCTCAGGTGAGTTTCAGATGATTGTCTGTATCTAGAGCTGGTCCTTCCAGATACTCCAAGCTTCTCCAAACAACTAGTTGGTGAACAAGTTTGTGAGATAAGAAACATTGGTGCGTGCTTGAAACATTGGTGCGTTCAAGTCACCAGGAGAGTTCAAGTTTTCTCTCATCGTTCAACCTGATTTCAAGTGGGAAGCCTTGGGAGCCTTGGAAGCAGGCAAACAATCCGAGAGTATCGTCCACGATGGCAGCCCAACGAGCAGAACACCTTAATCTTGGCGCTCCTGGTGGTCCCGCCATTGCTGGCCGGAGTCATCGTGAAAGCTATGGATCTTTGTGGCCGCTCTGCAGGTACGTTGAAGAAAGGAAGGCTAAAGAACTTCTGGATGCAGATTGGAAAGTCATGCATGGTGAGACGAGAGTAGTGATAATGATGTTGCCCGATTAGGGTGCAAAAATCCCAGAAGATGACAGGAAACGTGAGACCAGGTGAAACCAACGAACTCTCATGTTCTTATCTTGTAGGTTGGCTGGGTGTCTTTGCTCCTCAAACACATTTGGCAGACCTTTGCTCCAGGACAGGGACCTGTTGAGTTCATATCTTGCCAACAGCCTTGTATCATGGCACTATGGCAAATCTGCAAGAAAGAGCCATGGGATTTTAACCAAGCCAATGTTTCCGATTTGAGATTGACATTTGTCAAGGGCAACCACTGACCTTGGTGCAATCTTGTTGGATGAGTGTTTTTTGGTTAGGTGTGCAAGGTTGTTGAATACCCTTGTGGAGATTGACCTGTTTAACATCGCATGTTCTTGTCGTTAGTCTTGAAATTTTTACAGGCTGGGTTTTCTTTAATATTATTAAGAGTACACATGTTTTTAAAATGTTTCGGATGATAGTTGTAGCAGGTTCATTTTGAATTATTGATGAAGCTTCAAACAATGAGCAAAACCTGTCCAAACTTTGTAATTTTGACACTCAGTGACCAAAGGGATCTGCATAGACCAGGGTGCTACTATAAAGCTAAAGTGATGCGCGTGCGATGATTTGCGAGTCGGTAAGAATGCCGTAGCGCGGTTTGGTTACCAGTAGTTTTGCGACACTGATCAGGATAGAGATGACATCGCACAGCGGACACACGGACACCCTCGCAGATAAGAAAGATGTCATCTTGATTGAGGGTTTGGCAGCTCGTGACTGTAAAGCAATTGCAGAAACCTTTCTTGCTTCACAGGGCTTTTGAGCTAGAGTTGTCAGGTGACTGCTGGAACTTTTGGAGATTCCAATTTGTACAGTTGGCTCTGGAGACACTGTTTTCAGAAGTACAAAACAAGAAACAAGGAACCAAACACCAACCGTGCTTGCCTCTCTCTCTCTCTCTATCTTCCTTCTGCCCTACCAGCTCCAGCTTCTGCAGGAATTCTGCTGACGATTTGCCAGATCTGCACTTGGTGCGGCTGCTGTTGCAATTCCTGGTTTGTTGGCAACATGTCATTCTGCTCGTGGATGCTTGGTCGGTCTGATCTAGGGGCACTCTTGCCAGGAAAAGAAAGGTACTCAGCTTTTGCAAAACACGGCTTAGACGTTTGGGATCGAAGCGTTACTTCTGATGACAACGAAATGCTGACTACGGGTGACTACGGTTGACCACGGTTGACTGCGGGTGACTACGGGTGCTTGGTCACACTTTCCTCAACGAATCTGATGCCTTGTGACGTGCCAAGGACTGGCACGGCAACACTGGGGTCAACGGCATCGAGGGCTTTCAGCCCCTGACCAGTCAAGTTGCTAAGGCCGCGCGATGACTTGGGAAAGATACAACAGGATTCCTGTCGCAGTTGTACCTCTTTGCATCCTGTACCACACGATTGTTTCTACCACTTGTTTCCGCCGCCCTCAGATCCATGCATCATGGAGTGGTTCAACACCTGTGTACCCCCAAAAATCCGCTTGTCCAATTGGTGGAAAGTCGATTGATTTTGGCATCTCGTCACGGAGAAGCTTCATTTGTGGTGAACTGCCTTTGCTGCCTCTGCTGCCTCTGCCTATGCTCTGGCTATGCTCTCCGTTGGTGCCGCTGCAGGTGCTGGGTCGGGTGAACCACAGCTTCGCATGTCTCACAGCATATCTCAGCCTGCGCTCCATGCAGAGAGCTCTCCGCGGCCAGCGAGGCGACACGGCTGCGTTCGATGCACAAAATGACAAACATTGACCAAGGCACACATTGAAAAGTCAAAAGTCAAACACTTCAGTCAAATTTCATTCATTAAAATTCATTTCATTCATTTCAGTGAGAATTCGGTTAAAATGTAATGCTTACACAGAACCTCAGCTTCACAGCAGCATAGAATAGCGTTGAACCATGTTGCAAATGAAGGGAGGGCATGGATGGGAATGGGAGGGCATTGAGGCATGTGGAGAACCGGTGTGGTGTCAACGACTTGGCTGCTGCGAAGGTGGCTAAGGTGCTCCGTGGCGAGGGATCTGGGCGACAGCCGTGCAGCATCTTAGCGAGCCAAACATCAACGAAAACAAACAATCAAATCAATCAAGATTCATTAATCAATGATAAACAATCAAGATACTGTAGATTAAATACAAAAAATGATGTAGATGGATTGTTTTTGAAAATACAGCGAACATCAACGAACCAACAGTTGCTGCGCGACCTGGCAATAGATGGTGAAATAGTACTTAGTTGATCTGCCTGATGGACTTGTTATGTTCTCTTGCCATGTTACAGTGCTGGAGAGTGGCTGCCAATATGTGCCGTGTATGCCTTTCAGGCTTATACAAAACGGGGTATCCATCTTGTTTACGGCAGCCAGATGCCAGAGAAAGCAACTAGTTTTCACGGAGCAAAAAATGGAAGAACGAAGCACATCGCGAAAAACAAGTTACTGTAGCTCATATGTGTCTGAACTACGCTTTCTCGGGTTGTTACTCACCTACTCGATTGCGGGCCGACATATGCAGCTATATGGTTGCTTCTTGAAATCGATACCCCAAGCTGAAACCATTGAGTTGACAATTTCCTACTATCACCACTGTAAGATGAGATCCGTGTGGATCAAGTTTGGAACTGACAAGAAGATATGGAAAGCCAACCAGTTCATAGCACTGGGTTCCTAAGTGAAATTATCTAGGACAAGTTCTTGCTCCCATCCAGGGTCGGAGCGTTAGAAATATGTGGTCCGGTCACTTAAGATTCCCTTCAGGCAAGCATGCGAGCTGGGCTTCTGGATGCGGCTTGGCTATGACAAGCTTCACTTGGATGAACCCTAGGTTGTTTGATGGGTAATCGCTGGGTTGTATACTTATGATCGTTAGATCAGATGTTGGTCCCATTTATTTGACTCAAACAGTTTGCGTTGATGCAGTGCGATACCGACCCCTTTTGTGTTTTCAGCGATGGAACATGATGGAACAGTTTGGTGTCTGACAATTTGCTTACCGGTTTTGTGACCACTTCGTCTCCCAGGTGGTTTTTTCTGCGCTTGTCTCGGGACATCCCTTGGAAACCCTTTCCGGATTTTGTGAAAATCTGGTACCAGGTGGGGCCGCATTTGTTTCACCGCCATGCTTGAGGGTGTGAGCTGCCAGGACCGCAGAGCCCTGTGTTCTGCTGCACCTGTGCGTCGTAGCTGTCCTTTGAAACCCGCCGGGTGCTTAGTGGCCTGGGCCTAGTGAAGCTGCGCCGAAGTTGAGCACCTGCCGTGCAGGACATGGACACCATGAGACACCAACTTCAGAATTTCAGACCTTAAAAGACTTGAAATTGTTCTAAAATATATACAGTAAACAATTCTGCCTGTTTTCAGGATTGGCTTCCTTTGTTTGTAGTAAAATATATACAGTAAACAATTTTTTCCAGCAATTTGAAAAGTTTCAGCTTCCTTTGAGCTCCAGGATTTCGAATATTTGGCGCCTCCAATGTGGCTGTTGAGTTTGTTGTTCATTTATGCGTCCTGCCCCCAGCTGGTCTGTTGCACTGACCAAAGGTCCAAGGAGGGTTAGGAGGGGAATTGCCAGATCAACATGGCTTTAGCCAGATCAGCGTGAGGGATCAGCGTGAGAGATCAACATGGCTTTTGCCAGATCAGCATGGAGAGATCAACATGGCTTTTGCCAGATCAGCATGGACGGGATGGTCGGGATGGTCGGGATGGTCGGGATGGTCGGGATGGTCGGGATGGTCGGGATCCTTTGGCTTACGTGCTAAGCGGAAGGAAGGTGATAGAATGGAGAGGAGAAGAGTAGAGAAGAGAAGAATAGGGTAGAGTAGGGAAAACTAGAGAAGAGTAGAGGAGAGAAGAGTAGAGAACAGAAGAGTAGAGAAAATTGAAACACAGAAGATTGGAGAAGAGAAGATGGAACATCAGCTGTTCATCAGATGCTATTGTTTCCGGATTCATGCGCCAATATTTCCCCGATTCATGCACGAATGATTTTCATGCACATATCATTGAAGTTGTCATCGCTTCACAGAAGTTGTCATTGTTTCAGAGAGGTTGTCACCGTATCATAGGGCCACCTGATAGCGTTCGTGTTTACTTGCTTCCAAGAGAATTGCAAATATGGCTTTACTGGCCACACACCATAGAAGTTGTCATCGTTTCAGAGAAGTTGTCATCGTTTCAGAGAAATTGTGTTTGTATCACAGGGCCACCTAATAACGTTCGTGTTTACTTGCTTCGAAAAGAATTGCAAATCTTGCTTCGCAGACCACATATCATAGAAGTTGTCATTGTTTCAAAAAATCCTCGTCTCAAAGAAGTTGTCATCGTTTCAGAGAAGTTGTCATAGTTTCACAGAAGTTGTCATCGTTCCACAGAAAGTTGTCATCGTTTCAGAGCAGTTGTCATCGTTTGAGAAAGTTGTCATCATATCACACGGCCAACTAATAACGTTAGTGTTGACCCACGTCGGAAAGAACTGCAAACATTTTACGGGCCACACATCATAGAAATTGTCATCGTTTCAGAGAAGTTGTCACCGTATCAAAGAAGTTGTTATGGTTTCAAAGAAGTCGCCTTTTTTCAGAGAAGTGGCCATCATATCACAGGGCTGCCTAATAACGTTCGTGTTTACCTGCTCCCACAAAGAGTTGCAAGTCCGGCTTTACTGGCCACGTATCCAAGAAACTGCCACTTTTTTACAGAAATTGTCATCTTTTCAGAGATGTTGTCATCGTTTCACGGAAGTTGTCCTCGTTTCACAGAAGTTTCCACAGGGCCACATAATAGCGTTCGTGTTTATCTGCTTCCAAAAGAATAGCAAATCTGTTTTTACCGGCCACGTATCATAGAAATTGTCACCGTACCCCAGGAATCGTGATTGTTTCAAAGAAGTTGTCATCGTTTTAGAGAAGTTGTCGTCGTATCACAGCATCACCTAATAACGTTCGTGCTTTCCTGCTTCCATAAGAATTGCCAATATGGCTTCCCAGGCGACGTAGCATAGGAGTTGTCATCGTTTCAGAGAGTTGTCATCGGATCAAAGAAAGTGTCATCGTTTCACAGAAGTTGTCATGGTTTCAGAGAATTTGTCGCCGTATCACAGGGCCACTTCATGATGTTCTTGTTCAATTTGCTTGCTTCCAAACGATACAAACCTTGCTTTAGCGGCTACAAATCATAAAAGTTGTCATCGTTTCAGAGAAGTTATCATCATATCAAATCATTTGCCATCGTTTCACAGAAGTTGTCATCGTTCACAGAAGTTGTCATCGTTTCAGAGAAATTGTGTTTGTATCGCAGTGCCACCTCATCACGTTCGTGTTTTCTTGCTTCGAATAGAATTGCAAATCTTGCTTCACCGGCCACCAATCATAGAAGTTGTCAGCTTTTCAGAGAAGTTGTCATTGTATCAGAGAAGTTGTCATTCTATTGTAGGGGCACCTAAAAACGTTCGTGTTCATTTTCGTCGATACGAATTGCACATCTTGCTTCAGAGGCCACATGAATGAAGTTGTCATCGTTTCTGCGAAGTTGTCATCGTATCAAAGAAGTTGTCATCGTTCCACAGAAAGTTGTCATCGTTTGAGAAAGTTGTCATCATATCACACGGCCAACTAATAACGTTAGTGTTGACCCACGTCGGAAAGAACTGCAAACATTCTACCGCCACACACATCATAGAAATTGTCATCGTTTCAGAGAAGTTGTCACCGTATCAAAGAAGGTGTTATGGTTTCAAAGAAGTCGCCTTTTTTTCAGAGAAGTGGCCATCATATCACAGGGCTGCCTAATAACGTTCGTGTTTACCTGCTTCCACAAAGAGTTGCAAGTCCGGCTTTACTGGCCACGTATCCAAGAAACTGCCACTTTTTT
>VSDK01006351.1:260548-297287 GCA_009767595.1 Symbiodinium kawagutii | reverse complement strand
ATGGAGAAGAAGGACCTGGCACTCAGCTGGTGCCTTCGACAGCGGAAATTCCGACGCTTTCTGCAATCCCAAAACGAGATTCACTGATTGGTTCTTGTTTGATTCTCCGCTTGGACCGCACTCGTGTTGACTTGAGTCTCGGATGATACGGTTGACACTGGTATGTTGACACCTCTTATATGTTGGCTCACGATGCCAATGGGTGAGCAACGCGATGGTCTGTGGCAGAGGGGAGAGCCCTTCCTGCAAGCGCTGCCAGGTGGATTCTGTTGGCCTCCAGGCTCTCACTAGGTGCGCCGTGGGGCGACATGCAGTTACAGCAGTTAAAGACTTTTTAGATTTAGCTCCTTTTGAGAAGGGGAGGGATGAACCCATGTGGAATCTGATGCACTGTTGTTTTTGCCTTTTATTGACTCCTTTGTTTGTTCCTTTCAAATACCGGATGCTTTGGCAGTCAGCGTTGGAGAGGTATCAACTTGTCCAACATCTTCGTCATCCACTACATGCGTGCCAATGGTTGCATGTGTGGTGACAAAATCTGAACGTGGGGTAGATTGCAGAAGGAAATTTAGAAGCATTTGACGAGCCCCCCTAGCAGTGGCAAGCACCTTTGTCTAGTAGGAGTTATTTTGACGTGTCGATTTACCTTGACTAACCTTGACTTCCTTTATACTGCACTATTCTGGTCAATGAAAATGATGATGTGTACGAGATCTTTAATGATGCAAAATCTTGAAAAGATCGATGCGAAGCCGTGTCCGTGAGGATTTGACTCGGTTTGACTGTCCAACCAGTGCCTTGCGTGCCCAGGTGGACGGATCCTGCTAAATCCCATCGAGTTCAACCATATTCACGTCGCTTCGGAAGAAAATCAGAAGCAGCAAGTGATAACTTTGGCATAAGAAACTTTGGATCTAAATTTCGAAGCCCTTGCAGCGGAATCTCGTCGTTCATTGCACATGGACACATTTGCTACAACATGCATACAAACATGTCAAGCTGTATACATATGCTTCGTTGTGTGTGTAGTGCAAATCGAAGTTCATAGTAATTTGGTTGGAATGCACTTGTGCAGTTTTTGCAGTGGAACCTCCACATCTCAGCACTTCAATTTTCACACGTCGTTCAGGTCATGGGCTACACCCTTTGGGCTTGGCTGATGGCCGTGATCGTTTCTGCAGTTGTGTACTGCGCAGTCACTCCGTACCTTTGGCCTTGAGGAGGGCCTCTCAGGGTTGATGTGCTCAAAACTGAAAGGGGGGGTTGTTAAAGTTCACGTCAATCTCGTTTTTTCATATTTTTCCCTACAAATAGGTATAGCTAAACCGGTCTCAAGCAATTCAGCTTCTGGACTTTGGGGCAGCCTCCTCCCTGGTCGCTCTGTTTGCCAGGAGGAACGTGATTCCATAGCATGGTCTCAGCGAGGAACGTGAGGGTTTCCTGAAGGGTTTCTGAGGTTCCCAAGGCTTTGATCTTTCCGTGCTTTTGGGTCCCTTGGGGGGATCTGCTGCCTCCCTAAGCTCAGCAAGGGTTCGGGGTGAGCCTCAAAGTCGCAGACCTGCCAAGAGTGGCATCGTGACAGAAATCAGATGTGGAAGGCTGAAGGATGAAGGATGCCTATCTTCGCTTCATGAGCTAACCAGGGAAGAGTCAAGGTGGCTCACGGAAGGGTTCCTGTGGTTCAAGGAAATGTATCCACTTCGACTTTCCATTGTGCAATACATGCGCTAAGGGCACTCGGCTGGTGTGGAATGCCCTCAACAAAATATAATGCTACCCATGGCCAAATGATCTTGAGCGAATGGGCATTGAAAATAATGGATGGAATGTCCGAGACTGATGACAAAGAACAACTGGTGACGCAGCCTGAAAAGAAATGCGCACGGCATCATGCAATCGCGCGCCACTTGCGACGAAAGTCACGAACATACTTACCGTTGGGATGAAAATATCGCCACATGGAATTCAGTGTATGAGAACAAGCGCGTAGCAACGGATAATCAGTGTAGCCAGCATACCCAAACACTTAATATAGGTAGCCAAATGGTCGTAAACCGTGATAGAAGACATTGGCTGGACCAATCGGACCGTTGGTCCCAACCCGATGAGCTGCCACGTAAATGTTGCATACGCTCTACTTTTGGCACGATTGTTTTTCTATTTCCCTTTACCAACTAAATTCATTTGAATACATGTATGTGATTTAGCACAACTTGTGATTCTGGCATTTCAGTATGCAAAGAGTATAGATGGCTTTCACGGCCTGAAATTCACTTCTTCTATCTGCCCGAGGTATGCCTTGCTGGGTGACGCTTTCCTGAAGCGTCTTGTGCGGACGCCTCCAGCTTGCGCCAATGGAAAGAGAGAATAAAAGGAGGCCCACAGCAATTGCCCTGCGGAGTCCAAGTGCTGTTTACTCAGTTTAGTGTATTTGCAACAAAAATGTGCAAAAAACCAAGTGTTTGGTAAGAATCCTGATTGATATCGATTGATCATTTCAGGGCCACTGGGAAAACTATGAAAGGTTTAGCCGACTCTGCACATACAGGATTTACTGCATTGTTGTTCCAGACTTTTTCACCAGCCATGGCTTCGGGGGGCTGTGTTGAAATGGATGCAGTCGGTTGTCGCATGACCAGCAGAAGAACCACCACGGAGATTCAATCGCTGGCTTTGGGCTCGCAGGGTCATCATGTTGTGGCCCGTTGTTCCGGATACATAAACGAAGAATTCCAGGACGGGCAGATACATTGTGAGTGGTTGGATACATTCTGCCTTTTTTGAACGTGTCCACATCGTTGCTTGCTCTGAGAGTTTGGCTTAGAGTCCTTGTGGATCTGTGTTGTGACCTAAGTCCGTCAGTCGCCCAAATGCTTGTAGCTCAGGGCATGAGAAGTTGGCTTCTACCCTGGATTGCCACTGGGAAGCATTGTTGCCACAGCCAGAGGTGAAGAGTGCGTGGGTGTATTTGTTTTGAGGCCTGATTCTAACAATCCCATGTCTCATGGTCTGAAACTGGTGGTTCCGTATCCCAAATTGTGTAGGTCTTGAAACCAATAGGAGTTTTGCACTCGGCAGTCTTGTTGATCGGTTGTATGTTAAGATCTTCAGCCACCAAGGGTCTCTCGACAGAGCCCAGCGAGCTTATGCGAATATTGGCAGCCTTGGACATAGCAGCTGCACTGAGGCTGGAGTCCATGCAGTAAGTCGGGGCCACAAGTTTACTTGTACATTGGTATTTCTCTTACTTTCAAGTGTACTTGCTACCTTGTTTTTATGACTTATAGAGGTTCTGTTTTTTTTTCCTTTTTTATTCTTGCACAGGATTTTTTCTACCTCCAAACCATGGTATTTTCTGCAAAGAGTGTTCTGTTGGCTGAGGCTTTGTGCGACAGCACAGCAATGTAGAGGCAGGGTGGGGGAAGATGCACCAAAATTAAGATCCCAATGTTCGAAACGGCACAGGCCAGTTTCAGAATTGTGTTCCTAGTGGGTCCGAGTGCAGGGCTCTGCAAATTCAAAGGTGCCACTTTATGATTGACCGAATTACTTGCAACCTGCCACGGCTGGCAGGATGGCTCTTCCATAGCGTCGTGTGGAACCTCATTGGGGAATTTCCAAGCTCACTAGGGACCAGCAAGAAACAGTTCGATGAATCGCTGGTGGTGGACCATCAAAGCACTAAGTTCTTGAGTATTCCCATGCTAGCGAGGCAAAACCTTGGAAATCGTATGAGCAGTACCAGTAGTACCAGCACCTGCATGTTCAAACACACTTTGTATGTTGCGGATGCTTTGTCAGTTTTGTACATTTTTGTCCTGTTTGCTCCCAGGTTGGTTTCCTTGGTACAAGCTGACCTCAACGGCAAGGTGTCGATCCGGGCATTCACTGACACAGAGACGATATTTCTTGGCGACAAGAGCTTCCATGTAGCCAAACACGACAGTCCTTTGCTGGCTTTGTGTAGAAACCGCCAGTTTTGAACACTTGAACCTGGGAAAGCCCAAAGTTACCTACAGACCAAGATGCGAGGTTGCGTAGTTTTGCTGCTTCTCAAGGCATCGGTGTTGGCGAGAGATGGATTTGAAGTCAGCCGGCTTGCGGCTGAGTATGGCAAGCTATGAATCGCGCAGAGTTGGGAGCTGTTTGGAGTAGATTGGAGAAGTAGTGTCACGAACCTTAGAACCTGTGACCATTGCTGAGAAAAACTGATCCTTTTGGGATAGCCTGAATGCATCTTCAAAAGCGAAAGTTTATGCGAGGAGTCGTCGTGTTTTGTAGCATGGTAGCTGTGGCACAAGAAAATACATGCCCAAGAGAAAGATAAGAAACTGTCCAAGACTCACCAAGACGCATCAAGACTCATCAAGACTCATCAAGATTCCACATGAACGAGCAATGACGAAGAATCCTTGTTTTACTGAGCCTGTGAGGTCACTAGGACCTGCTGGTCTTAGTGTCTCGGCATGGTAGCCGTGATGGCTTTGAGGCTTTGAGGATCAAAGATGTCTCAAAGGGATCCATAGGGTCGGTTCTTCATGTAGAGTGCCAAGTGCAGGCTCTTGCCGTGGGTATTTCTGTTGGACATGACGGGTAATGCGAACAACCACGGAAACAAGCCGCAAAACTTCAAATTTACGAACGTAGAGGCATTCTGTGAAATTGCAATCGACCTGGGTCTCGGGCCATAATTGGACCTTCCCCTGAAAAATAACGAGATGTTTAAGGGTTCTGCGTGATTTTGTTGTATAGCGACTCAACTTTGTCTCCTGGACTCTGTGTTCCAAATGGCATTGCAACGGCCACTCCAATGCGACATAGGTTGCTGTTTTTCCCCTCTCTCTCCCTATGTTCATGTTGGTGATTTGCGACTGTATAGATTTGGTCGCTTTGTAGTTCCATCGCGTTTTTGAAGTCATACTTGATGTCTCCTCGCTCTAATTTGATTTCAAACAACCTGGAACTCTGTTGCAAATAGTTAAATCATCCTGGGGTAAATAGAATCTTGTTTTGCAGGGGGTTTTCTGAGTTTGAACAATTGCAGGGCTTTTGTACCCGGAGACTAAGCATAAATTCGGAAGCATAGGTAGAATACTTTTGTATCCCCAGAGCAGTGGTTGATCATGGTTTATCAAGTTTCTCATGTTTGCTTGGGTGTTCCAAAGTGTTGTCAATTGGCTCTGAGGTAAGGCATCCGCCTTGGGTCTTCCTCCAGGCTTCGCCAGATCCCCAAGGAGTGACACGCAACGCAGCATCGGCAGCAGGTTCTCGTTGTGCCGAGGCCCCAGCTCCAGCGCCCGCCTTCAGCCCGGCAGCGCCCGGCCCTGCTCCTGGCCCGGCCTTTGCGCCGGCAGCTGCGCCGGGGCCGGCGCCGGCGCCAGCACCTGCGCCTGCCCCTGCCCCTGCACCAGCCATGGTAGTGGGGGTCCTGGTGTGGAAAGATGTGCCAAGGACAGGGACAGCAGATAGGAAGAGTAGGGAGAAGACAGGGAGAGGACAGGGTAGAGTTTGGTAGAGGCGATGAATTATCTGCTGCAAAGATCTGCCCATGTTTATCAAAGTGTCTCCCAGGTCGCAGCATCTCCAACGATGGGATCCATACCTTTGGACGCCGGAACATCAGGGCTTGGGCCAGATTCAGTGGGGCACTCAAAGTTTGTTGAGTCGATATTTTGTGGAGCAGTGGTACGACCCTGAAAAAGATCAAGAATTGCCAAGACAAAACAATTTTGACAGAACAATCTTAATTTATATATTTTTTTCTCATGGCTTTTGCCTGTGGCAGAGGGGTTGGGAGAGCAGCCCTTCAACATTTTCCACCCAGGTTGTTCAGAATGCCCAAGCTGAGGTAGACTTCGTGGAAAAGGCCGTGGGGATCGACTACTACATGTTGGGCAGCCAAGAATTCGTTCCGCGACGAATCAGAGGATTATAGAGGTTTGAAGTTGAAACAAGTTCAGAATGTAGGCAATCCTGTTTCTACAGTCTCCAGATTACCCTGTGATTCAGTGACTATGCTTATGTTGAGGTATGGGCTATGGATGCTAGGTTTTCAGAATTTACAATATGTACAAGTACAGTACAAGGTTTATAGCGCCTTCGTGATGGAACATGTTACATAGTGCGGGATCTTGTTTACTATTTGCGAGGTTGACTCCTTGTCACATAAGTGTTCTCATCAATATATGGATGCTCGTAATATTCATACTCCCTGTTGACTGTTGCATATGTAGATAATATCGTATATCATTCCATACTATTACATCAATGATCTTTAACCAACTACAACAACTACAATCACAAACTCTAACAACCATAATCGCCCACTATAACCACATCTTTGGTAGCACATCTTCCAACTATAGCGCTCTACCCACTCTAACCACACCATCTCCATCTTTTCTCACCAACTTCTCCAACTCGGGAGTTCTCTGTGAGGCTCACAGCGAAGCCTTCGGCCAAAGCTGCTGTGGAGCAAGCGTTGCAGCTGGTCATCGCCACTGAGGCGCTGTGGATTCTTCGAGCATCCGATCCATTTTGTAATTTTTATACAGATGGATCAGATAGATTCTATTCTATTCCATTCTAGTGCTTAATTAATTAGATATTTCTTATTCTAAATGAATTCTATTCTAGTACTGGACATGTCATGGCCTGGATCTCTCGGAAGTTTGAACAATGATCGTAGGTTGGTTCTGGGCTGAAGGTCATTGACTCAGTCAACATGCTTCGGCTTGTCATGTGCGCTGAATCGTTTTGGATGACTTATTTAAAGAATAGCCCACAATCTGTACGTCATCATTGATATTACATCATCAAAATTGACTTGAAAGACACTGAAAGGAGATGGAAACGCCACGAGCATCCCTCGGATTGCACATTCGTGTCTGAGGCTAGCGATGTTCAAATCACATTGCTTCCTGGTGCTGGAGCATTGGTTGCCCAGGCGCAATGTGAGGCTGACAGATCGCATATCATGGCATAGCGGCACATGCTTCAGGCCAGTATCAGAGTGCCAAAAGCAGCGACTGGAACTGGAGTCAAGTCGGTCGCTCAACCCTTGAGTATGCCCTTGGCATACTCAAAATATCCTCTTCCAAAATATTCCAGCAGTAGTTAACACTCTAGTTGACATAGCCATGGCAAAAAAATGTCATGATAAATGGACCTGGAAATGTACTGTTGCCAGATCTTGAAACTTGCGGGTCATGACTCCAACATATGACACTCAACAATGGTTCTCAGATCCCTTGATCGACACATGGCTTGCAACAACGAGAATCCAAGCTCTGCCGCAGTGCGACCCAGGCAGAAGCTCTGCCAGAGCACTGATTTGGAGGCAGAGTTGGCCAGGAGCTGAGAATGCACAGAGCTGACTCAGACGGACTCATTACATTTGTCTTCGTGAACCATTTGTGAAAGATAAAAACAATGAGTAAGAAGCATTTGTAAGAAACATTTGTAAATTCTTTTTGCATTCGTGAAACATTCGTACGAAACATGCGTTTTTCAGTTGTTATCACGCAAAACAGATGTGCCTCTGCAAGCTGCAAATAGAACAGGGTGTCGATGATGTGGGTACTCCACACGCTTGGAGCCGCTGTGCTCAGGAAGCTGCGCTGGGACAGTTGCAGCTGAGTGACGTCGTAACAGGCACACAACTGCTGTCGCTGGAACACTTCAAGAGAGACTGCACCCAGCACAGGCCTTCAGACCTTCCGAAATGTGAGTTTTGAAAGGCTTCGTATGGATTCCTTGCTTGCAGTTTTGGGTGACACACTGTAGCAATGTCAGCTTCATCCAAATCGGAGCTCACAGCAGAAAGACGAGACAAGCAGGTCATTGGAGAGAGATCAACCATGAGGGCAATGATACAAATTTTGGATTATTTGGGGAACAGCAGTCTTTGCAGAAATCCAATTTGTTGATTCCAGCTACTCCAAATGACATTTCCAGTAATTCGATACAACTCTACGAGCCATATTTGTTTGATTGCCTTGGTGCAAAGAGAAAAAGACCGCAGCTGCTTTTGCTGCTGCGGAAGACATCCAACAAGCGCGCCATTTTGATCGCAATGTCACTTTTTCTGGGCTTTGATAGTTCGACCCAGAGCCTCAAAGCGACGGCCATTGGCGCGAGTGACTTGCAGGTTTTCAAAAGATATGTTATAAACTTCGACAAGGACCTTCCGCACTTCAAGACCTCCGGTGGCATGTCAGCCAGCAGCACCTCTGTACGCATCACTTCGCCCGTTCTGATGTGGATTGAGGCGCTTGATTTGATCCTGGAGAAGATGAAGGCGGATCAGTTTCCATTTGAAAAGGTCCTTGCCATTTCTGGCAGTGGCCAGCAACATGGGTCCGTATATTGGCTTGACGGAGCATCAACTCTTCTTGGAACACTGGATCCTGGTCAGAAGCTGGCACCTCAATTGGCCAAGGCTTTTGCACGTTTGGAGTCGCCCATCTGGGCCGATTCTTCCACTGGCACACAATGCGCCAAAGTGGAGGCTGCCGTTGGTCGAGATCGCCTGGCGAAGGCAACTGGAGCTCGTGCCTATGAACGTTTCACGGGGATGCAGATTGCCAAAATCATCGAGGAAGAACCTGCAGTCTATGCGCAGTGTGAGCACATCTCCCTGGTGTCATCTGCGATGTGCTCCATTTTCTTAGGTTCTTATGCGCCGGTGGACACCTCAGATGGCTCGGGTACAAATCTCAACCAGCTACAGGAACATGGAGGTCTCACTTGGTTCACTCCAGCCTTAGCAGCAGTGGCAAAAGATGTTGGAGGTCTACGGCGTCGATTGGGACCTAGTCTGTGTCCGGGGCATCAAATCCTAGGCACCGTGGCACCATACTATGGCAGATATGGCTTCAGCGATTCCTGTTTGGTGGTCGCTTGGTCTGGAGACAATCCGTGCTCTTTGGCAGGCTTGGGCCTCCAGGAACCTGGTGATGTGGCTGTATCCATGGGCACATCAGACACCATGTTCGCCGTCATGGGCAAGGCATCACCTGGTGAAGATGGTATGGTCCTTCGGAATCCCGTGGACCCTGCATCGTTCATGGGAATGTTGGTTTTCAAGAATGGTGCCTTGTCACGTGAGCAAGTCTGCAAAGAGCACTGTGATGGCCAATGGGAACGTTGGGAAAAGATGCTGAGTGAAACTCCGCCTGGAAACAAAGGAGCGATTGGTTTCTACTTCCACAGCCCTGAGATCACGCCCACAACAGGAGAAAGCTTTGGAATTTTCCGTTTCGACGAGAAGGACAAGGAAGTGCCTAGCTTCCAGGGTGCTGTGGAAGTGCGAGCAGTGGTGGAGAGCAAGTTTCTGGCCATGCGAGGATTTGCACAGGGCATTGGTATGGGCCAAGCAAAACGGATCGTTGCCACTGGTGGTGCCTCCTCCAATCAAAGTATTCTGCAGGTGATGGCGGATGTTTTTGGCGTGTCGGTCTTCACCCTGGAGCAATCAGATTCTGCTTCTTTAGGTGCTGCCCTGCGTGCGGCCCATGCCTACCGCTGTGCTGAAGGACATTTTGTTCCCTTTAAAGATGTGGTGGCGGGCAAAATCGATTACAAACTGGCAGCCAAACCTACTCCTGGGGCAGAGGAGGTCTATTCTGCAGTGCTGCCACGATATTTGCGGCTGCAGCAGCAGTTGCTGGATGGCTTTCGGGGCGGCGACTCAAAGCGTGCGCGGTGCTGAAAGAATCTGGACTCACTTTGATGAGTCACATGTAATAAGTCATGACTCATGACACATTGTCCAATGTACTGCCATGCTGATAGAAAGATAGGGACAGACAGAACCATATCATGACTTGCTGCCTGGAGGCCCAGTGTCATTTCATCCTGAGAAGCAGTGCGAGGACATCCGATGTACCGTGGTGGATGCTCAAGGTGCATGCACGATGTCTATAATTAATCACCAACATACTGTGGAGGTCTTGAGGTTTGCTGGGTAAGGACATGTAAGGAGGTCAGATGCTTTGAAGTCATTCAAAATGGACTTGGCAAAACCTGGACCTGTATTTTGTTGAATAATGTCGAGCAAATCTTTCCTTAAAGTCTTCAGATCCAGCTAGAAACGGAGATGAGCATGGCATAGACACAACTCGGAGCAGCACTCGGTTCATTGCTTCTGAGTTTGAATTTTGTCACTTCAGGAGGAGCAGACTTCCACGACGTAGCTCCCCAGTGCCTGGCTGCCTCAATGGCACGTTGATTCTTTTGGTCTTGGAGCGGAGAGTTGATGCTCTCAAAGACTCCATAGTAGATCTTCATGGCAGACACATGTGTTTGGAATCAACAATCTCCATTCACTTTTATCATCTTGAGGACTTATGTCCAATGTTTCAGCTTTTTTGGTTCAGAGGAATCCACCAAACAATGACAAGCGAGTCTTTAGCAAAACTCTGGCACTTTGCAGATGAGCAAGCATTGAACCAGAGACTAAGTTAAATCCACACAACTTCAGATGCTTGGAGATCAGCACTTCCGACCCAGCTTAGGTACATGACTGCACCTAGAAATAAAAACTAGGTGTGGATGAGGCTTTCTCCCAAAACTAGTCAAGTCAGAGGTGGGAACTTGTTAGTTGGTCTGAAAGAGAGTCAGCGCCATAAATCATTTGCATGACGTCAACCTGATGATCGCAGCGGGCGAGTGACCGCCATGGTCGGGAACCCAGGTGTCCAAGCCATACTTTTCACTGAAAACTTTTCACATCCGAAGAAACCGAAGAAAAACATGCACATACACACAACATTCAATGCATACATACACAATACATCTACAAACAATGCACTATGCACATTTCATCGCAATTCTATACTTCCGTACACGTCTATGTATGAATGGCGCGAGGGCATTGGTGCATGGATGACACTACTTGTTACAGGGGTACATGTGTACAAGCACAACTGCGCGCATGTGTAAATGGACGCATTGTACATACTCCCTTCTCTCTTACATACCTCTGTAGGCTTGCGGACATGTCTATTCCCAAACAGTTCTAGAAGGGGCCATTGCCCTCCCTCTGAAATGTCTCTGAGGCATCCTCAGAAGAGGACACCAGACACAAGGAGCTCGATCTGTTGGCTTATTTGCCATCCTGTGGAAGAGATTTGCAATTGTGTGATGCAGTGGAGACAACGAAATGTGGGTAGAACGAATGCTCATGTTGCCTGAGCGAATGGATCAAAAAAGAAGAGACAACTTTTCGGGTGTGAGGTGTCTCAATGAAACCAGGACAGAAGGAAGGACAAAGAAAGATTAAAAGAACGAGATCGAAGGGATCGAGATCGAACCGACAAGGTGCACTTGGGACTTTTCTGACTTGCATTTTTTCATTTTGCTAAGCAGACTTGGATATCCTTATTTCATCTTTTGGGAACTGGTCATGCCGGTCCTGGACCACTTGACAACTAACAATGATTCTTTTTGAAACTCATTTTCCGACCATTCTTAAGGAAGCCAATCTGGATAAAGAGAAATTCAACTGGTCTCTTCCAACACGTCTGGACCAACCTGTGCCAGGTCAAAAGCATCAAGAAGGGCAAAGATAGGAAGGCAGATGACAGTGAAGATGACATAGAGAAGGAGAAGGCCGAAGCAGAGATACTTTCGAAGTAGCATAGGGATGCGTAGGGACTGGTTTCTAATCTGCATCACCAAAACATACAAAGCCAGACAATGATCTCCAAGGAAGAACTGCATTCAGCTGTTCAAGTCTTGTGTTCTTCAGGATGACCAGTGACACTTGGTTTCTGAGACAAAATGCCTGCCTGGAAGCTGACAGGAGAAGGACAAAATGGCATTTCTGAATGCTATCAAAGGCTTGCGCGACAAGGACAAGGCAAAAGAAAAGGCCGGAAATTGCTTTAGATCGTTAGGGACACCGTGGAAGATTGTCACAGAAGCACTTCGCTGATCTTCGCTGTTGGAGGCTCGGCAAAAGAAGCGGAAAAAGTGTAGTTCCAGCCGCAGTTCAAGCATACGCAAGGTCCGTTGGCGAAAATTGATTGTGAAATTTTCGATACCGAAAGACAAGAATGAAGGACGAACTCCACAGGAAGATTCTGTGCCTAGTGGTGGCGAATGGAGGCAGATCTGTGTCATCCAAAGATAGGTGATGCAAGGTGGCATCCGGTGTTTTTCGCAATTTTGCTCCTGTCGCTGCTGTTTGTCAGGATCGCAAAAAGGACCCCAAGCGAAAGCGAGAGCAAAGCAGGTCAGAGAGAATGGTTGATTCAGAAAATGGGAATTTGTGGCAAGATGGTCACTGTTGAGGATGCCGCATCCAAAGAATATTGCAAAATGCCGCAACTTTCTAATTCCAAGGAGTCTTACAGAATGGCTCCACAAGAAACTTGTGAATCTCATCGCAGCTTCTATGACTTGGTATCCTTGGTGTCCAGGTCCAGAGATGACTCGTCAGGTTCTCCTGAACCTGCGCCAAAGAAGGACCATGACGGCAGGTTTCAGCAGGCTACAACTGGGATCTTGAACTTTTCTTTGATGTTTTTTTTGGTAATATCTGTAGGATGCCCAAACAGCAATCAGGCTGATCAGTTTTCTTGAAGATCAAGTTAATGTTCTCAAGAACGGATTTATTTTCACCATTGGAGAAATCTTTCCTTCTTCCAGCTTCTTCCCCCACATTTTTTGTTTGCGTTTTTTCCCAAGGTTTTTTCCATAGGTTTTCCTTGTGGTTTTCCGACCTTTTCCACCCTTTTCCCAGGTGTCCCTTCCTTCCCTCCTGGTTTTCAGCTGTCCAGGAGCTGATCACCGCGTCTGGCTTCGGTGCACCCCTGGCACTGCCAGTGACCAGCATCGTGCCGGCCGCAGTGGGTGCAAGCGATGTCAGCGGCCTCAGATGTCGAGGTCTTCTGAAGCTTTTTTTGGAGGATGAAATTGGCTTAGAACTAATCAAATTAGTCATCATTATGAGTTAGAAGCATCATGATCCGCAATTCTTATGGATTAGTGATGGTTGTGCAAGCCATCGTTGTGGATTAATGATGGTCAGTGAAGGTGGTTAATCCATGTTAATCCATTGTTAATAATGCTTAAACAATGCTTTTCGGTCCTTTTTGAAGTCCCCTTTCACGTGATTTTTTCTCAATCAGTGGCTTAAACTTGAAACATTTGTCAGGATGGCCTCCAATTTTTTTTGCTCACAGACCTAACAATGAACTTCTTGCTTCATCATTGGCGTATCGAGGTCATCGGTGTTTTCTGTCGTTCCGCTGGAGCAGATCAGAATTCAGAGCAAGCGTTGAGAGCCTTGCCTGTCGGCCCAGAGAACGAAGACAGCTTACTTCGCAACAGTCGAGGATATCTACATTGTATTTCTATGTATTTCTATGTTTGTGTTGCCAATTTCTATTTTCGTTTCGGTTTGGGTCACTTCTTTTTCAGCTCCCCGATTTTGTTTTTTAAATGTTTGCTTTCTGGTTGTGATGATTTCTATTTATTCTTGTTTCTTTGGTTCTTTCTTGGTTCTTTCTCCTGTCTAAACTTTAGCTTTCTTTATTTTGCTCTTCCTATTTCTTCCTACCGCACAAGCTGATCTGGTCAAGAAAAAATGATATATTTTGTGTTCTGACACTCAGTATCCCATGCTGACCCTACAAAGATCATTGATTTGATATCATGACTCGTCATTTCTGCCTGTGGACTAGCTCTGAACTTCTGTTTTTTAAGGCCAGTACACCTACAACAACTGGTCATGGCAGAAGGCGCACTTCTCAGCAGACTAATGAGCGCTGTGACCGCTCAGCTCACACTTTGAACCATTGCTCAGGGCGGTTTGCTGCATATGTTCTTCATATTTTCTTTTCTTCATATCTTCTTTCTTTTATGAGCTATTTTTGTTTACAATTGGCAGAATTGCATAGAATTGCCCTTGCAAGAGATGAAAATAATGGACGTGTGGATTCCAACGGCGGTGCAGGTTCCATCGCAGGCTTGAACCCATCGGCTGTGCTCATTGGCCGGATACGAAAGGTCCTGGCCTAAAGTGTCTTTTCATGCTATGGTGCCTGATGGTGCCCGTGCATCCTGTAGTGTTCTCCTTGATGATACTTGATGCCAGGGAGAGCAAGGCTTTCATGCAAATGTTCAAGGCAACCATAGCGTAAATGCAAGAAACTTCTGAATGCACCATGTGGGTTCAGGGTCAGATTCTGTGACATGGTAGCAGCCGGTAGCAGCTGGTACATTGGTCCAAAAAATCATGTTGGCTTGTGGCCGTTTTGGTTCGGAGAGCGACTCTTGTCGAGATCGAAACCCTCATCTCTCCACGGTGCCTCAGCTTTCAAAGGAGTCCTGGACGATGTTCTTGTTGCATCCGTTTGTTTTACCGGATACAAACGATGTGGTTCAACGGCAACATATTTGCGGACTGCTAGTGATGCAGGAGATTGCTTTCGTCCTCACAGGTACTCACAATTTGAAAGTAATCTCAATTAATTGTGGAGTAGATTCGATTTTCACAGTCTTTGCTCAACAAGTTTCAGGTTTCGACACGTGGTGTTTCACACTTTACCGGGATCGCTGTCAAGCTGGTGCGGAACTCTGTGGCAAGGGTAGACTTGCAAGATCTTGTATGGAGCTGACATGCACTCGACTCCAAAATGCCCATTTTGCGAGTGAGGCGATCTGAAATGGTTCGAAGGAGATACGTATTCCTTCAGGCAGGGCTTGGCAGGGCTCGGCAGGGCTGAGGGTTTCAGCTCGATGTGCTGATGGCAGGTGTTGCTGACCCTGGTCTTTGGAATCCATGCGGAGACCTCCATGGAGAAACATTCCCTCAGAGCATTTTGGCAGTTCAAGTGGAAAGCTTTACCAAACCAGAACGTGCCACAAGTCACGTCAATATATATCTCTCATTCGTTCATATGATGAAACATATATACACTATAGACATATGATATGTAGACTATAGATGCCTCTCTCTCTCTCTCTACATTTATAGTTGTGTGTACACCTACACATGTACATCAGCTTTCCTCTCCCGCTGCGCTGAAGCATATTCGTGCAAGTGCTTATCCTTGAAAGCGACTTCCTTCCTGTAAACAAAGCTGCATAGTATGCCATGAGATTTTCAGGTTGTCACCAGACAGAGCTTTGCAGTGATGCTATGCAACGCTATGCGCAGCTTGCGCTCCTTTTCTCTGTAGATTTCGATGAATTTGTCACATTGGTGGAGTTCCTAATGTTCCTAAGCCCAGGCAGCCAAAGTAGATGCTGCCAGCTTCAAAGCTGAAATTCGGGATGCCATGGACGAGGTGCGGGTTACATCTTGATACATTTGCTTCACTTTGAAGGCTTCGTTTTCTCCAGGCTTTGGGTTGTGGTGGTGAGATCACGGAGGAACATTTGAAGACAATTGAGGAGGCCACTGAACTTGGTGTCACAGAGGTGTGTGAAGCCGATTCATTGGTTTCACAACCAGCGAACATTGAATTCCGGTTGCTCTGAGTCCGTACGAATAAAGGAATTCCAACGGTTGATTTCGATGCTTTTCTTAATTTTGATGTACTTTGTTCACGCTGCTGCCAGCAGGTGTTGTACCCTATGTACATCACCTTGCCCAAGAACAGCTATGGCCGTATTGAGCGGCGATCGCTGAGGTGGGACTTGCAGTGTGACCGGCCTGATCTACACATTGTGACATGAGCTATGTAACCTAAAAAAGACATGGTTAACCATCAAGAGACAAGAGGGATGATCATCCAAGGGTTACATAGAAATAACCCTAATCATAGCCACTTTGTGATGAATGCTGTTCTCACCATTTAGATCTCTTAAGCTGCACACATGTTGAACATGGCTCACAAGGGGCTGCTAACGAGACCCAGTCAACTGAGCTTTGTTCAGATATCTGGCGTACCGCTACTTCCATCGGAAGTCGGCCTTGGTAGTGCATGGCTTCGAGTCGCTTGGTGGAGTCAAGTGGAGCAGCATTTGCACCCTCATCATTTCCACAATATATCTAGACCGAATCATCAAGTGGATCTTTATTGTCATAAACATGATATTCTCATGTACTCTGTGTCTATTCCTCCTTCGAAGTCTGGCTTTGGGATCTTGACACTGCTTGGAGATTTGGGGCTTTGTTGCTCAATCGGATGTGTTCCGGTTCCTTTGGGAAACTCTGAGGCCCACTCGAGTGGTGAACGATTCCAGCTGGGGCGTAGCTCAAATCCTCAGTGAGCAGGCTTGCGAATGCCCATGGCATTTGGAAACATGTCTTGGCTAGAGAGGATGCCGATTCTCAGGGCTGGCTGAAGAGTTTCCAAATCATCTCTCCATTTGGAGACAAGTCTTAGGAAAGGGTGTCCCTTGTGCCCCAATCGAGTGGCTGGGCTCAACGAAGAAATGCGCATTCTGATGAACTCTGAGGGAGCCTCAACGTGATGCCAAATTGGAGATCCGTATTGAGACACCACCCTCTCATGGTAGAACTCCCCCGCTGTTGATGGTGAAACTGGGGTTGGTTCATTGACACCTCGTCTCCCATTCTGTTGGTGATTGTTGGTTATTAACTGCTGATGTCAAACAGCATTAGCCACCGTCACGTATGAACCCGTATTGACAACCAGTGTATTAAACCAGTATTGACATGTATTAACCCCCATCAATGACCCATCGACAACGAGTAGTAACATGTATTAACCCCCGTCAAGATCCATCAAGTCAAGTCAACCATCAACCATGAACTAAAGCTCTGGATCTCCTCGGCCACAGGTCCCGGGCTTCGTAGAATCTGTGTTGCAGTCTACTGCAGAGCATGGCTTTGACATCCGAGATGCAGCACTCATGGTGTGGTCCCTAGAGCACGGTGAGGTTCAAACGCTGTCACTGTGATTGAGTGGCTAGAGTAGCGGATCCATCTCTGTCAACACTATTCTTGCGGCTTATGCTTTCGTGTTGAAATATTTTCATCTCAGACTTTTCTGTTCTCATTTTTTCTTTTTCTCTTTCTTTCTTTCTTTCTTTCTTTCTTTCTTTCTTTCTTTCTTTCTTTCTTTCTCGCTTTTTTCTATTTGTTTCATTTGATTTTCAGAGCGCAGGTGAGCACCCTGGAGCAGTTGATCTTTGATTCTGAGAGCACTCTGCTTGGGAAGGCGCAGAGGGAATGCCCCGGGAACGTCCTGGGAAAGCTGTGAAAGCTCCAAGTGCAGAGAGTTCAGACGGAAGCCTTTGCAGAGCTACTCGTATGTTTTGAGATCTGAATGCCTGGTACAGTAACTCTTCCTCTATAGGGATCTATGATGCATCTATAAGGCTTCTATGATCAGGCCTGTTGTCTTTGGAGTTTTTTGGCTCAAACATGGACAAGTATGGCGAAAACGCGAAAAAGCTGCAAGAGGGTCACAATGGCAGACACAACGCACATCAAAAAACGGCTGACGCAAAGACAGGAGAGACCAGTCTCAGCATGAAGACAACTCTGTGAGACATCCTTTCTCCTGTCCTTCTTCACAGCTTGACACCAGTAGTTTCAAACAGACAAAGATGCATCCAATGAGGCACATTGCGAGGGTGACATGGCTTTACATTCCACTACTCCCCCAGGAGATATTCTGGATTCCCCAATAATCAGCACCATGAGCGCAGTGGGGTCCGGGATGGCAAAAGTTTCCAATGGCCAGGCAAGTGTCCACGTTGCAGCAACGCATGACTTTCAGACAAAGTGACTGCACCAGATGACCTCTTTCAATGCTTCAAGGGGTTGGTCTTTCTAAGCGTTCTAAGGGGTTTATGTTTGCACCTAATGATTTACATGAATTTACTGTATGACTCTCCACTAGAAGCAGGTCACGCGTGACTGTTTCCTGGCAGCTCAGCAAAGATTTCTTGTTGAGTCGATTTTCTTTGATCTTTCCTTGTTTGCAGAGCTTTTTTGATTTGCTCCTTTTCTTTGGTCTCCTTGCAGAAATCGATTAAGAGCTTTGGGGCGCTTCTCGCGAAGGCGTGACCGGAAACAGAGCTTGGTGAGAGTATGCTGTGGTGAAGATGTTGGTCCAACCCAAAGCACTGAAAGCACCATACTTTCACCATACTTTCACCAGACTTTCACCATACTTTCACCATACTTTCACCATACTTTCACCATACTTTCACCATACTTGCATCGTTTTTCTCCGATTTGGGTGTTTTTGTCGAAGAGGATCGCTTCGACAGGCCAAGGACATCAAGGATGCTGACATGGCTGCTGAGGCCTTGGAGATTTGCCACCGGTATCACCAATCTTTGATGCCGATGGTGTCCACATCCTGTGTTGGAGTTGTCCCTGTGCCCCTTATTGAGACTCAGTGAACATCAGGGGAGGTGGTTGAGACTGATTATAACCTTCCAGGCCAAGGATTCTGTCAAGATCAAGAAGGACAAGGCGCGCAGGAACTGCAACCAATGCTGCACGCGCGTTTCGAGAAGTTCCTAGCAATGTAATGCTTTGTGTTGATTACTAGATGATCAAGTCAGCTTGTTGTAGCTCAATGATCGGGTTATGGCAACACGCAATGATCTCAGCCGAATTCCACAGCTGCAGCAACAAAAAGGGCACTGGCTGCTATCGAACAGTAAGTCACCAATTTGCTAAAAGGATCAAAAGTGTCAACAATGAGGAAATCCCCCAGATCAAAGCGTCAGAAAACGACAATTGGGACCCGATGGCACCATGGCACAGGAGGCAGCAAAGCCAAAGAAAAAGGACGACAAGAAGGACCACAAATCCGCCAAGGCAGGGCAATCGAGCTGAAAACTGGTGCCCTTCATCTTGAGGTCTTATGTACTTGATGAATCTTGCTGACTTTATAGTTATTTTTACAGCCAAAGGCAACACCCAAGTAGAAATGGTGCAGACCAGTGACCTGTTGCTGAAAAAGGTGCTCAAAGTGAAAAAGGAAGCCAAGGCAAAGGCGAAAGCCAGAGCCTCCAAGACTGCGGCCAAGGTCTGGAACATTCAATTCTGTCATCCTAAGACACCTCAAAAAATGGAAACGATGACAGCGTGAGGCCAAAGCCAAGAGCGCAAAGGCCGCAAAGGTGAAGAAAGAGAAGGGAGAAGCCAAGGCCAAGGCCAAGGCCAAAGCAAAGGCCAAAGCAAAAGCCAAGGCAAAGCCGCTGAAGTCCAACTGGATCAAGAGGAGGCACCCTGCGGTCGATCGCTTGGTTGCAAGCTGACTTCGAGATCGAGGTGCTTCAGTAGGTGTTGTGTCTTGAGAGAAACAAGGAGGGTCCATCCTGTCGAGAATCTTTTGCAGGAGGGAGAAGGTGGCTGAGAAGGCTGAGAAGGCCAAGAAGGCTGAGAAGGCCAAGAAGAAAGAAAAATCTGAAAAGCAAGAAGCCAAATCGGAAAGGCCCGGAGGGCATCACAAACATCTGGATATCTTTTGGTGCTGTGTCTATGAAGACCGAAGATATCGCTTTTTTGACGAAACAGCACTAACGGCTGTGCGTCACAGGGATTTTGCAGCTTTTTTCTGTTGCATTTCGTTGGCTGCAGGTGTGGAAAGCTTGAAGGTGAAAGTGGTTTGGCATGGGTCTCAGTAGCTGGGGATGGCTCGCATGCTACAAAGACTGGTACATTTGGTTCATATGATTTTTAGTTTTCATGGTGTGGTGATGGTTTGGGGATGTTTTGGGCATCGTTTTGATTCTAGAGTCAAAAGGTGAATCGCTGATCAAACTTTAGTTTGACTGCACCGTTACGTTCGTCTGATGGCGGGTTGGATCCTAGAGCTATCCAAGGTGAACATGACAACCTGACTATTCATTACTGCTATTAGCTAAATCATAGATCTATATGGCATATGAGACATCACCAGTGTGCACAATCCATCCAAGTGGGGCTTGCAACATTTAGGTGCAGTGGTGGACTTATAGCCTGACAACTCTGGGTCCACAATTGTTGCGAATGGTAAACACTAGTGATTTCTTGCCAAAAATCGTTGAACATGTTTAAAATGACCAATAGACAGCGCGATGCCATGCGATTCCGTGCGTATTTGGAGTAGGATCTCTTTGACCGATAGCTCGAGGACTGGGGCAAGAAGTTCTACAAGAATCAAGTGCAGAGCCCAGACCCGTCGGAGGATTCTGCTAGACCTGAAGCGAAGAAGTTGGGATCAGTCAGCTTGATGATTCAGTGGAAACGTGGGGAAAGGTGTGGGAAGGGGTATCCGACGATGTCCCGGGCTCTGTCCACATGAAAAAATAGTGATCACTATTTGGCAAGCTGCACGAGTGGTAAGGTTCATCATTTGCCATTACGGGGACGGACCTTCTCAAAGACATGTTTGTTTTTGTTTGTGTGTACGCAATGTAGATAAATGTCTCCATGTAATAAACGTGCCAAAGTTGCCATGATTTGATCTTCGCTGAACTGGCTCTCCAGGTAGGCTTCATCAACCAGGCTTGCGGGCACAGTGCATTTGCAATGCACGTTTTTGACGTCAGATTTGATAGTCGCGGTGAAGCCTGCAGCATCGCTCTTTATTGTTCCACTATCGTTTTCGACCAACTCAATGGTGTCATATTCTCACATGACGACTAACAGACAATGTTCAGTTGCGTTCAAAGATTTAAATTGTGAACTCGAGGTGCGTCTTGAGCTTGCAGTTTTTCCTGCGACCGGGTGACATGAAATTGAAATAGGCTAAGTTTGTGCAGTTGGAGGAAATACTTTCATGTAATGGGGTACTAACACTATAGCAGCCACTGGACAAGATTGAACATTTGGCAAATGCCTCGAAGCGTTGTTCAAATCAGATAACGCGTAGCCCGTGTGAAATTGTTGGAGGTTTAAAATGAAGTCCAACGCGGGGTTGTCTGCCAGGTTGTGGATGAGGAATGGACGATTTGCTTTGGTGCTCTGGGCACCGGCCTGGTGGGTATCCGACTGAAATCAAAGGCGCATCCTCAAACATCCCCGAAACATCCGAGACCTTCCATACGACTCATGTTATTCAATGACTTGACGGAAGAAAGACAACCTTTCAGATGAAAAGTCCTTTAATTGGCAGCCTTGCCATGGATGAGAAGGCCTAAGTTCCTTTAGGGTAATCGTTCCTTGAACGCCCGCTGAGAAGCTTTTGAGAAATTTGATTTGCAACTGGCGATGGTTTGCTCCCTTCTTCATCCTCAATTGTTATGATGTGGCGTTTGCCTCAGTTGTGCAGGCTCCCAAGAAGGAAGTCCATGAAGTGCCGGAAGCGCCACAAGCGCAAGAGCCTCCCCCAGTGGAGGCTCCCTCAGTGCAGGTTCCCTCAGCAGAGCCCCCAGTGAAGGCTCTCCCGGTCGAGGCACCGGTCGAGGCACCGGTCGAGGCACCGGTCGAGGCCCCCCCACAGGAAGCGCCTCAAGAGGGTTCAAAGCCCCAGGAGCCACCTGCGGCTCCAATGAAAGAGGTATCTCCGGTGAAGGAAGCGCCAGCTCCAGCGCAGGATGCGCCAGCTCCAGAAGCGCCAGCTCCAGCGGCAGGCGCAAGCTGCTGTTTTGCCACAGAAGCTGTGCCCTGTCACCAGAGCTTCTCAAATGCAGGAGGCGACGTGGTGGTTGCTGAAGTAGCCAAAGGTCAGGGTCGCAAGGCCGCGGCCCCTAGATGGAGCCCTGTACACAAGACGCAGAGAGTGGATCATGACTTTCTTATGAGAAAGGATACTTTGCATTTGTCAATCGAAGCTGTTTGCGAGAAGAGCCTGCCAGAATTTGAGAACGGACTTAGCTCGGACTGATCCTGATCACGCAAAGTAGCCTGGGCACCAGATTTCTCCCTGCTTTTGTCCTGTCATTATCCTATTATATTGTTATTAGGGGATCGGTTTCTTTCATGCTGTTTTTTCGTCGGTGCTCTTTCTGTTGCCCCAGCTTTGCTGGTCTGGTTATCTTGGACATCGGCTACCTATTACATTTTGAAATGAAAAAGAGCAGCGGAAAAGGAAGAAGAGCATGCCCAATAAGAAGAGAAGAGAAGAGTCGACTTGGAAAGCAGATTAAAGACGTATAGAACAAGGGGTTTGTTTCCACACAAACTACTACATAGTGCGGAATTCAAGCCAGCTCTCATGTTGGAACATGTCAAGCAATGCCTCAGAGTCTCTTCCAGGCCCATGCACTCGTGCTTGGGGTTGAAACACAAAATGCCTATCTCTTTTTGAGGGTGGTGTCGATGTAAATGGATGACATTGGCAACCACTACAAGCTCAACTTTTGTGCATGAATTGCTTTCAGCACTTTGCCTTTCCGAAGCACCCTTGACTAAAGAAATGTGCAATTTCATTTGAAATGAAGAAATGCTCAAGAACTGTTGTGCTTGTACTAAGGCCAAACTGCAGAAAGAAGACCTTCTCGTGCTGTCCAACGCTCAGCCTCAGCTGCAAAGCACGCAAACATCCTGTACCGGCAGAACAGGGTAGTGTATGTACAGCATATTTATACACATGCCAATGCCAGTATAGGTATACGTATGATTATATTGATGATTACGTATGCTTGCTGTATAGAATTGGCATATGCTTGTGCTGCTTGTGGGTTTCAAAGGTCTTCGCATGATGCAAACCGACACGAAAGCAAAGATCAAAGATCCTTGAGTCACAGCATCTTCAGTTTTTTAGATGTGTAAAATCCTTGAAAGAAAACATATCTCCTTTAATTCTTTAGCACAGATCCAAATGAAGAACAGCAGTGTCTGTCAGGTTCCGCAATGCCCCCGCTTGTGGGGTGCAGTCGCGAGGCCAGAAAGTTCTGGAGCCTTGGTGCACTTTGTTGACTGTCATGCTCATATTTTTTGCAACAATACTACGTATTACTACATGATATGGAATAGACTAAATATAGACTAAGTACTATGTAATAGAAGATGGCATTCAACAAATTGAATACTACGGTATGTGATCCTGTAATACTGTACAGTACTATATGATACCATATAATACTATGTCATATATGGTCAATCATACGTACATGATTAATGTTTTGTTTGTATTTATGCATTTCTTTCTTTCTTTCCTTCTTTCTTTGTTTATTTACTTATTTATTGAATGGATTGATGTATTTGCTATTTATTGATAGTTCTATTTGCTTATTTATTTGCTTATTCATATATTTGGTTGCTTGTTCATTTAGTAATATAGAAACAGATGAATAAATTGCAATATTGTTTTCGTTTTTAAAGACTTTTTGTTCACAGAGGAACCTTTGTGTATTGTTGGAGAGGTGGGATATGAAGTGCCGAGAACTTAGTTCCCTCCCTGGAGCCAAGGCTGGCTATGTGGGCGGAGCACTGGACGTTGACGAATTCACCCTGGAGTGGAGTGCTTTGGCTTGCCATCTCGTGGCACTAGCAATCTGAGGGCACTGATAATGAACAAGATATACTGAGTATACTATAATACGAAATAAAGTATAATATGATATTGAGTATGAATTAGATAAAATATTGTATCATAAAGTAACACAATATCTAGTATCAATATTCATATCTGATACTCCAAGATCTCAGATCTTGGGAGAGTGCTCTTCAGCATCTAAGTTGGGAGGCGCTAGCGAAGGCATGGGGCTCCCAGGTTCCCAGCGCAGTGACATGGAGAACAAGGTCATCGATCAGCTCCTTGGCGACACAGTCGGTGATTCCGACCCAACTGGAGCCACAAATCAACGATGATCGGTTTCCTTTTTTCGGTGTCATATTTCCACTCCTAGAGCTTCCATGACCGAGGGTGGTCGACCATGTTGGAAACGGTGGCACAACTATGGTGGCAGTGAAGCCTGCTGCCAGTGTTTCCTACCGGTTGCTGGGATTCTTGGCGAGACGATTTTGCTGGTAGTCTATACCAGGCTTCAATTTCTTTGGAGACATTTCTTTGGAGGCTTCTATTTTGAAGTTGCTGCAGTTGCTATACGCATGAGAAATGCTAGTCTTGTGCTAGTCTTTCTGCTTGCAAGATGTACCGATAACATTGTAGCATCCCAAATTGGGAATAGATTTCTTTGAAGTATTTTGAAGGGACTGATTCCGAATCGATCATTCTGATTTACAAAAAGCCACTCCACTTAGCGTAGATTGCAGCGTTAGCAATCCAGATTTTATCCACGACTGACACAAGACCTGTCTCATTCTGTCGATCCTGTGCGGGTCGAAGGACATGTCTCAAAAGTAGACAACATCAAGTTGGCACAACGACTCTGTGACCCCGGCGAGCGGGTGATCTGTGAGGAGCCTGCCAAGTGGCTGATTGTTGCTTTGGGGACTCTGAAGAAGAAACAAAAGATGTACAAAAGAACCCAAGCAACTTTAAAGAAGCAAAAAGGAGGAGAGTTCTGCGTTGAAACAAAGAATGTATGACCAACAAGCAACTGGTGGATTGTTGTACTGGGGATCGTACTGACCTATCGGTGATGATTCAACCAGGTGGAATATGCAGACAATTCACCACTTGGTATAGAGAGATAGGACTGTTGTATTTTTGGCTCAGTGATTGAGCTCATCCTGCTTTGTTAGGAGACTGCGTTGGAACGAAACAAGTCTTTTCATTACTCGTTTATCTTGCCTTCGCTGTCCCAGGAGCAAACTGGAAAGGTTCACCTGGCTTCTCGCTGCAGTTTTGGCAGCGGCAGTTTTCCTTGGGGCCAGTTCGCAGAACAAAGACACGTGCAGGGGTGAGAGAATCAACGCAATTGGTGTGAATCAAACATTTCCTCTTCTAAAGCGAGATTTCGCAAGACACACACACACACAAAGCATAGTTTCAAAACCAAGTCACGCACGTTATACTTCTTAGCCACAACTTTTGCCAAGGCTATGACAGCCAATTGCTTTGGAGACAATAGAGCGCTACTGGATTCTGAAGCTTGGAAGTCAGGTGGCACTGGGTTTCTGCAGTCAGCGCTGTTTGCCTTTTGATTTCACAAAAGTCTATGACAAACTGGTCAGTTTTTCTCAGTCAAGAGATTTCAATAATCATACAGTGGAGCACCTCACGAAGTGATGATCGCAACATGACAACCGGAGATTCGCGCGGGAGGCCCGTTGTTGAGCATGAAACGATACTCTGAAGATGGCGATACACTCTGCAAGCATTGCTGCTTCAGGATCGGACGGGTCCTGGTGAAGGCTGTTTTGGAGAATTTTATGTTCATGGTCGTTCTTGGAGAAACAAAGCAATGTTTCCCCGACTTTTCCTGTTTGATGATATCCAAGGTCAGGGTTCGGATCCAAATATTTGCTTCAACTAGAGCACAATTTGGATGATCCAGGCCTTTAGTGAATGCTTTAGATAATTTCGGATGCACTCGTTAACTTGTCACTCGCAGCAGCTGCTTCACAGTAGGACGTCCAAATTCCTGACAACAAAGGAGAGGCAAAGCTACCGCCCAAGACCAAAACTAAAAGTCCAACGAGGGCTCGAAGCCTGCGTTTGACCGCACATAATCTCTGAAGCAACAGTAATGCTGCAAGGGATCAATTCCAGAGGCACAGAACCAACAATTTGACACTGAATATGCAGACATGCAGCTGTTGGCCGCTTCTTTCGTCTCCCACCCTTGCGATAGTCACAGTTCCGAGCCCTTTTGGATCAGTTGAGATGTGACTCAACCAAGTCATTTCACAGATTTCCAGAGTTTTTTTTATTTTTTCCCTCGTGCGATCTGGTGACAGCTCTGCGAGGACGCCATCTGCCACACTGCATTTTGAGCACCTCGAGCCTGCCGGGGTCGGGAGTCCCAGAAGGGTTTCGTCCAAGTTTCGAGAAGACGAAACCCACGGAAGTCTCTCGGAACATGAGCCGAGTTGAACCGAGTTGAGCCGAGTCAGTTCCACTTTTCATCACTTTTCTCTTTGAACAAATCTCAAGACACTCAAAAGAACCAGAAAAAGAAGGTTGTACCTGTGAGGTGGAAGCCTACACTAGACCTCAAAAAAAGGTGAAGCAGGAAAAGGAGGAAAAGGAGGACCGGGTGAGAGGCAGTGAGAGGTTGAGGAATTGGAGCCACTATTGTTTATGATCCCAAACTAAACCATAATGCCATAACGTATACAATATGATACAATATGTACAGTTCTATTGTAACCATGTCAACCAGCCTGCTTCCGGTCTTCACTTTTTCGTTTGCTGGTGTGAAGTTTCAGTGACCCTGGAGGACCAAGAGGAGAACCAAGAGGAGACCGCACCCCCCAGGCCATGCGATGTGTGAAGTGCCTTGAAGTGGTGCAAATGGAGGACCTCATCTTGTGAAGCCCAAACAATTTGGAAGATTCCAGAGGATTGACGGGTTGTGCATAGAATCTCTAAGGGCAGTCCATACTGTAAAGGCATGCTGACACACCTGTGCAAACACCAGCTCACTAGTTACTTTCAAAGAGTATTGAGAGAAGGAAAGGTCTGTTTTCTGTGGGCTTCGCAGGTGCAAGAGGACTTTGCAGGGTTGCGACTTTGGGTTCTGTGAATATGGAAAGACCCCTGTCATAGATTATTTTCAACGTGCAATGCCGTTGTATCACTGAAAATGTCACATCAGATCGACCATGCCACTGATTTATTATTTGCCAGCATTGGCCAATCTTAATCATTTTAGCTTGTTACAGTTAGGATTTTAGACAAAGGAAGTTTAAGTACGAAGTGGCGAAACTTCCGTGTTATGGAGATTCAGTTTGATCGGTCACAAAACCATGTTATGTTCTCTTGTGGAAAATGGAAAGTCGGGTGCGCTTGATCGCAAAGGTAAGCTTGCAGATAGGACGAGTGCGAGACGGTCTCTGTTTGGTTCCGGCTTGCCTCGGCTTGGCTTCGGTTTGTCTCGTGTGACTGTCGCCAAAAAAGTTGACATGAGAATCTGCCATGTTCACTTTGTGTGGCCGGCGTGGTATTTGGTGCATCAGCAGCTGCTCTGGGATTGCTTTCTTCCATGGCAATGCTGCGCGAGGTGATGCTGGACACGTCTTGGCTCGGAACTTCGTGTGATCGGCGTTGTGTTTGGTGCTTTGGGAGTCTTGCATGTCGATTGTCGATGTGTTCTACAAGTCTAGAGAGACTTCGGCCCTGAGGTCATGTCTCACCTTTTTGGGAGCATGTCTGAATTGGTTTGAGAAGTTTGCTCGCGGCCGTTTTTTTCCTAGTTACTAACGTGGCATAGCCTTTCAAAACATCAAGCCTCATCTTACATCATCAAAGATCATAATACAAGGTGAGGAGACATCATACGATGATGGTTTCGATTATCTACATAGACAACACTTCCACCACATCACAGGCTGTGGAGTCATCGTAACTTGATTTTTCGTTGCGTCAATGATTTTGCGCCAGAGATTCTCTTGTGCTCGGTTGCGGTCAATCCTGTACGCAGAAATGTTTTCCTTGTGGGCCTTAATTTGGAAACTTCTGCCTCGTGACAGTACTTATCATGGCTATCACTGGCAACCAGACATTGATGAGTTCTATGAGTCATGAGGAGTCATTCTCGAGCTATCATAGGAGCTATCATATAGGAGCTATCATAAGAGTATCGAAGATCGCTAGTCCTTCTTAGCTGCCAGGGTTTCACGAGGCCAAAGAGGCGCATGCGTTGCAAGAAACCTCTGGAGGCGGTCGACGTGCGAAACTTAAGCAGGTCACGACAGGTCCAGGGGTTACCAGCAGCAACTACCAACGGCAGCTACCAACAGCAACTACCAACGGCAACTACCAAGAGCAGCTACCACCTACATCTACAACTACCAACTAAATCCAAGCCAAGTGAATCCAACTCCAACTCATGGGTTGAAGCCACCAGCAAACTTTTTCGGATGCTTGTCGCCAGTACCTGGGATGGGAAGGGTGGCCTAGGCGATGGAGATTGACGCAAAGCCGGAGGGACCTCCGCCAGACCCAAGGGAGGAGCTGAAGGAGTGGCCTGAATTTGTAAGTTTCTTGGCACCATAGGACATGGGTCATGACCTGGGTCATGACCGTGACATAGAGCTTCCCTCACATCTCCCAATCCCAAGGAAACTGGTGGTCATTACTGGGGGGGAGCAAGTTCATCCCAAACAATTGCAGCAAGTTCCAACCTTCAGCCTTCTAGTTTGCAGCACATGTCAACTTCAAGATTCGTATGAGACACGTGGGTTTCGATTTGATTGATGTGTATGCAGTTGGGCTGATGAGAATGGGTCAACCTCTGAGCCAAATGTGAGTCCTGACGAAGCTCATAGCATCTTAAAGTCAGAGACCCACCAGTTTTTGAAAGCTTCAAGATCCTAATTGTCGCCTGTGTTTGGTGCTTCTGTCCTTCTGTTGCTTTGCCCATTTCCACAGTTTAGCACTTTGCTACGCTTTGCTACTTTGCTTCTGTGCTACTTTGCTTAAGAATAGCAACTGAATGGTATGCTTGTTCATTTCTGTTCTCCACAGCGGCCCGCACTTTGCTACGCTTTGCTTCTCTCCATGGCCTTCTGCTCGTTGTTTCGAGGCATAAAATTGGAGCCAACTCATTGAGCCAACGCTCGGGGGACTGCAGAAGCCTCGAGCCTCGAGCTGTTTTAGATCATGCTTCGGGTATCTCCTAGTCCTATGGACTCCCTACTGAATCTACTAAGCCCTACTAGTTGCTGGATGATTCAAACCAGAAATGACAAACAAATCTTTTTGTGGCTCTTGAGAATCACAGTGCAGCCGAGTCTTTTTTGAGGGATGCCCGGTGATCGCTGGGGGACTGGAGTGGAAAGGCCTTGCCTTTAAAGAGTTGCAACAACTCTCTGGGCCGGACCTCTCTGAAACTGCAGTCTGGTCGACCGATGGACCAATCTACAGATTGGATTGGGACCATGCGAACAAAAAACTGCGGGCTGGCGTCGCGTGCAGGTGAACCGCTCATGGTGAGAGATGTGCACTTCTCAAAAGAAGCAGTTAACAGAACAATTCTTAATAGACGTATTGGTTGTATTGGTTGTATTGTCTGTATTGGCTTGCCTGCAAAGTCAACCTATGGTTGCCACATGTTGCCACCTTGGTCGGTTGGTGTTGCCTGACTGTTGCTGCACAGGTCTACGACCTGCAGAACAAGCCCACAACACGGCCCTTGTCGATGCTTGGGCTCAAACAACTCCTGGAGGCACAACAGTTCACAGGTTGCGCTAAAGACACAACTCGAGGGCAGGTTTGTGAAGAATTTTCTTGGGGCACACTGACAGAGTGCAGGTGCCTGATACCTTGTAGGAGCGCGCGCAAAATGCTAAAGGTGGAGTAGTGACTACTGGTACTGTGCGATTGTTGAACTCGAAAGGTTGAGTTTCTGAATGCTAAGCAGAAGATGCACAGATCCTTGGGGTGGTGAGTTGGATTTTGGATGCGCTGGTGCAGGCCTACATCGCTGTGTGGATGGCAGGGGATGAAATCATCAACTCGTGACTAGTCGAAGTTACTGCAGCAGGTGCGTCATTTTGTCACCTCGGCTGAAGCCACTGAGGCTGGGAAATAACAACGAATTGGCCCAGGCCTGGTGCACTTGCTTCGCTTGAATAGGTAGAACTAAGCAAGGACATGCACTCAATGCTGGAAAGGAAGATAAATGGCGATGCCCTGTGGGATATTTGGGATATTTATTTGCTTGGCAGTTGCTTTGAAGTGACAGGTCACATTGTTTTGTCAACGTTGATTTGTTTTCCATTTGGTCAGGTCTTTCCCCATTGGGACAAGTTGCTGAAGTTCGTTGGTGGTCAGATTTCCGTGGCCTTGGCTGCAATGGAACTTGCAGCCCCTGCGATTTCGATCACTGGAAAACTGGCTCGAGTCGAATCAGGAGAATCAGAAAGTTCAGACCTGTGTTGAAAACACATGTCCAGCATAGACCAATAGTAAGGATGTGGCAGGTATCAGTACTCCGATGCCTCTTTTGAGCATCCCAAGGCCTTGGACTTCCAGAGAAGTCATGAGATTTCCCGTTCTGCGCCGATGGGCCAACATCTCTTTCAGAAGCGTCTCTTGACAGCTGGTCCATGGTGGTCATGCAAAATGGCTTCATCCGATGTTGCGAATGCACCAAGGCTATACTTTCCAAGATGCTCATGCAGTGGTAGGAGCTCTTGCGATTTCTGAGCTTTGAAGCTGGTTGCCGTTGTCGAAGAAGCGACACTCCACGTGATTTTGCAGGAGGAATCACCAACTCCTTCGCTTCCTTCTGGGAGTCTGAGTTGCAAAGCTGCAATCTCCAAACTAAAGATATACTGAAACAAGAACGTCAATATCTTGATGCATGTTGACTCAACATAACTCAACAGTCAGCGTATATCAACATCAGTGAAGCTGCAAAGCTCATTGGTAAGGGGATCTCTTAGGTGCAGAGCCATGAAGCACAAGCTGGTGACCTTGGACAGCAAGAGATACTCGGTACAAGCTTTTGAAGTTTTGGGTCAAGGTGACTTTGGTTTTTCTGGATTCACTTTCTCAAAGTTGTGAACTTTGGTTTTCAAATTTCAGGGTGAAGATTTAGATGGGAAATCACTTCGAAATCCTCATCAGTGAGTCTTCAGGAACGGGCCGAGTGCCGCTGAGTAAGTTCTACGGCAAGTCCATCACCGACGCGGAGTGGCGGTTTGGTGAATCTGAATCCTACCTACGAGCTTTTGCCGCACCGGGCCATGCGGAAGGTACCCGGTGAGAGGTTTGGCAATGGATAATCATCACCGTTGAACATTAGAACAAAGTAAAGAAAACATGGAGAACAAAGTACTTGTAAGGTATTATGATTAAATTTGATAAGACTATATAGATTATCAAATGAAATGTCGGACTTCCTGCCAGAGGGAAGAGTCAGCGGGACTCTTGCAGCATGTTTTTACCAAGATTCGAACCTGGCTGTTGTCAAGATGCGAGGTTTGACTGCCGAGTCCCAAGTACAGTAAGCGCTACTCAGAAAATTGACTAATTAATGAATATGACTCAACAAGAATGATCAAGAATTGATCAACTAGTCACTCAAGTAAGATCTACTCTCTCTAATGATGAACACTTCTTTGAGAAAAATCCTCAGCATTTCTCAGATGGTTCTCGGGTGCCCAGGAGAGCTGGGAGCTTTGGATGAGACCTCGACGACACTCGGGAAGCAGGTGATCATTCCGAACTACATCCAAGGAGCCTCCAATTGTCACCTGGCTCAGGTTGATGGTAAGAGTAAGATGCGTTTTCCCACTACATAAATCTCTCAACTTTGGGAGCACAGAGGGTTCAACAATCTCCTTGTACGGGTTCTCGCCTGTCATGATATAGTTTTAGGATCAGGAGAGGAATGTTCAAGTGAAATAGTAGTTTTCAAGCATTTTCTGCAACTTTGTTGGTAGTTCCAACATTCCTTTGGTATCATCGTGGTGTATTGCCATCGCCGGCCAACTTCTTTGAGGTATCGTGACAGCCTCTCATTACTCCATTTGCTGCATCAATGAATGCGAGCCTATCATGGCGGAGATAGCATCTTGGTGTCAACAAACAGCAGGGTTTCCCGGTGACGGCCCTGTCTCTGAAGGCCACCGAGTTCTACAGCCGAAGCAAAACTGTAGCACAAAACGCCACAGTCATGAATCAGAGTATGTGTCCAGCGTGCTTCCCTGACAAGAACGATTCAGTGTCGAGGATTTGCTCCGCCTTTTCTACCATCCGTTGCCATTCCGTATCTACCTATGACTAGAAACCTCACTCTGAGGAAGAGGCGGTGCAGAGCCCCATGGCCACAGTCGACCAGCTCCTGTCTTTGGTGGGCAACATGACTGCCCTGACCACACTGGATGACGAGGTGGGCTGGCTGAGGCAGTGAAAAAACATAAAGGGCCGAAGGAACACATTTGGCTTTATGAAATCGATCCCTTTCGCAGAGTGCTAACATCAAGTGATGGGATGAGAGGAAAGTCAAGTGCAGTCTTTTTTCAAATGATTGTCATTTTTTCCACTCTCTTTCCTCCAAGCTGCAATCCCTTGAGTCCAAGGAACTTCAGGAGCTTGGAATGTGCCTTCAAACCTGCCAAGCTCCCTGGCACTTCAGGTAGACATCGTGCTCGATGACTTCATGGTGAGCCAGCTGCAGTCCATTGCCAAGGAGCATGGCGGTCAAGTTCCCATCCATGGGAGACTCTTTGCCCAGTGGTTACACTATGTCTTCCCGAGAGAGTCTTGGCGAAAGATCACTGTTGCTGAAGTTGCTGGCTGGTTGGAAGCAAGGTGTGCAATGGATAGATTTCCTTCAACGGGCGCTCACCCCACAATGCCTTCTTGAGTCCTTTGAAAGGAACTGCCCCAGAAAGTCGAGGAACTGTGTCAAGCCCGCTCTAATTTTGATTTTTCTCGGAGAGCATCATTTTGAGACCTCGTTTTTCTCATGCCAAGGATTGCCTTTTCCCTCACAAGTCTGGTTCAGCTCAGTCTCTGTCACCAAACCAATACGGTGATGGATACCTGGCTTCAGATGATGAGATGGAAGCTCATGCCAAGGCCTCTCCGATGAAACTCCACTACTTTGCACGATGCCTTCACTGTAGTAGAACCTATAGACAAAATATGCTATTTCTTGATCGCAACTCCCTTGACTTAAAGACATAGTGCCTATATAAATATGTTTTTTGACATCGTTCAGTGGTTCAGTGTGTATGTGTGGGCTAACGTATATAACTCTCTGATGTCGATCGCTTGGAGGACACCCGGGCCGAGATCCCCTTGGCCACGATGAAGCGCGAGGAGCTTCAGTGGATGTCGCAGTGGAGCGAAGATGAAGAGCTCTTTGCCAGTGTCCTGGCACCCACTGATGGTGCTGACAGTGATGAGTGATGTTAGCTATGACTAGTGAGAAGGATATAGGAACGATAGTTGTGTCTCCCGTTTGCCTGAGTTTCCCTAGATTCTTTTGCTACATCTCTTGGAATCTCCATCCAGTAGGCACACCAGAAGTGCAGGTACAGAAGTGCTTGACACAGCTTACCACATGTGACAACCGTGCGGCGTGGCTGAGGTTATGAGCACCTTGTGAAACGCAGCGGCGCTGGAACTCGGACGTTCATCGTGGTGGGCTCAGGGCTCTTCCTCTTGGCAGTTCTCATTGGCGCCGTGAGCTTCAACCGGGACCGCAAGGTGCATGGGACGGACCCGGATGAAACTGTGGTCACATCATGTCACATCGATATTTTGGGGTTTAAAGTTTCTCATGATTGTGAGGAATCTTGAGTGGTGGTTGGAGACCGTAGATAGGCTGTTTAGACCTTGGCAGATGGGTTGAGTAGGGCGTTTCATTGGTGGTAGACCTTGGTGGTGTACCTTGAATCTACCAGAGTCTGTTTCTTGCAGCAGCTTCTCGAAGACAGAAACTCGACAGCAACTTTTCTGCCCAGGCGGCGAACCAGCCGTTTCTGCCCATGGGCGATGGCAAGGTTCATTTCGTGTAGGTCCTGTGGGGCTGGTGGACGCCAATGAGGCGACGGGACTCGGTCTCGTTGCACCTGATGAGCTGTTCGTGCCACAGAGGTCTTCCTTCAATTTGGGTTTCACCTGTGGAGATTCTTGAAACGGGTGACCTGTGGTGACTTCTTCAGCAAAGTCTTGGGTAAGAGGAATCAGATGCAAATTGATTGTTCCTGTGGTCACCTGTTCCAGAACTACCAAAAGAGTTGTCCACTGACCGCGATGCTTAGTGCATTGGAAAAAGATCTGTAACATGTGCAGTGAAAGCACTGTGGAACAACCCTTTGAGATCAAGGCAGACATGGTGCTGCAGAGTTCGGTGGATTTTGTTGGAGGAAACCGTGCAAATCACAAATCCAGCAACTTCATCAAATGGTTCAACTTTGTGAACATGGTGAGAGATTGGCATATTGCTGGACCCGTAGAGCAAGCCAGCACAATGCTTTAAGTAGTCAAGGATGGTACAGGCTGTGATGACCAGTAGGTTTTGTGACTCAACACTTGTATTTGTCGACTTGTTGCCCAGGTTGAAAACAATGCTGGAGCCGCAATCTCAGAGTCAAAGGTGGTTTCAAACTCACCATGGAACCTGGAAGAAACTGGCAAAATTGCTGAAACTTATCCTCCCCTAACCTGGAAACATACTTGGAAACCTTCCAAGGACCACTTTGAATCTGCTTTGACACTGCAACTGACAGATTCGACGTTTGGGTCCAGGCTGCCAACGCTGCAGCTGCTGCCGGCTTACATCGCCCACGCCCGGAGACTGTGGCACCCTGGCATCCAACGGGGGATTCGCTTGTGAACGCACTGAACCCAGGGGAAGTTCCTTAGGGAAAGTTCATGTGTAGATGGAAAAGATGGCACATGATTAACAAGTTGGCCAAGTCACGCACCACTGTGATGCTTGGAACTTGAAGCCAAAGAGATCCCAGCTGCTACTGGCTATGCTTCAGACTTTTTGGGCTGCCAGGCTGCTGCAGCTGCGGGTGATCCCGTGGCCAAGTTCTGCATGCAGCACGCTGTGGACTATTCAGCTAGCGGCCAAGACAGCGTCATGACCGACCCTGAAAAGAGGATATCATCCAATGGGTCCAACAACCAATACATACTGATACGATTTGATGAGGTGATTTGCAGCAAGTTACAATGATTGGTTGTCTTGATATCGGGATGCATGGTGTACCAACATGGTGCAAGACAAGATTGATTTGCATTTCCATGCACGAAATGAGACCAGAGACTGATCTGGCATATCTTAGTGGGATGGCACTGTAAGGTGTTCCACCGTTCAAAGTCCCAAACAAACACATCCGGGCCCATCGAGGTCCTCGTAGAACCGTGGAAGAGAAGCTCTCTTTCCAAAGTTGGAACTGATGCAATGTTGGTTTTGTGTTGATCAACTGATAGAAGTTTCCTGGAAATTTGGATTTCGAAGCTTCGATTTTGCGGTTTGGATTTTGTGGCCGAGGCAGAGAATGCGCTCAGGGCTTTACCGGTTGAGTTGGGCCTCCCAGATCTTGGAGCCTCACCGCATCTCATCATTGGAAAAACGTTGATGAAAACCTCACAACAGCTTCGCGCCAAGCATGGCGATATGCCAGCATTTTGATATCTATTTTTCAATCATATCTTCTATCTCCTGTCTGCTTTCATATCTTCATTCTGATTTCTCCTCCTTAATTTCTTTTCAGAATGAAATGGGAGATGGGGGAGAATCAGAATGTTTGATGTTTATTCCTCTTAATTTCTCTGCTCTAATAGCTACTTGAGATGGGGGAATGGTCGGGCTCACCAAGGCTTCAGTGCAAGATTCTGAACGAGGGGCCGTGCTCTCCTTGGTTAGTGTAGTCCAGATGCAACATTGAGACAACATCAATCAAAGTTGGCATAGCACCCCATCCCCATTTAGAAGATCCTGCAACATTTGAGAAAGATGTTCTTGATTTTGACTGATTTTTCACATTTTTCACTGATTTTTGTGAGAAAACGAAGCGCCAAAGTGATGGGGTGGACGTGGTCTACCCTGAAACTCTCACCGAGGCTTCGTGCCTCCAATCCCTCGGCCGTCCTCATGAGCCGCATTCGCAAGGCGCGGCTGTGCCGCTTTGCCCCGGGCTTTGTACCCCTTCGTTCCATCCTCGTTCCGTCCTCGTTCCGTCCTCGTTCCGTCCTCGTTCCGTCCTCCTTCCGTCCTCCTTCCGTCCTCCTTCCGTCCTCGTTCCTTGTTGCAAGTTGATTTGTTCCATCCTGTTTTGGTGCTAGGCGCAGACCCTGCTGGCGGAGATGAGACGCTTGGGCAAAGTGCCCGTATGACGCGGTGGCAGCACATGTCACAATGAGGTGTGCCTGAGGAAAGGTGTCACTATAGTCTTATATAGTCTTTGACTAATTGGGAGACATGAGTCATGACATGAGTCATGACATGAGACCTGAGTCATCTAATGACATGACATGACAGTCATCTTATGAGTTCTTTTCTTTTGAGAAGTGACAACCAGCCTGCGGCACCTCGCTGATGTGCTGTCGCTCCAAGACTCCAAGGTGTAGACAAGCGCATTGGAGACAAATATGAAGAACTTGAGTCCCTCAGTTCCTCCCAAGAGTTGTGAAGTCAAGTTGTATAAAGCTTTGTACTATGAAGCTTTCTGTTTTGTACTCTGTAGATCTCTGTAGTTCTCTTTTGTCAAGCTTTGTTTTGGAGCGACGTCTTTTTATGTCTTGAGAGGTTTGGGGGGGCTCAAGCTATGGGTTGGAACTCGATTTTGGAGATGTCTCAGCTTGGGTTGCAGCTTGGAAGATGTTGGAACTGGATGCAACTGGTTGTTTGATTTTGGTGCTGTTGGATGTTTTCTTGATTATTTTGATTGGTAATAAGAGTTCCACCCCTAGAAGTAGTCTTTGGATAGGTGGCGGACCACCTGCGAACCTTAGGTGACCCCGTGCTGCCAATAGCTAAACTTCATGGCATGAAAAGACAGCAGTCACGGATTCGGTGTTAAGGCTTGTTGAGGGCTAGTGACTAGTGACATGACCGATTGAGTTGAAGTTTGACATTCTGTACCAGCGCAGTGGCCCTAGGCCATCTCAATCCAGTAATCTAGAATCGACACGTTGCCGAAGATGGTCATAAAAAACTTCTTCTGACCTAAATTTGCTGCCATCACTTTTACCTAAATTTGGAAATGAGGTTGACACCAAAACCGGTTCAGTTGAAGCGAAGACACTTACTCTGCCCTTGAAGAGATCATAAGAGATCCACCTGGCTTTGTCAAACAGCACAGTAACTGACCCCCGCAGGAATG
>VSDK01006351.1:220222-260538 GCA_009767595.1 Symbiodinium kawagutii | reverse complement strand
GCGTTCGGTTCGGATTGTTGGCATGGTGCTGTATGCTGAATGTTTGCTATTGAGCAACCTGTCCCAAATGCAAGTGCGATGTGCTTTGGAAATTCGAAGAAACTCAGAATTAGTTTCCAAAAACTCATCATGCTATCCTCTTTGCAGCAGTTTATTTTGGTTTTCATCCAAAACCAACATCCCAGAACCTCCATCCTGGGAAGACCTCAGTTGCAGAACTGCAGAGAGATTGGCAAAGCCTAGAAACCTCCAGACTCCAACAGATTCCAAGACTCCACGAAGTACAGAGATTCCAACAGATTCCACCGATGATTTCAATGCCCGGGTGAGTCGCTTCTCCCCATGGCTTTCTCCAAATTTCGATGCTCGGCTTCCCAGCTCAGCAGGTCGACCGCGGCAGCGAGCGCCGGTGACGGCAGCTGCGAGCCAGCGTGTGTGGCAGATCGAGGATGGGACAACGGGTGGGATGCCTGTGCCGTGGAGGCTTTCATTGAGTCAGCCTGTCCAAAGCTGGTGTTTCCACTGGTGGTTCCCAAACAGAACAGTTTGTTTCAGCTGGTTGACATTAATTTCTGACTGTTATCCTTTGTTTTCAGCGGTTGACAATCAAGGAACCCCCTCCAACTTTGAAAACCACAAGCGGTCACAAGGCCACTGGCGCCTCCAGGCATTTGCGGGAACGGTGTGTGCTTTTGCAAAGCACCCTACTCTGGAGAGACTTGTGACACGGAATTCAAGGCGCGGTCAGAACCTGGTCGCAGCAATGGAATCGCAGAGCTGTCTCAGTGACTCAAAGTATTCCAAAGCCAAAGCGAGCAAAGGAAGTGATCGATCGCCACTGCCCGAATCTGATGTGCCACAGAAATGTTCGCAGGCAGAGTTCATGCGCTTCGGTTACTTCACCGTGGTGATGCTTGTCTCGGTGGCTATGGGCTTTGGTGTGGCTGTGGTTCTTCAACACTTCTCTGCTTGAAATAAAGCAGACATTCCTACAGTTTGTGCAGCCTTGTGGCGAAAGCATTGTGCAGTCTCGCAGTTTTCTGTGCCAGATCTTCAAAAGCAACTTGTTATAGTTTGTTAATGATTTCAGAATGGATAGGTCATTGCTTTCGTGATAGTATCTGACAGTTCTATACATGATTATGCTTCCGCATGTCCCAATTCGACCCGCACAGCACTTGATGTGTGTGGCAGTTGTCCGTGATTCTGGGCTTCTTCGCCGCTGACATCTTGTGGCGCGTCACACGCCCGGTGGGGGTGCTGAGTGCCACGGGCATCGACACAGCGAAGAAGCAGAAGAAGAAGAAGAAGAAGAAGAAGAAGAAGAAGAAATGAAGAAAAAAGAAGATGACAACAGTGACAAGAAATATCCAAAGACATTGCCGTTCTGCAGTTTTGTACCAGAACTCCTGCTCAAATCCACAATCAAATGGTATCCAATCATGTTCGGTGTGTGGGTCGAAGAAAGGAGCAACCACTAGGTCGTCCCTTTTGGAATCTTGACAACTTTTGCCTAAATTGATTTTCAATTTGGCATAAATGCAACAAAAAATGGCCTTCCACAACCAACCTCGCCAAGTGTCCCCAGTGTCCCAAGCGTGTGACACGCCAAGTCCGTGAAAGCATCGAGCCTCGGCACCCAGCAGGCGGGGTTGGTTACAAAAACATGGGGCTACTTCAACCATCCGAATCATCCTTCAACCATCCATGGGTGTCCCTTCAGTTGGAGAATTCTTCAAGATTCGTCATTCTTCGATTTTTTTCATATGGTTTGAATATCCCAAGTATTCTCAAGTATCCCAAGCTGGAGAAGAGATGTGACAACTTGCACAGGTCAGGAGAGAGACTTGGCGTCCACAGGGCAGCTGACCCGAAGAGACGTGCAAAATTGTGGACCGGTGAACTGGTGGACAAAGTCATTGAGATGGCTTGAGATGGTTCGACTATGTTTGACTAGTCCGGATTCTTGGATGAAGATGTGTGAGACGATCGGAAATTCGTCGCAAGTGGTCACGGTTCCAGCTTTGAAGTCAGCGTCATCGTTTGCCTCTATCCTTCGCAAGATTCCTCGCCGGGGAAGCTCTATAAACACCATTGTTTTGAAAGCAACGTGTAGCAAGCGCGACCGCATAATTGATCTTTTTTGGTTTGGCTTCAGCTTAGCTTAGTTCCAAAGGGGACCTTTGGACTCTGGCTGCGGCGCCGTGTCTTTCGCTCCTGGTCTCGTCGCCACCTCAGTTGGGAGCGGTGTTTCAACGCGCTGTGAACGGCCAGGGAGAAAAAAAATGAAAAAAGCAGGACCTTCCAGACGTTTCCAAAAGCAAAATGTGCAATGACCACTGCAACACCTTCAATGGCAACCGAACACTCCAGCTGCATCCACTGAGTGCAGCGGAGACAAAATTGCTTGACATGTACACAGGCTGCTTGGAAAAAGGTACATTTCTCTTTCAAGTTTTGATAACGAGTACGACATCGGAAAGCCAAATAGCAACAGGCATCCCGCACCAGCCAGCAATTTCTGGACGTTCATTCATGCTCAGGTCGAGATGAACGGCGATGGCAAGGTGGGAAGCAACAATCAATTTGTGCTTTGATGTGTTTGTGGGTTGGAAATCAACGTAGGTGGACAAATTGTTCAAACCCGTAGATCAGGTTCTCCAGCCTCACGATTTCAATGTTAGTTCCCCATTAAAAAAGGAAAACAGTGAAGTGAATAGCCCGCAGCTTCTTTTTTTCTATCCCCAATGCGAAACACACAGACTTCCTGACGCATGCTCCTGGAGAGTCAGTAGGTTTTGCAGTCAGCAGGTTGCCAAGAAGCCTCGCATTGAAGACCGCCTGCCGCGAATGAATGTCAGGGGCTTGGAGGAGAGAGGAAAAGGAGTCAATCAAGACTGTGATGGCGCTTAATATGATTTTCTATTCAGCTTTTGCCGGCTCCTTGTTGATCAGGTGGAGAAGTACAGAAGCTTTCAGACTTGGTGCCCCAGAAGTTGCCACATGGTTATGGTGATTGTTTCTCGTGTCAATCGTGTCAATCGAACGTGTCGAACATGACCTCTTGGCAGGTACCAGATACCCTTCGATGACAAGTGGTTGGTGGCTGAGGATGTTCTCACAGCAGGTGACCTTTCCAGCATTGCGAGCTTTCTCTGTAGGCCCAAGCGATCCTGGCCGGAGAAGCGCATCGCCAAGGTGGCAGCTCTCTGTAGCGCAACTGTCCCAAAAAGGGTAGAGCTGAGATGAGGTGAGAAGATGTGAGAAGTATAAGGAGTATCAAGAAAGACTAAGGGATGCAGAAGGACACTTGATAGTATCATGAACATGTTGGAACTGGCAATTCATTTCCACAAGTTGACAAAGTGAAAGCAGAAAGCGTTGGGCAGTTCGTCTTCGACTCACTTCAAACAACTTCCAACATATTTTCAGTTTTTGATCAAGCAGAGTTTGATGATTTTAGTCGAGAGATACGAGGAAATGCTGAACAAATCCTAAAGACTTTGCTGGTTTGGGCACACGAAGATCTGTGGGCCAAATCTGGTTTCCTACAGTTTCCTTGGCCAGGCACCCCGGTGGTGCACCGTTGACCTGCGAGACGGAAACCAGGTGCAACGATGGGCTGCCCTCGCTTCAGTAACTGATGCGGATGGCCTGTCCAGGCTTTGATCAACCCCATGAACCACGAAAAGAAGTTCTGAACTGAGTTGCTGCCACTGCAAAATGCTGCAAACACCTTCAGATTTTCTCCAGATCTTCTTCATGCTTTGTGGTTTGAGGAGTGTGATGAATTATCGTGGGATCTCTCTTCTTTTGTTGCGAAATATCCTTAACAGCACATGGTCAGGCTTCATTGATGAGACTTGATGACCTTGATGTTTGATGAACATTTTCAAGCTTAGGTTGCGCCTGTTCATGCACTTGCTGAAGCTCGGCTACAAGGAGATTGAGGCACGCACATTCGCCTTTGATTGAAAGTGCCGGCGATGACCTATAACAACCTGTAACAATCCCTTTTGAACTGCTGCCTTATAACGCAGGTGAATTCGATAGCTTCCTTAGCACTACAAGTTCGCTGCAGGTCGGTTTTCCGGCCGCCAGCCAGACAGACTTCGACTTCATTCGCAGCAGCCCCAGCCATTCCATTGTGCAAAAGGTCAAACACGCTGAATGCAGAAGAAGTGGATGGAGCGGCTTGTGCAAAGCTTTTGATGCGACGAATGGCTTTGCAATTGTGAGGTTATGTCATCGATGAGGGCCTCATTCCAGATGATGTCTGGATCCAGGTGCAGAAGCTTGGAGCAATATTACTCGACATGGATTGGGGAAGACTACCTCCTTTATGAGGTATTTAACATGTGTTAACACCTTGCAGAGAATCAGAGAAGGACATCTTGAGGGATCAGAAGATTCAGGAGGCAACCAGAGAAATCTTGGTGTTTCCTTGGTTATTCCTTGGTGCTCCTTGTTGCTTTCTGGGTTTGGGTGCTCAAAGCAGGTCTTGACGCAATGCAGAGAACCACTGATCCTCCGCACCATCGAAGGCACAGTGGCAGCAAGTTTGGGGGAGCAGTCTGCAGATTAGAATCTCCCTGCGGTTGTGTTGGGTCAGGTGTCAAAGGGGCAAAGAACGTGGTGCCTGAGACCCCAGAGACTCAAAAGAAACATTCTGTGTCACAAGAAGTAAGAAATATGGATAACTGGCATTAGATAGAGGAAGATATGGAAGCCTTGATATGGAATTTCTTTGTCTTCAAACCAAGTCTACCATTGGGTTGAAACTGTAGACTCTGCAATGCAGCGCATGCCCAGGATACATGTTTACAACTCCACTTCTGAATTGTGGCTTGGCAGCAAGATGGCGACCTGGAGCCAGCTGTTGCTGCTTGGGTCTTTCCAAAGAGTGGAACCTGTCCAGAGCCACAACCCATCCAGAAACGACCGCTTGCAGTGTTTTGATAGGTTTAGGTTCAGAAAAAATCAGTCCACAAGTCTACCTCAGTTTTTTGACATCTCATCTATGAAGGTTTTCCAGCAAACTTGGAACTACCTGGATGAATTTTTAGCGCATCCCAGAAGCTGTTTGAAATGACTGCAATTGAGTCTACGTTTGACGTGGCAACAAAAGTCATCCAGGCAGCGAAGAGTCGTGTTCAAGAAAGACCGAGAGGCTGGGGGCCCACAAGCTCCTATACAGGTCTGGTAGCCATATGGCTCTAGTGCCAAAGGAAAGCTGGGAAACAAAGAATTGACTTTCCAAGGATACTCGTTGTACCCCGTTTGTTGTATGGTCATGTATTTGCCGAGTTATTACTTGGATCCACGCCACCAAAAAGATACCATACGAACTTAGTATGAAGTCATCCGAACTGCTCCCATTCTTGGGGCTCCAGTGCTCAACATGCAGGACATCAAGAACTTGGCCTTGGAGAGCGTCAGGTTAGTGAAGTCCGGGCCTCTGCTGGTTGCAGCGAAGTACTTCGCATCCCTTTGGCGTTATCTTCAGAGTTCGTAGGTCTCAGGGCTGTTTGACCTTCAAAAGTTGTATTTCTTTGTTGGAAGCAATGTGAGCAGGCTTTCTAGGAAACCAAACTCCTAAGTTTCCAGGAGATCTACATCAGCACAATGTCCAAAAGACAAGCAGATTTCCTCTGAGCATGTCCCTCTCCACAAAAGCTGGCAATCCTAGAAATCGTCGCCGCACTTGAGCATCCCCATCTTTAGTCAGCTTCAACTCCAAGTTGAGCCATCACAGGAAGCTCGTAGACGAGCGAATGCAGGGCACCAACGTGCGACTGGAATATTCACCTGAGAGGTGGGTCACAGCTGGGGTTGGGAACGAATCCAACAGCTTTATTCCTAGCTTTGAAGTTCATCAGAATGGCTGTGCCATGCTGTGCCCGCCTGAAAGAATCCCTCGCCTCCCATTCTCCTGCTTTGGTGCAGTTTCACTGGCACGGAGTTGGACTTTGCCCTGGACGTTTGCAACGGGGTGGTGGATGTGCCCGGGGCTCTCAGTTGACCCAGTTTGAAAGGAGCATGAGAATTCGATGAAATGTCCTGGTATGTCCTGGAGATAAAATGTGATAAAGGGAAACCATCGATTTTGATCACTAGGGATTGGTTGGTACTTGTATGCTGCATAGAAAGACAAGAAATCCAACCTTGCCAGCTTCTCTATCCAGGTGGGAACCAACTCCGGAGAAGCAGGTCATCCTCAACTTGCCTGGCACAGTTGAGATGGCCACTCCCAACGTTGGGGCGCCCCTGGAAGCAGATGATGGAACTGGACAAGGGAAGCCGATTGGTTTGGATGCGACATGCCTGGTGACATGAAAACGATCAGGTTGGTGCCAGCACAGTCTGTGACGATGCATGGTGTCATGACTGGTGGTACTAGGCTTGAACTGTTAGTGCTGGGGGTTCACTGGGGCTGATGGGCAGCTCCCAGGTCTATGCTGACCAGATCGAATGGATGTGCGCGCACATTGCGAAGCGAGACTCTGTGTGCCCCGACTGGCAGGATTTGCTTGTTAAAAATTGGAAAAACTGTGGCTAGTAGTGGTTGAGACAGGTTATTTGCTGGACATGAATGGTTAATCGTGCTTGATAATGGTCAATGATGAACATTTCAACAGATCTACCTGTTTGGATAATCATCAGAGCACTCGATTGCATCACTAGTAGTAGCAAATCAAGTGTACATTTACGCTGATTGCATCACTGACAGTAGCACGATTACATCACTAACATTCACCAGACATTTTCCATTTGTTGAAAGCTTGTTGTTTTCAGGTGCATCAGCGTTCATCCTCACAACGACCGCGGCACCGGCATTGCTGCAGCGGAGCTCGCCTTGATGGCAGGTGGCGAGCTGTCAGTCGTGCGTTTTGACCCCGACATAAATGACTTGGAGATGATGGGTTGCTTGAGACTTGAGACGTTTTGAGACATCTTGAGACATCTTGAGACATTTTGAGACATTTTGAGACTGTTCTGTTCTTTTGTGGGGTCGTTCTATTTCTCACAACGCCTTGGGACCCAGCTGTGACGAAAGATCTCAGTGATGCCTCCGCGCTGCAGCGTCTCAGGCGCGGACAGAGTAGAGGGCTGCCTTTTTGGCAACGGCGAGCGCACTGGCAACGTGTGCCCTTGGGCAATGGAGTTGGGCAATGGCCCCGTTGGTCGCAGGATCCTCTATTGAAGTAGAGAAGCAATGGCCCCTTTCCATTGAAACTGGTGAAGTAGAGAGGAACTCATGATCTGTAGCCTACAGAGGGATGTTTCACAATTCAACGATTCGGATCTGATCTCCTTGCTGATTGTGCAGCTATCGGTGGCACCCAGATATCCATAGGTACCACCCCAGGTATCCTGATGTATCCTGTAGGGTTCCCTTGGCATCCCTGGCGTTTGAGATCTTCTTGGGAAACCCAAGTGAGAATCATTGTGGGAACAGCCTTTTGATGATTGGCCACCGCAGTTTAAGATCAAAAGGGGTCTAGTGTATGTCCTGCCGCGTGTGTGGCCACGAGCTGGGTACCTTGCGAGGGAGCGAGTGCATTGCCTGTGCTGCTGTGATCTGCTTGGAAAAAGAGTTCAAGGAGGACTGGGCTATTCCAAGCGTGAGGAGAGTAGCTGCAGATATAGCACTTGGAGCAGCCAGGCAAGTTAGGGCACTGAGGTTCACATCGGCCCGCCTTTGCGAAGACAGAGGAGCTGAGGAGCCCCGAGACACGAGGCCGAGGTCCCCAGTGCAGTTGAAGGAGGCTGTCAAGAAGGAGTACCCCAGCCAGGACCACCGCGGAGCTAGCGGACCTCCTAGAGGTGACCGTCAGCAAGATCCCGAGAGCGAGTATACTTACGAGTATACCGAGGAGGAGTGCTTTACCTCACCTGAGGTTCGAAGAGAGAGGCCTCGAAGCCCCTTGGAAAGGACCCGAGGAGGAGACCCGGGTAGCAAAGACAACGAAACCACCAAGGCGAAGTCTGCCGGTAAAGTTGCATCCAAGGAAGAACAGGTCGTCGTCGAGAAGCCCGAGGTGCAGGAGGAGTACGTGCTACCCCGCATCAAGACGCCGCCGCCAAGGAGGAAACCAGCGGTTGAGAAAGAGATCGAGAAGGAACACGAAAAGCCTGAGAGCAGGAAAAGACGGAGACGGAACAAGACAGAGGAGAAAAAGTCAAGGCGAAGATCGAGGTCGAGACGCCACGGAAGGGCAGAGAGTTCGATTCCAGACAATCTTCTTCGAGTGCGCGACGAGACGGAGGAGCCCTTATCCCGAAAGAAGCGCTCGGGACGATGGCAGGAAGAGAAGAGGAGATAAAAGGGGGAGTGGAGGAGATTCCTCCCAGCCCCTCGATCGGATGCGAGCTCTTCGACAGGTGGGGTTTTTACCACGTGGGCGATTTTGCAAGTTGGTTTGGACTGACAATAGAGGCTGGAGACGTGATCACTGCCGACTTGAATGGCCCGGAGGAGAACGGTATGTGCATAGAAGGTGCTTTTGTGGTAGCGGCCGTGGAAGTGCTGGAGGATCGCACTTATATGTTGGAGGTCAAGAGTTTAGGTGCTACCACGGTGGAGTTTACCAACCTCATGTCCAAGGCCTTCAATCGGAAGAAGAACAGGATCCATGTGTGCAGCGGAGTAGGAGACTGCGATGTCAAGGAGCAGGCCGAGTTCCATCTGGACGCCCTCGCTTTGCACGACCCCGACGCATTCGAAGCCCCCTATGTTGGAGGAACAGGAAAGAAACTCCTGAGGCAAGTATTGGAAGCGTCGGGCAAGTGGAAGACCCGAGAGGAGGAACCTCGGGAAAAGGAATCTCGGGAGAAAAGGACTCAGCAACCCGTTACTGCTCTGAAGTTGCGGCCCGGTGGAGAACCAGCCTCTTCGAAAGCAAAGAGAGGAAAAGGGATAGGAGAGTCCCCTGGAGGAGACCTTCATGCACATGGTGGGGCCGATCACGAGCATCTCAGGAAGAAACTGAAAGAAGTGCGAGAGCGAAAGGAGGCTGGGAGGAGTCACACGGACCCGTATGGGGGCGATACCGACTGGGAGAAGGTCGAATCGTTCGATCTCGGATTTCAACCTGCAGCGGAGAAACGGAGGAGTGCTTTGAGGACGGGGAATCAGATCCCCAATATGGAAGAGGAGCTGGAGAATATGGTGAGGGTCCCGGAGAGAGCCACAGCCAATGCAGCCAAGGACCCCAAGGATCCAAAAGAGCATATTATGAGAGGCTTGAAGAAGACGAGCAGGGATGGCTCAGTGACCGAGAAGTTGATCTCCCGAGCCATCATGTCGCATGCCAGCAAAGATGGAGGAGACAGGAGAGGCCACTCCGAGAAAAAGAAAAGTGGCAAGAAGAAAAAGAAAAAGAAAAAGAAGAAGAGAGGAAAGAAGAAGAGAAGGGGCTCAGGATTGCCAGGAGACCCAGGAGGTGGGGACGGAGGCTCAGGAGGATCGAGCTACTCGTCCTCATCAGACGATGGGGAAGGAGATCCATCTGGCAACTCGGGCTCAAGCAGTGGAAGCGAGTCCGAAATGATGCCGCCACTCAAGAGGAGAGCGAACAAAAGAGAAGGGTCAGTCCTGGAGCTGTTGCTACAGCAGGTAGCCGAGAACATGGACGCCATCGGAGAGGATGGAGGCTCAGGAGGAACGGGCCTGGGGGGAGTAAAAGTCCTGACGTACTACAACAGTTTGGTGCGGTCAGGGATAAACTCCCTATCAAGAGATGGCCGCGAAATGTATCTCTTGGCGATGGTGATCGACCAGCTGAGGGTAGGAGCTTTGGGAAAGGTCGGAGATGCCCTCGCTGGTCGGTTCCTGGCATTGCACCAAGCGTGCATAGATCAGAGCTGGGATGCAGCCAGGAACTTGGAGCTCTACACGCCGGAGCTGTCATCGGCGGCTGGCAGCCACGTGACTCTGGCTGCCCGCAAACACAGCAGGCTTATGGACAAGGTGACGGGCCAGTACGATCCCCGCAGAGGAGGAGCCTGGGGGAAGAGCCGAGGCAGCCTATGGGGTCAGAGCGATGGCAGCTGGGAGACACCAGGAAAGAAAGGAGGAAGAGGAAAAGGAAAAGGAAAGAAGGGCAACAGCTGGACGAAAGACAGAGGAAAAGGGCGAGCGCCGGATTCATCCCCCAAGGGTGCAGGAGGACGCACCGAGAAGCAGGGGGAGGACTCCGGGAAGTGATGGAGTCCCTCTTAGGCCATGCCAAGACCGTGACGGAAGTTGGCATAGGCCTTTGGTGGCTTTTGAGGCTTTGCAACAATGGCAAGGCAGCCGCGTTGGGAAGCCTCATTTTCCGACAGTGCGAGGGGTGGTTTCAAAAGATGTGCCAAGGTTCACGGGTGGACCGAAAGCGTCGGTCACTCTTCCCCCTTCCAAATTTTTGGCAGGAAGAATTGAAACTATTTCCGGATGAGGCGGTTTTTGAGGACTTGGTTGACACGTTCCCGGAGCTTACCCCCTTGGGAAGATTTTGCTGGTATGCCCTTAGCGTTATGTTTTGTAACCATATCCATGGAGAGACGAAGTTTTTCTCGGAGGATGAGCCCACGAAGAATCAATTCAACTTCAAGGATACCATTGAGGGTTCAGTTGATCAGTTTTTAGCTGAGGATAAAGCAGTTCTATGGACGGAAAAGGATATTGGTGAAGATATCAAGAAGAGGATGATTTCGTACACAGGTGAAGAGGTTGCCAAGCCCGAAGTATTAACTCTGAGACAGGTTCTGCCTGGGTTACCGCCGGAAGAGCATGGGGGAGGGGTTCCCGTTTCAAGATGGCTAAGTGGGAGGTCGCTTTGGTATCTTGAACACCCCGAGGAGTGTATAGTAGAGGACACGGGACAACCCCTTCCCAAGCTTCAAGCCAAGGTACATGTAGCTGCTGGAGAATCCCTGGCTTTGGCGACGGAGCTGGTCAGGAGAAGAATATGCTGCTGGGTCCGCGAAAAGGACGTGTTGGTAGATCGAGGAGAGAAGGTATTGAACGGAGCATTTGGCGTCCGTAAATCATCGACTATCTCAACAGGTGAGCCGACTCTCAGGTTCATTATGAACCTTATACCCTCGAATGCGATCTTGAAGATCATCAGTGGTCGCATAAGCCGCCTTCCCAGTATTTGCGCGTGGGTCAATGTGTACGTAGATGAGGGCGAACTGGTATCGGTATGCCAAAGCGATATGACAGCTGCATTTTATTTATTTTCACTTCCAAGATCATGGTCGCGACAGTTGTGCTTTAACCTGAGTTTTCTTGGTAAGGATTTAGGGTTTGAGGACGCACAGAGAGAAGAGAGGTTTTATCTCAGCTGCGGCGTTTTGCCGATGGGCTGGAGCTCAGCAGTGGGCGTCATGCAGTTCATTGCTGAGGAGGTTCTGCTGCAGAAGGGAATTCCTAGGGAAAGCCAAGTCAGAAACCAGGTGCCCCTACCTCGGTGGATGGTTGACTCTAGCCGCAAAGCAGCAGAAAGCAAGTCCTTCTGGTGGCATGTGTACTTGGATAACTATGCCAGTGGAGAGAGAGTCGCACATGGCGAGGAGGCCACTGGAGGAGCGTGGCAAGCGAGTGTTGAGGACTGGTGGAGTGAAGCTGGCATTGTCAGCTCGAAGTCCAAGTCAGTAGTGGATGAGACCCGAGCAGTGGAGCTTGGCGCTTTCATTTCGGAGGAATACCGTTGGATAGGAGGCAGTATTGAGAGGATGGTCAGATTGGCCAAAACGACGTTGTGGATCCTGAAGAAGGATCACATTCCCCTGAAACTTTTGCAGGTTGTGATGGGCCGTTGGATCTTCGTTTTGCAAGGCCGGCAATGGTTCAGTTCCAAAGTGTGTGGGAGTGCATTTCTCATTCCGCCCCCTGGGCATTGATGGACAAGGCGAGGAGTGAGCTCATGATGGCGCTGTTGGGCCTGTGTCTTGTTCACACCTTCCTTGGAGCCCCACCGGAAAGCAGCATCACCTGCAGCGACGCTTCGTCACATGGAGGAGCTGTGGCCGTCGCAAGGGTTTTGAGTCCGGCTGGAAAATCTTTCCTGCAGAGTCAAGAAGACGACCATCGAGGAGTCCGAGTTCCGGTGGTCGTCATCTCCCTGTTCAACGGCATCGGAGGAAGCTATCGATGTTACGACCTAGCAGGTGTTGAGATCGTTGGAGGCCTATCCGTGGAGTTACATCCACCCGCGAATCGAGTGATGAGTAGGAGGTGGCCTGGCATAGAGCAGTGGGAGGACATTCGGACTCTCACCATCGATGACATTGAAGCAGTGCTCACCCGTTGCGAGCCTTTCGAACAAATCCACGTGTGGGGAGGATTTCCATGCGTGGACCTGAGTAGAGCTAAGTTCAAACGGAAAAATCTTGGAGGCAGTCAGAGCTCATTGATCCATGAAGGCTGGAGGATATGCAAAGAAGTTCGAGGGCGCTACCAAGACAAGGTAGTGCGGCATGTCATCGAGAACGTCTCCAGCATGGACGTGAGTGCCCGAGACGAGATCAGCGAGATTGTGGGCAGCATTCCCTATAAACTTGATCCCCGAAACCAAGTCCCAATGGCTAGGCCACGCTTCTGCTGGACCGACCTGGAACTGTGGGAGATAGAGGGCTTGAAGCTACACCACAAAGATGGATATGTGGAGGTTGAGATAGACGGTACGTGGCCCGATCCTAGAGCCTGGTTGGACAATGACAGCTACCAGAATGACGACCAGGTGATCTATCCCACGTGCATGAAGAGCATACCAAGGTTTCAGCCACCAGAGATGCCGGCGGGACTTTCTCGTTGCGATCCCGATACCGTTAACCGGTGGAGGTCTGACAGTTTCCGGTTCCCACCATATCAATACAAACCTCAGTATTTGATTTGGGATGAGCAGCAGGACCAGTACAGACTTCTCTCGCCGGAGGAACGCGAGAGCCTTATGGGATTCGCAAAGGGGCATACAAGTGTATGCTATTCGGCATCGAAGGCGAAACAGCAAAAGGCCGCTTTTACAGATGAACGGCTGTCTTTGGTAGGCGACTCGTTTAACTGCAACTCGTTCATGGTGGTGGCAGCCTTTTTGGTATCTAAGTGGATTGGAGAGCCGGTGCTTCGAGACCTTAATCTTCGTACCGGACTGCCAAATGGATTAACTCTTTGCCCTCGAGTTCACTGGCCCCTTGGAGAACGAGAGCTGCCAACACGCTGCGCTGACTTCACCGTCCGCGAGCTCAACGGTTTCTTGGCGTGCCGCACGAATCACACGGGTTCCGATGTCAGGATCACCACGGGCCAACTAATGAACCCCAAACTGGGAAGTAGAGAAAGCGTTTCGAGTGGTTGGTATGAGTGGCAACAGCTTTTTAGAGTATGCTGGCAGTATGAAGAGCATATAAACCCTTTGGAGATGAGAGGTATTCTACTAAGCCTTATATGGAAAGCGCGACAAGGTCTTCTATTCAATCATCGCATATTCCATTTGACTGACTCATATGTTTGCCAATCCATTTTGGCAAAGGGTCGCACCAGTAGTTTGCTGCTGCGGCCGTTGGTTCGAAGAGTCAACGCAATCCTGCTAGCTGGGTGTGCCCAGCTGTACTTGGGTCACGTGGATTCCATGGACAACCCCACTGATGAAGCGTCCCGACGCTAAGAGTTTGAGAGCACAGAGGAAGCTCAAGAGAGGAACTTTGAGCCTTGAGGACAGAGGTATAGCGGCATCAACACGACTACGATATTTCATAGCCGTCCGGAAAGTTCTCCCCTTGTTGCAACAAACTCCAGGCAGTGAGGACGAGATAATAGGGACCTGGATTGAGGAGTCGTATCAAGAGGGAGAGGCCATTACTACAATCTCCGACACTTTGTCGGGGCTCCATCATTTTGCCCCACATTTGAAAGGGCATCTGGGAGCAAGCTGGAGACTTTTCAGGTTGTGGCGCCGCATCGAAAAGCCAACGCAAGCACCGCCCCTGCCGCTTTCCTTCGCATCAGCTTTGGTGGCTCGTGCCATTGAGACAGACCACCTTGACTTAGCAGTCATGGTAGCCTTAGGATTCTGGGGCATGCTGAGGACAGGAGAATTACTTTCTCTTTTTCCTTTTCAAGTTTTACTTGGAGGTGACAACGCCATCATTCAGTTAGGCGCCACAAAGAGCGGCCTGAGGAGGAACCAGGATGAAAACGTCGTCATCGAACACACACCTACACTGCTGCTGTTACGCACCTGGATCTATATCAGAAAGCTGGACAAGACTTTGTACTCCCCGGCCTATCTTCAAGGGCCAGTGGCTTTTCGGAAAGATTTCCGGTCCTTGATGGACTATTTTCAACTTAGCAAAGCCTTTCGGCCCTACAGTCTGAGAAGGGGAGGTGCCACTCAAGACTTCAGGGGTCACGGACAGATGGAAAGGACCCTCATTCGAGGGCGTTGGGCCTCGAATGTTGCTGCAAGGCAATATATCCAAGAAGGCCTGAGTATCCTTGTGAGCCTGAGGATTTCACCAGAGCAAGCAAAGAGGATTCGAAGCTATGCAACGACCTTCTAGATGCCCGTTGGTCAGGTGAGGGGTCGTGGAAGGGGCCTGCCATATGGCTCCGTGTCTGAATTTGAAAGGACCTGCCAAATGGTCCTGTGAAAAGAAAAACGTGAAAGGCCAAATGGCCAACGATACAGACAGGCCAAATGGCCAATGTTAAAACCAAGGGTGTGATGTCCCCATGACATCACACAAAAACCTTCGAACCTTGGCCAAAAGAAAAAGGCGTCAGTGAGCACATTGAGATCTTCTTGGGAAACCCAAGTGAGAATCATTGTGGGAACAGCCTTTTGATGATTGGCCACCGCAGTTTAAGATCAAAAGGGCCCTCCCGGCCCTGCCCAATACAGGAAGGGGCCTGCCATATGGCTCCGTGTCTGAATTTGAAAGGACCTGCCAAGTGGTCCTGTGAAAAGAAAAACGTGAAAGGCCAAATGGCCAACGATACAGACAGGCCAAATGGCCAATGTTAAAACCAAGGGTGTGATGTCCCCATGACATCACACAAAAACCTTCGAACCTTGGCCAAAAGAAAAAGGCGTCAGTGAACACAATCCCTAGGTGTCCCACAGGGGGCCCCCGGGGTCCCAAGGTCAGACCCGCAACGGATGCCTCCCAGGTGCCTGGTGACCTTGGCCTTGAATCTCTTCACCCAGGGGATCGACCCCGAGGTGGGGCCCCAGTGCCTTTGCTAAGCAAAATAGTTGAGAAAGATGATTAAGATTCGAATGATAGTGGAGAATTCTATTGATTAAGGTTCTAATGATAGGTGATAACTCAGTGATGACTGATGACGATATTGACAACTATGTTACGATTGTACTGTGAATGAAAGAATTATATTTATCATTGGTTATAGTTTCCCAGATTCCCAGATCACTTTTGTTGTGACTGCTGGCAGATCGCATCAAGTCGCTAACTTTTGTTGCCAGCTTTGTTTTTTGTTGCTGGCAATTTTCAAGTGGTCATTGTTGATTTGAACAACTCTAGGTTAGAAACATAATCCATCGGCCACAATCAAAGATGAATAAGTTGAATAAGCCCCAAAAATCCGAAAAGAGTGCACCGTTTCAGAAGTCAGGCCCACTGTTGCGTACGATTCCAACACCTTTTTACCGTGGCGATGCCTTCGCAGCCAGGTGAGCTACGTTGAGTTGGAGGACGTCAGGGTTCGCTACAGATGGGGAGGCTTTTGATGAGTTGAGGCACCGTCCACTCCATTGCGGTGGACACCCACGAAAATTGGAGACAAGACAACTGTTCTCATTTTTTTTCAAATGACTTTAAATGATTTAAACTGATTTTCTTAACATGTTTTTAAACAAACATATTTTTCGACCCATCCGAGCTTTCCATGGCATGAAATTTGGAGCTGCTCGTCACTATGACTCGTTACTCGATCCAGGAGACCATCAGAGTTGCCGAGCATTGCACCGAGCTGAAGGTCCCTGAGTTGAGCCCCCAGCACTGAGAAGGCACCACAAGGCGTTCATCACAATTCTCTTGATGCAAAAATCTGTGGCAGTTTGCACTTCAAAGAATTAGGGTAAGTAATTATTGTATTCATTTGGATTCTAATGACATGTATTTCATAACTTATTCTCAATGAAAGTATTCTCGATTTGAGTCATCTCATGTATTCTCCATGACTGAGGCGATATCCTTGGGCTGGCAGCCTGGTCTACACTGCATTCTCCGGTTCTCACCAGGACCCCAAGTGCCATGACCAGAATGAACGGCTCACAGCAGCGGTGACCAACAGAGGTTCACAATGTTTCACATGACTTCATCATTTCAAAGGGTTAGAACTGCGAGGATGCCATCAAGAAAGGCTTGGAGGCCACTGAGTGCGAACCGACAGCCACGGGTGGATTGATGAGAAATATCATTATGTTGGGGATTTTTAGTGGGAACACCAGCTGTGACGAACCCTTGGAGCTCCTGAGCAACCACGGAATCATTTGGTTCCGGAGAGGGTAAGGACACTGAGATTCTTGTTAGAAATCTCTGAAGTTTCTGTCACAGAAATACGAATCGTAGAAGACTCACTGGGGGGCAGGGCTTGACACGTGGCTCGGAAGGCAATCAAGTCGGAGAAGATTTGGGAGGTGCCCTATTTGCCCATTGATCCGCAGGACCGTCTGCAGTGACAGGGTGCATTTAGGAGATGCATTTCCGAGATATTCAGTTTTTTCCACCCGGTCAAGGTCTCTTGGCAATACGCATCGGTTCAATGCGCTTGCTGATGTAAGAGGACATTGGGAAGCACTACGAAGCGATCATTCGAGTCAACAGTCAAAGTGGCAAGGCAAGACTGATATCAGTGGTAGATGCTTCGACATGAGAAAGCAGAGTTTCCGAACAATTTCCCATTGCCTTTCCGTATTTCCAGACATTTCCAGACCTCAGTGTCAAACTCACCGTGCTTGCACATCAACTTGTCACTGAAACAATGTTCTCAGCTTGGCAGGGTGGCATCGCTTACATTCTGGAGCAGGAGTATGGTATTGCCCTACCAAAGGACTGAACAGCTTCACACCTCATGACACTTCGATGTGAGTATGAGAGGACCACCAGCCCAACCTGCTGGTTAAAATCTCTGTATAAGGGCAGCATGTTTCTTTTCCACCATATTATCGATTTGTGAATTTGCTTGTGGATCACAGAATGCTATTCTGTGCTATCGTGGATTTCATGGTTTCAGCGAGTCAGAGCTGATGATGGATTGACAAATTTTGCTGCAGGAGTGCCAAGCGGAATTTGCCCAGGCTGGCCCGGGTTTCTAAGGGAAGCTGCTGGAACATTCCACTTGGAAAGCCAACGTGGAACGTGGAAACAAGGGTTGGTTGGTATATTGGTATGTGATTCTTCTACAATTTTAAATGGTGTTTGGGGAGGTGCAGCCCTAATTTCAGCTAAGTGAGTACCAAGAGAAGAGGCGGACATAGTACATGGGAATTGATTTGCAACATTCATCAGGTGCTGGGGTTGCTCGGTACGCCCTTACCTGCAAACTGGCGGGCCAGCATATTCAACGTTACATGTCAAGTTGTATGTAGTTTTGCCCACAACCAGTTTGGCATTTGAAGCTTTTCAGGTGGGCAGGAGGGAGCGGTGAATGGACAAGATGTGAGCGTCCCAGCGTCGACCTTCGTCAGGTGGTCCAGAAGATTTCTGACAAGACCAGCAAGGAGACGTGGGGTTTCTGTTCTTGTCTCTAGCAGGGTGTCAGTACTACAACTGGACATGTCATGACTTTTCCAATGGATTGCGTCATCATTCTTTGCGGTTTCTGTTGACACTCTTGATCTCAAGTCTCATTTGAAGGGTCAACAGTTGGGACGGTGCCAAACAAGTTGGGACGGTGCCTTCCCAGGAATGCTCAGGAGCCAAGAGTTGGTTCAGTGCCACTTTCAGTGCCCTGCAGGAGATTTCTGCTCAGCAGATCTATGATGCCTTCTCGCAGACCTACCTCGATCCTGAGGACTGCTGGAGTCGCTGAAGCGGCAGATGTCGAGTGACACGGGTGACACGGTCATTGTGTTGCCATTTGCTTCCAGTGTGGCCAGGAGCCCATGGCCCTGTTGGACTATGAATTGCCATGCACCCAGCTCTCTTGAAGTGGTCAATGCTAGCTCATGATGCCCATTGCATGTTTTGTCATTCTATTTTGCCTTGGCAAAATTCAGATGAATGAATTGTGAGACAGAGCAATTTAACATTTCTTCCTACGGCGGTGATGACAGGTCCAAATCCTCAAGTGCGGACGAGGTGGTGTTGAAGGTGCTAACAGTCGGTGTGAGAAGGGAAGAGGAAGATTATTGAGATCCCAGTGCCATTTTTCCGGACTCAGTGGTTTCTTCCGAATGGGAATGTCCTCAGAATTTCCATGAGTTGCTGTCGAAACCTAAACGACACGAGTTGCACTTTCTGCTTTTGAGCAGGCGCGAGTTCGAGCAGCCGGCAAGGACTGAGATGGTGCCATGGATTCACCCAGCTACTGGGTATGTTTTGCAGCTTTCAGTTGCTACCTGGGGTGACAGGAGCACGAGTTCAGTGGACAGGCATGAGGGCCAAGCTGACAAATGAGAAATGAACATTTATGAGGTTGCCTCAACATGGAAGCTGTATCAGCACTCTTGCGCGGTTCAAAATGGTGATAAAGTTCTTATAGACTTGGGTACTCATTTACTATTGTCTCCAAGCGTCTCCAAGCCTGCCAGATTCATTTTTGGACCATTTGAATCCATGATTGTTTCCCCAGCCAGGGCAATGGACCCGTCTCGGCCTTTGTTGAGGGTCTCAACACCTCAGTCGGGCCAACCCAGTTTTGGAGCAGCCAAGTGCAAGTGGCTGGTTGAAAGTGTGTAGCTCATGTTGCATGGATTTTGATGCTGACCCATGGTGCTGGTTGTGCTGGGTGCATTTGTTGCACGTCTTTTCGTGGCAGAAAAAACAGAGTTTTCTGCGCAGGGTTCCATGATTGGCGGTCTGGAATGGCAGTCTGAGGTGTTTTCTCTGCAGGCACGCACCTGTAGACCCAATCGCCTTGGAAAGTGATCTTCAGACTGTTTGCATCTTGGATGTCTAGCTTGAAGGAAGTGTGTGAAGACAACAGTTTCACTACTCCCAAGCGGAGATCTGGAGAACCATCAGTCAGAATATGTTGCCAGGGCATGGCAGTGCATCTTTCAGACTATCATTCCGAAGCGTTCGAGCCCGAGATCAGAACATTGAAAACATGCTCACAGAAGCAATGGGAAGCAATGCGAAACAATGGGAAGCATGGGTTTCAGAACTAGTCTGGGTACCCAAGCGCTCCTTTTCCTGTTGGAAACTACCCCAGACTCCATCTTTGCACCAGAAATCACCTACGAACACACGTGGAATCAGTGGACTATTCGGCAGTTTTCGAGCCAGTCCAGTGCCAGGCGCAGTCAATGTCGCCATGCTGAGGGTTCTGAAGCGGTGCGAGAGCCAAGATCCATGGGAGCCCCACAGGCTGGTATGCCCACGGAAAGGATTAACGGGAAGCAACCAAGCAACTCCTTTCGGAAGTGAGTCTGGCGGGGGCGGGGGCGGGGGCGATTTGACAAAGTTTGATCATGCATGATCATATGGCTATCGCATTCTATCGCGCTGTATCACTGCGACAAGACACCACGCGCCTTGCGCGGTTCTTCGCATAGATGGCAAGCTTGGTTCCTTTGAACTCATCTTTTGCATCTTTTTGCCTCTCGGTTGGGATGATTCCTCCCTGGCTTTCGGATGCTTTCGGCTCATGTGAGCTATCAGAACTCATGACTGGTGATACAACATTACTCTTTTAATGTAGCAACTATGATAAATGAATCCCGGTTGTAAGTGGATGATGCCACCAGATCTCGCGTGTTCAGACCACGCAACACATGGGATGCGATACCTGTGGTCAGCCCAGAGAGAAATATGCAAAAACAAGCCCACATCGTTTGCAACAAGCAATGGGGAGAGTAGAAGCTGAAGGTAACTGGGTGGTGGGCCGAGGTAGCGAGCGTTCGTTGTCAGGTGTGGCGCCTCATTTCGTGTCGTTGCACTTTCTAGCACTGATCAGACTCAGCAGATTCAGCAGACTCACTTTATTGGTGTTTTCAATCTTTTTCAAACAAATTCTTTTTCAACCTGTTTTAACCATGTTTTTCGAATTCCCTCTGTTCTCTGCCGAGTGAGCCTTCCCATAATTCGCATGCGGTTTGTATCCGGATCTTTCAGCAAAATTTCACTACGCATTCTAGGCTGTGAACAGCAAGAACCACGCGAAAACTGGAAAGCCCAGATTTGGCGTCGGTCTACACAGGCTGGAAGTCTGGCAGTTTGGGAGCTGTGGGCCATAGTGATTTTCTGATTTTCAGATAGAGAGCATAGGCTTCAACTTCAGATGCCTCCGGCTTTGACTTTGTGTCGTTTGGGTCTCTGGAAGGTTCCCTTCCCTGGCATGTCCCCCAGTGACTTTTTCATCTGTCTCGCGGCGTGCTGGGTGGCGTCTCTGTTCCCGCTTTTTCTCCAGGCACTTCAGGATGCTTTGGGGGAAAGCCTCTGAAGAAGAGTTGATGGAGACGTTGTAGCAAGTAGATCCAAATTATTTGCTTAAAGGCAAAGTTTGAGAGGTTCAGAGGGTTCAGAGGGTGTTCAGACGGTTTGGAGGAAGACAAGGTCGGGAATGTTCCGAGGTCCCAACATCCATGGGAGTTATAGTTGTTCAATACTTACTTATCAAGCTAGTTATTATTTGTTCATTCATTCTTTTGAAAGCAGGGCATGTATATAATTTCCTTTTTCATGAGCATCCAATATTATTGGCATCATCTATGATCCATAAAGGCATTGTCGGCAGAACGCATGCTTTGCCCGCAACAATAGCCCATGCTTGAGTGCATCCACCAGACTTTTGTTCTCTTTGTGGAAGTGTAGGTAGTTCTTGGAGGCATGCGAAGAGTTCACTTGCTGTCAAGCTTTGGATTGTTCAGACTAAGCAAGCCCTGCAACGCCGTAGGCATGCAGTGTATCAAGAAATTCAGTGGTAGATCATTGCTCAGGGTGATGCTTCCATGTTGAGGTGAACTAGTTTGATTATAGGTTTGATGTCATTATTTGACTATGTTTCAATGTAGTTTTGATATCTTGCAGCACCGAAGATGATCTTCGTCCATCAGGAATACCAACACCGCCGTGCTGAAAGCTGTGATCAGCGCGCCCGGAGCCCCATGGTTTCGCCAATGATTTTGACGCGGCGTAGTGGAGCTATGTAGATCTATGTACACATCGTGATACATCCATTCTCCCTCTGGTTTTTTGTGTTATCTTCTCGTCTGGCTCCGGCCTGCAACATCCGTGTTTTGCAGGTGTTGAAGCCTTCCAAGTTTTGCTTGTAAACCACGCCACCTCAGGATCAACTGCTTATGTGCGGCTGGAGATGCAAAACTATTTGCATAGGCAATGGCTGTTGGTCAAAGTGACTTCACGCTTGCGTTCCGCTGGGTATGAATCAGCTGCGACCCATGAGACATAGATGCAGTGGGTTGTATTGTTGCTGTGAACTTGTGGGAAGACACTGTTTGATTCATGGCCCTTATGAGAGTTTTCCTTGACCTCTGAGACTGGCTTACCAAGATGTTTTTCAAATGAGTGGTAGCCCTATCTGTGTCATCTGTGTCTCCGTTGGTAACAGGTCTGGTCCTTGTAATCCATTGGAGTCCCACCAACCTGGAGAATCTCCAAGTCTTTGCTCGCCTGTTTGCCTTGCATCGAGCGCACCTGGGGAGGCTTTTGACCAAGCAGAACATCTGTCTGTGTCCCCGAAGCACACGGAAATGACAGCTTTCGGTGAAACTGGCTGGAAGATTCAAGCGAAGAAGGATAAACTCTGTTCTTATCTTGTGAGGCTTTTCCTTTTCTCAATTTATTCAAATTTATGCATCACAACTTCGCATCTTCCGGCTGAACTTAAGTCCTAGGTTCGGCCACTAATTTCATGGCCAAACTTGGAAGAAGACCTGCGACTTGGGGTCTCACAGATGGAGATTTTGACTCCAAGCCGGTGAGAATCACCGGGTCACGGTCACAAGCAACGCATCACAGATCTTGTGCTCAGGGTCAGATGCAGCGCCAGTGCGGACCCAGTCCGTACCACAGGCGCGCACAGTGCCCGATTTTCCGCCGATGGAGGAGGTTGGAAGAAGTCCGAGCGGGAAAAAGTCTCCTTCGATCTTCCAGGCGTTTCCACAGCAAAAGGATTGATTTTACATGAGAATCATGAGAATCTAGGATCTTTTACATGCAGAAGTATCTCAATCAAAGGATGTTTGAGAAACTCCCAGGTGCAGGCAATTGCATTAGCTTGGAGTACTTTTAGAAGATGGCAAAGAGTAGAGAAGAGCAAAAGTGGACAAGGAGAGAAGGAGAGAGAGGGAAGTGCCGCAGGTCATCTTTGTGTTCTGTGCTCCTTTTGATCTCCTTGGTGCATATCTTGCATTCCTGTGCTATGCATTTCTGGGATGCTTTATCAACTTTACAATTCTTTACAGTGTTCATGTCCCATGCTCAGGGTACATTCAAGCACTGGAAGCCGGTGACCAGTATCAGTTTCTGTGATGGTTTACTTGCATTGACCATGTTACCTGTCCGTGGCATCTTGGATCAATTGGAGAGATCTCACTTCCACAAGGTTGCTTCACTGAGGTTTATTAGTCAATCTTCTTGCATTTTCTAGACCTTTCACAGGTTCAAGTGAGGCAGCACACCTCGATTGGAATCTCCCCTCTCAGTCACAGCACCCTGGTAGCTGCACTACCACTGCTACCACAGTAGCACCTCCATGGCGCATCATGCTGCCGAATGGCGATGCGCGACGTCGTCTTCCAGCTGCCCACTCTGCTGGCGCCCTGGGCGCCGCTGGAAGCTTTTGGATCCTGGCGCCAGCTCAGTCGAAGCTGGAGCCGAAGCTTATGGGCAGAGAACATCCGCAGAGAGGTCTGGGTTGGTGGGACTTGGTGGGACTTGGTGGGAATTGGTGATTGGTGGATCAAGGCGCTTGTTTGAGAGGATGTAATTGAATACATTTTGTTGTACTTGAGTGACTTTATTCATTTTTAGTACATTTCAACACGCAGATGATTCGCAGAAGTTATTTGATTTGATCCTTTGACTTGGAAGTTGTTTTGGGATTGGAGACATGGTGGCAGATCTCATGGTCTCATGGCACTCAACTTTTCAGGTCCTCGCGCATCTGAACTTTGGATCGCTCCGATTGGACCATGAGAAAAGTCTCCGTGCTTGCGAAGCATTGGCCAAGTACATCCCAGACACATTGCGTGTGCCCTCGGGGCTGGAGAGAAGGGGATGGGGGTGAAAGAATAACTTATCCAATCACGAGAGAAGCGACATCAAGACGTCCATGCCAAATGTGCTATGCTGCAAGACATCAGCAACCTTGTGCAAACTGCTGAAATTCATTGACTTGCAAGTGGCATGGCTGTTTCTCCTTGCAGCCACTCCCAAGTGGTCCCTCGCATATGGCGTCAGGTGCTGAGTTTGGATTTCTTCCGTTGCCAGCTGGGGCCGGCAGCTGCGGAACAACTGGCATCGGCTATGCCTCGAGGCTTGCTACACTTGCAACTCCAGTGTCTCGGCATCACCTTCAGGGCCTTTGGGCCCTTCGGGGTTGCAGCTTGTGTTGGTCAGCCGCTTAGCCCCATGACAACGGGGTGAGCATGTTGGCGTGGTTAGGTTGACGAGATCCCGCTTGGGAAGGGTTGGATTCCAGCGACTGGTGCAGCAACTACCGTCCACTTTGAGAAGTTTGTCTTTGAATTTGGCAAATTGTGCCCTGGCACAGAGAAAGATGCACAACATCATCCTGACACGCAGATTTCGGTAGAATACCTCTAGCTTGTTTGCAAGCGAGAATGCCACCTGTTATTCTGCGGGTTACGAAGACGACTAGGTAGGAGCCAAGCAATTGAAACCAACAATTGAATACAATTGATGGTTGGAGTAGCTGTGAGCAGCTGGTGGATGATGGTGCATGTCTTCGGGCAGGCTCTGTTGGCAACGATGGCATCTTCGCCATCAATTTCGAGGCACTTCCAGAGCTTCGATCCTTCCACTTCTCGGCAGAGAATGACAAGGAGGTTCTCCACAGGGACTGGCTGGGATCTTTCAGATCAGGGTGCCCCACAGCTATTGACTTCAACAACAACGGGGATAGTGCTTCCGGATCTGTGGGCCGTGGCGGTTCACATGGGGCAAATCATTTTCTGCTAGTTTGGTGGCCAGAAGAGTGACATGCCAAGGAGACTATGCCCATAGCTTTTAAGGGCAAGGATCACAAACTCCATTTTTTCGAAACTGGCATTACACCAGTGATGACGTAGTCTAATTCGACCGCTGCTTTGCTCTTGTTGAGCAGAAACGGTCAATGATCTTGGTGCCAAAGCTTGCAACACAATAGAAGTCAGTCGCATTCCCAAACAGCTTTTTTGTTTTTTCGTTTTTTTGGGGTTTGCAGTCATTTCCTCAAACCTTGAGGTGGATGATGCGGGGCTGAAGTTTTTAGCTGATGGCTTCTCTGCCTTGGAGCTGTCAACTCTGCGCTTGGAGTTGTGCAGAAGCCGAGTGACCTTCCATGGCATCCAGTGCCATGGCTGCATGGTGCTAGAGACAGCACTTTTCAGGCGGGCTTCGGTGTAGACTTCAGCAGGGCGCTTATCCGTGTTGAACTTGAGCTCACCCAGGGGTGGCAATGGTTCAAGGCATTGGATGTTGGCTGTTGGTACTCAGCCAGGCGGCTGCTGTGTGTTGATCCCAAGGTATTTGGCCCAAAGACTTCCAGCACTGGAAGTGTTGCAGCTGGGATTCTGCAATTGCTACGTGAGTCCCATTGGAGCTTCCTCTCTAGCAGCAAGGCAGGGTCGAACAGAAGACAGCTCTGAGGGGCGTGTAGGTTCTCGGAACGGGTTTTCGTGCCACTTTTCAGCGGTTGTGCAAGGCTCCCAGAGAGTTTGAAAGAGTTGAGCCTCAACTTCTGCCGTGGAGAAATCGGGGAAGTCCCTTGGCCACTTTGGCATCCCTTGGTTTTTTCCGTTTTACATCTCTTACAATGGCACTGCCCTGGGGCCGTCTTCGTGCGAGCAAAGGTCGACCTGTCACCAGATGTGACCTAAAAGAAGCTACAGTGTCCTCCAATCATGGTAGCTATGTGGTGGCCAATACTGAACTGACACCAGGCATCCTGAACCAGCAGACCATTCGGTCAAGTGTTTAGTGATTGAGGATGGTGCTTTGTCGATCACCAAGCGACTGCCCGCCTCGTTGATCAAACTCTACTTGAACTGGAAGGACGCTCCCTGTGATCCGTTGTCAAGCTTTGCTGGGGGGTACACGTTTTGTTTCCAGGCAACTTGTTTTGATTTGGGGGAGAAATGTGCCAGGTTCACGGGTAGCGGCCAGGGCTTTTTGACACTCCCACGTCTATTTCCATCAGGTTTCGACTTTACTCTGTGGAAAGATCCAAGTCATCTAGAGTCATTTAGTCAGAACAGAACCCGATTCGTTCATGGTTAGATTCATTTACTGTGGTATGATTTAGATCCATTCCACTCAGATTCATCTGATTCATCTGTAGACTACACCTTCATCTGATTCATTTCATCAGATTCGTTCACTCACCACGTGGGGTGGCCGAAAGGACACTGGCGTTCGTTCCACTGCTCCAGTGACGGCCCTGTTGAGCGACATGCCCAGCGGCGTCAAAGTGCTGAAGCTTGGTGGCACAAACTCTGCAGGAGTCACCAGTGCAAATCAGTGAAACGTATTTTTTTCTATATACATCTACCATCATTTATCGATAATGTATAGAAGTATAGAAATAATGACATTCAAAAAACACACCTATGAATTCAAGTTTATAAGTTATTAAAAGCATGTCAAAGATGCTGGCGACTTTGTCATGACACTTTTCCAATAAGACCACCTTTTGGAACTACCTGCATTTTTTTCGAAACGCAGACTTGAGACGATTTGGGCATCCATCGGATTGGAACGCCACCAGTGACATTCAGAAGTTTGGAAATTTGATGAGGGAGATCCAGGGTGATTTGGGGATGCGAAGACAAGTACAATTCAAATGCCAGGTGACATCTTGTCTGTGGGGTAGAGCCATTGACCTGGAAAGATTTCAGCAAAGATTTTCGACCAAGCTCTGTTTTAGATTTACAAATTGTTTGTCAACATTTCACCCTTGGAAGTTGTACACAAGTCAAAGATTGATCCATGTTCCAGGGTGATTTCCCATTCCGTTCCTTTGCCAAGGAGATTGGATCTGACGGGCATCCCAATTCAGATAGAGGCCAGCAGTCAAGACAAATGAGCCATTTTTTGTCAGGCTGGTAAGATTGAATTTCCCAACTGCACAGCAAGGCTGCCGAAGCTCGGTGTGTTGCAAGTAACTTCACCAGACAAACCATTGGACCTCTCTTTCCTACAGGTCACAGCTGCTCTGAAACTTCTTGCGATTAAGGTCGTTTTCTCTTTGGGATTGTTGGTCCACAGGAGTCATGGTTAAGAAAACCCACAAACTTGTCCCGTTCAAGTTTCCGTCTCAAGAACAGAAGGCAACGTCAAGTGTAGACTGCCGCAATTTGCCTCACATTGACATTCTGTCCGCAGCTGTGCCTCCCCAACAAACAAAGACATGTCGCTAAATGAGGTGTTTCTTACCCAGTGTCGGCCAGAGCAAGTCCACAGACATAACGCCAGCATGACGGTTTCCTTTCCAAGCATTCTTTCTTTTTCCATTTTTATGAAACAGTGCTTCGCAGCAAAAGCTCTACAGCACTCTTGCAAGGCTGACTTCAAGAGTTTCAGACAGGAAAGGTCTAAAAGAGTGCTTGGAGTGAGTGCCTGACGAGACTGTTCCCAAAATTGTCTTGCAAGAGTTGCACTTACGAGTCTTAACCCAAGGGCGTCCGTCAACAGTGTTTTGCTAGGTTGTGGCATCAAGAGGGTATAGTGTTTAGTTGGCGAGTCTCCCAAGTCTCAAGAGTGTCTTGCAGCAGTCCCATTCCAAGGATGCTTTGCCAGGATGTTTTGCAGAAGTGTCCGGCAATGGTGTCCTGCAAAAAAAGAAGACAGGTCTTGCAAGAGTATCACCCTAATACACTGTTGCATCCGTTCAAGGGTTGCAAGAGTGTCTTTCAAGGGTCTTTGCCCGGCGTTGTTTTACGTTGTCTTTTTGCGGTGTCAAATGCACAATTCTCTTCGTTTCCGTTCGAGTTTGTCCGCTCAATCTCCTGAGGGGTGTCCCATGGGCCTATGGGCTGAGATTTCAATGAGTTTCGAACATGACATGAACTCCAGGCCTTGACATTTCCTTCAACTTTAACCCATTTGGACTTGACGCTTGGTGCTGTGAAGGGAGAAGAAACTTGGCGCAAGCTATTCAAGTCTGACTTGGAGTGCGCGCTAGATAGAGTTCAGTATTTGCTGATGTGTGATTGATTTCCTTGAGTTTGCAGTACGCTGGCTTCATCCTTTAGATCCTTGTGAGTGAAGGATGACTGAGGATTGTGTCAACACTTTCATGGAACGTTTTTCTGGAACTTTGAATCTCCATTGGGGCTGAGCTCTTTAGCCGCAATTTGCTGCCAACTTTTCTGTCTCAGATATGGTTTGTTGTTGAAGAGTTGAAGAGGGAAGAATTTGTGTCGAACATGTGCGCACAAGGGTTCGGACTCAAAAGGTTATACACATTTGTTTGTGGAGTCCCAGGATGCCAAGACCTGAAAGAGCCAATTCTTATGCAATTCTTACTCTGCAAGGAGCCAACTCTTGAACTGCCCGGGTGTTCTTTCGAATTGAGTGCTGTCCAGCTGGTGGTTACCCTTAAGAGTTCAAGAAAGGCAACCCCACCTGCAGCGTGAGGAGACGCGCTGAACGAGGCGATGATTTTGCATCAGTGCCACGGAGGCGCCTCCAGCTTCGACTTGTACATCGAAAGTGTCACTGGAAGGTACTTGTAAGCCCAACGGTGAACTGCGAGAGGTTCTGTAACAGATGTTGTGTAAGCTCAAGATTTCCGTTTGGTGTTGCGGTTTATAATACCTTCTAAGGTTGCTATCGAACCATCATGCGGTATTCGTGTTCATTGGGTCATTGGGTTGTGTTGTCGGAGACCTCTTCTGGCCATCTCCCACTCATTGTTGTTCTTGTTGTCAAGCCGTGAGTCTGCTGGTTCGTCTCCACAGGTGCTTGTACTGTATGCCCTAACTTTGGAAGATGATGTTCGATCGCTGGCTGCAGGCTGGGTGAGCAGAATTGATTTCATTTGGTTCGCTTCTTGAATTGGATTCTGGCCGGTTGTCTTTGTGCAAGCAGAAGAATGCATTTTGTGTGGTCAGTTTATGTACTGTCATCAATCTTGACTTTGTGCAACCCTCCGAGGCAGCACATGACAAGACTTTGTGAGCATACTGGACACGTTTTCTTGTTGTTTGTGATCAAACATGCCCCATGTCCTTGTGTTATAGCAAGTGCACTGGTCAGGATTAATCATGCATTCTCACCCGATCAGAACCACCTTGCAGGGGCTTTTGCTGCATCGCTGTTCTACAGGTGATGTCAGTTGCCCGGACACCGAACTCGAGTTCTCAGACGATCGAATTTGCGTTTCAGGCTGTGTCACGTGGGTTGATCCCAAAATCTGCAGGAGTACATCAAACAACAAACATGAGTTCGACCATATCTTTTGGAAATAGCACATGGGTAATGAATTGCACCACCATATCGAGATATGCAGCATGTGGTCATCACACCATTTTTGAGGACTGCACTGATGCTGAAAATCCTAAAATGCACAGCGAAAAATTGGGTGTTGTCTGAGATCCTAAGTGGCCCAAGCGCACAACAAAATGCTTAGGGCATTCAACGCGGCAAACCATCTTGGTGTTCCCATGTGTTCCCCAACTTCCAGATTCGGTCAGGCCACAGGAACAACATCATGACCCTGCTCTGTCAACCTGAAGGGGAACCACACTTCACAGAACAGTTCAGACGCTGTAGAAGTATGTAGAAACTGTTTGTCTCAGAATAAGTGTGTGAACCAGTTTTTGCATTCAGGAACCATTAGGGAGTTTTGTAGTTGTGATGGTGGAAGGCCTGAATCTCTAACCACTATTTATTCTACGCTTGGTGACGACCGACCATTTGATCAGGGGAAGTGGGCGCTGGAGGTCGGAGCTTGAGTCGATGTGCGATGCCCAGTCTGCTGGATTTCTGTTTCGGCCTGGATCAATGAATCGAGGTACGTGGTGAATGAAGCGCTGTTTGCATGCGTTTTGCCACGCCGAAGCAGCGGCTCCAGGTGCTGGAGATGGCCAGATTGAAGCGATGTTGCATAAGTTCTCAATGACAACACTGGATGTAGTCAGCGGCAGCGAATCTAAGTCATCCTTTGGTGCAAATCCGATAGTTGAAATTGCCGCTGTTTGCTCGCAATGGCGTCGCAAAACGAGTCGCTGGAGACTCCATGGTCGGAGCCTTTCACGGCACATTGGATGATATGACGAAGAGATTTCAACAGTTTGTGTGCAAGGTTGTGTGTTTAATCTATTCAATCTATTTGAATTCATTCTAATCCTGAATGGTTTACGCCTGATACTTTGAAGACAGTTGTTTTTGTAGACACCATTGCAGCGCCACCGAGTGAGGTGGCTTCAGTGGCGATTGATGGGGGTGCTCCAGGCTTTGATGCAAAACCGCAAAAGAATGCAGACGTATGTAGGAAAAAAATGGATTTTATAGGATATACTATACCGATATACCGATATACCGATACACTATACGAAAGTTGAAATAGCGAATGAGTCCTTCAACATCTCAACTCCTGTTGACTGCGCAGTCCATCATTGGGTCCCGATGGAACACGTTGGGAGGTTGCTATCTCGACCATTTTTGTCATGTGGAAGATGCTTCAGAGGATGATCAAGGGCGAGGAACAGACCTCAGCCTCAGCAGAAAGTTGTGTCGGAAACATGGCCATCTCGCATTGGGGCTGTTCCAGAATTAACCTTCCACAGGTCCCCCGCCAAAAGAATGCAAGTTTGTTCACGAAGACCTTGAAAAACAAATAAGAACTGGGTGCGTTGGAATTATGAAGAGACTTTTGACGGAAATCTTCCAGTATGACTGACCTTCGTCCTTTGCATGGCTCAGGCCCATGACGAGCTACGGTCTGACGTGGCAAGTGAAAAGGCCGAGTGTCCAAGTTATGTCGGCCAGTCTGCAGTGTCTCTCTCATTCATGTTCCCACGATTTGTACTGTAGCCCTTTGCTCCGCAGGACGACGTCATGAAACCGCATACGGAGGAGATGATGAGGAACTTTGAATTTGCCAGTGTCTTCAGCTTAGTGTATTTACCGCAGTGGTTCAGACTCTGGCCTCACATGTTCAGACTCTGGCCTCACATGTGAGCAGAGCGATATGTATGTGCAAGCTGAAAGCTGAGGTCATTATGGCATACAGGAGCGCAAGACAGAATGCAGGTCTTGAACCTCCAAAACTTCCCTCAGAAGTGCCGCTGTTCCTGCTGCTTGGAGTTCAGTCTTCCGGAAAAACCACCCTTTTGCAGCGCCTTACTCGAATGGATGTAGGGGTGACAGGGTCCACACAAGGCACCAGTCGTCCGTTCCAGTTCACCTTGGTTCATGATCCTCGTCAAGACGGACACTTGATCGAGGTAGACGGAGAGAATGTGGCGGCAGAGAATCTTCTTCAGAAGCTCAGTGCAAAAAATGCAGAGAAGGGTGGAGACTTTGATCCAAGACGTGTCAGCGTGACCATTAGGTCCAAGCACGTCACATCACTCATCATTGTTGACATGCCAGGTCTCAGTTCGGTCAGCAATGAACCTAAGAACATGGCCCTGAAAGAATTGGAAGATCCTAGTGCCATACCTATCCTGGTTTTGCCGTGCACTGATCCCAGATCCGCAGACTCAGCTCGCGAAGCATTTGAGAAGCTTTTAGATGACCGCGAAACTCCAGCAGTCATCATCTACAACAAGTTCGACGAGAAGATCATGGAGGACGCGTCGGAGTTGGGCAATTTGCAGAAATGGTCCGAATGGCTGCGTAGCTGGGGCAGCCAAAGCGAAGACACAAGACGAAGGTTCTCTGCATGCTTCATGGTGGGAGTGCCACCTGGCAACCCAAATGAAGACCTTGTCACTCGCTTGAAAGCATCTCACAGAAAAGAGGAGCGCCTGATTCAACAGTGGAAGAAAAGATGCGGCCCCGATGCCATGTGGCCCTCCACCATCAAATTTGGCCTTGCCAGTTTTGAGGAGTTCGTGCACACGCAGCAGTCAGAGAAATTGTTACGTTTCGTCGACAGAGTCAGGCCCAAGCTGGAGGAGCTTCGCAAAGATGAGCAGGACCTTCTTCCTCAGAAAAAAGAAGATTGCCGCTCGCTAATGAAGCAATTGGCCTCGGTTGTGACTGAAGGACAAAAGATTTGGGAAGGACGACTTGAGCCAGGACTATTCCCAGAAGGTGTGAAAAGAACACTCGAACAAGAGCTTGACTGGCTAAAAGACCAAAAGATGGGTGACCGGGCTTTGAAAATACTGATGGTTCTTGAAACTGGCCAGTTTCCAGAGGAGGTGGTCGATGCTGCTAGCGGTGTATCTCAGGAGAACAGAGGTCTCCGCCGTTGGCTGGTGGAATTAGTGCCGCATTCGGAGACCCACCTACTCGGATTGAATGCGCCAACCCGATTTGCCGACTGGATCGTGCGATACGCCTTTGTATATCTGTGGAAGCACACAACAAGACATTACAATCTTGAATTCTTTCGGAATAGTGTGAGCGACCAGCAAAATCAATCACCAAACAATGCCATTAAGGAGTACAAGAAGGCCATGTGCGCTCGGCTTTTTAGGCCGCTGGCCGAATTGATGAGAATCATGCTCCAGGATCAGTTTGTGAGAAGCATGGAGGCTCCTTTCGACTCATCGCAGAGGGATCTAAAGCCGTGGTTTCAGTCGTTGCAGACGGAGAGTGTAGAGGTTGAAGCACTCCGAGATGTGTATGGAAAAGAAGCGCCAGCCTCAGTCCAGACTTTGACACAAGAGTCCAGCAAATTACTCAGAAGCTGCCGGCAGGTTTATGGCAGGTGAATACCAGAGCAAGTATGGGCATGACGTAGGGTAGTTGAGAAGCGCAGATACAGCTAAATTCAGTCTTGTTGCACAGTCCGTCGCCCTTGTTATTGCCAGCAACTCATGATGCAGGTGACAGACATTTCAACCATGACTGGAGACGAATTCCTCGTCATGATGTCAAGCGACATCCAGACACTGGAAACGGAGCTGTTGCACAGCTTCTCTGACGATGAATCCGCAAATTTTGTCCGGCAAAATCATGCTTTGGGTGGACCGAATTGCCTTGAAGATGAGGATTCTCACAAGCACCAGTGTCCGAAAGAAGTGCTTTCTCGAAGGTCCGAGTTTAGTAAATATGGATAAATATGGTCGCACGCCATTGGTTCAATTTTGTTGCAGTTGATTGCGACAATAAATAAAGAGGAATTGTGGTGTTTTGTTTTTGATCCTTCCAGCCTTGGTAGGTTTCTCCGTACTTTCGAGCAGCTGGAGAAGCGCACTCGTGCGCCACAGCTAGAATCTCTGCGACATCAGGCTGAACTTGCACTGAGCAGCTCTACCATTGCGTCGCCTGTTCGAGCTGGTGGACATGAAGTGGCAGAGTTTTTCAGCAAAGTTGCTTTGGATTTCCCTCCCCATGTCATTAGTGAACCTGACTGTCGCTGTATCTCCTCTGCTCCAACTTTCAACAAACTCTTCGCCGGCCCCAAGCAAAGCTGCAGAGATGACTTCCGAAGACTACACTTGGTTTCACCTCCTATCAATTCCGCTGAGTGTGCCGAAGTTGTTCTGGACATTTTGGGCTACACAGATTTCTGGGTAGGTCAGAAGGTGGGGTGGTGCAAAATCTCAGTTTTTTTGTTATTAACATTAATGTCGTTTGAGAAGAGTTTTTGCATTATTGAAGGTTGAATGCAGGAACACTTGATCATGGAAACTAGGGAGCTGCTCTGGCTGTAATGAAGATTTTGGCAGGGACAGGACACACGAACACTACAGATTATTGACTACATTATAGTACGAACCCCCCCAGTTTCTGGCAGATCCACACACAGATTGGATATTCGGGTTCTTTTGGTTTGACATGTGCGACAGGGCGCTCAAAACATCGCTGCTTCATCGCGCCAGGATCCCTGCGTTTGTTTTTTTTCCTCGTGCAGCAATATCCTCTCATTCAATTTGCCATGCTGGCTTTCCACACCCACCCCTGTCCTTTGTCCTCAAGTTTTGTTTGCGCCCAGAACCCTTGTCACTAGCATTCATCAGCTCCTTGTGATTTGGCTGAATTGAATAAACCTCCTTTTTCCTGCGTTGCGTTCCAACATTGAAGAACACAATGATATTTTTTCCTAAAGTCAAAGCCTCTTGGGCGCAAAATAGAACACTAATAATCACCAAGAAAAGGCATAGTTTTCTTCAAAAGACCAGTGGCATCCAATGACTGGAAATCACAGAACTAGAAAAATCGATGACAACCAATATTGTTAAGCCAGAAAAGGCAGGACCTTGAGAAAATCAGTCAGCAAGAGCAAAAAACCCGCCGCGTTGTGAACTTCAGTTTGCACAGACGCTGCATTGAGTTCGCTTTGGGAAAATTAGCATGTCAAAGGTGACAGTCAGTCCACTAGATTTAATCAAAATTCTGCAATGATAATTTGAGTTTCTGTATTCCAAGCATGTATTTCAGACATAATGCACAACATGGCATTTTCCTAGCGAAGGATTTCAAGCAGACTCTTCAACACAACACTCTACGAACATGCTTGGAACGTTCTCGACAACACCACAAATGTTCTCGACGAAACCACATAACTTAGAACTATCATAGACATTGATTGATAAGCTGGTGACAGCGGACAGAGCACAGATGAGAGATCACATGCACACCATTTCGTCCAGCAATATCCAGCAAGACTTCCTGGGCAGTTGCGCAAATTTTTGAGCATTGTCGTTAGGGGCTCTAATTGCAACCTATTAATGAACGAGAGGAATCAATACACCCTACACATCAGTAGGGCTAGGAATGTGCCAGTGTGCTTGCATATGGGGGGGGCTGAGGTGCCAGTGGTCGGTTAGAAAGTCTTGGAGAGGGCAAGTTTTGTGTATGTTTCTTTTGATTCCCAAAATACTTCTGAAATGAATGGCACATTTTGGCGCATGTTGGAGCCATGTGGGCTCCGTATTGGCCACATTTTGGAACATGTTGGGCGAATGTTGGGGCTATTGGGCCCATGTTGGCTACATCTTGAAGCATGTTGGGCCATGCTGGGCACCCAATGTTGGGCTGATGTCGGGCCCATATAGAAGTCCTGGTGTGCCAATCTTGTCAAAAAATCGTTTTCCCATAAACATAAAAACTCGGGGGGGGGGGGGGGGTTACGGCAAAAATGGCCCTTCGGGCACATCTTGAATGTTGGACCCATGTTGGGGCGAATGGCCCCATGTTGGGTACATCTTGTCACTTGTTGGGCCCATACAAGGGACATCTTGGCCCATTTTAAACCCAAGCTGGCCCCAATGTTGTCTGCATGTTGGGCCCATATCACAAAAAGACAGGGATTCTGGAGCAATCAATGCCCCACCCTAAAGCTGTGCAGCAGATGCTTCATGGCGTCCCCAAAGACATATTCTGCACCTTCCATGCGGGCAGATTTACAAAACAATGGTTGTCCTAACGTTCCCTTAAGGTTTGATGCTAAGCTCTGGTCTTGGGAATTGCCCACTTTTACCAGCTACGTATGTTGACAGTTGAAAACCATCAACTTCTCAAGGAAATAAGCGGCACAGAGGAGGAAGCAAACAGAGGTGCAGCAACTTGCTGGTGTAGAGCAGATGCAGCGCATGCACAGCTTCTATTGCAAAGATCAGCCAGCAATAAAAAGGAAGCCTCTGCCTTTTTTTCTGAGATGGATATCCATGATGTTGATTGCAGGTCCACTTAAACCATGGAATCTCTGCGATGCGAACAAAAGGTTTAAGATGAGATGTGTCATACCAGGTGCTTCATACCGACTTAGAGCGGATTTCATGCAGCCGCAGGTGTTACCGACAAATACGCAGGAACTCGGCTGCAAGGAGTTTGCTTACTGTGGTGTTGTACTGCAAGAGAAAGAAAGTGAAAGGATCATCGAGACCTGTCATGCCTCATCAACCTGGACCAAAGTCCGCATCACGATTCCACAATATGACGAACATGGCAAACCCAACAAACTCTACCTGATCCACATCTTGGACTTTCAATGCCGCGGGATTGCGTGCAAAGGGTTTGTTTGCAGATCACGTGGGTGCTCAGATCCTAGTGGTGAGCCTTTGACAAAGCAAACTGCCCCTGAAGAAAGAATGCAAATTGAGAAATTCTCAGGGAAAGGCAGCGCGCTGGAAAAGATCATGCGCTCTGAAGTGGCCATTCGTACTCCGAGCCAGCGCTGGAACAGCCAAGAAGAAGGAATGTTCCACGATCTGAGCAACCGCATCATTCTGGAAATGTGCTCCACATTGAAGCACTTTCACAACGATCTTCACAAGAATCTCAACAAATTCCGTGAAGCCACCTATAGCCGAGCTCCTGCCTGCATGGATGGGATTCGGCATTTTTTGGACAGCATCAAAGAAGATCGAGAACGGGCAGAACGATTGAAGATGGATCAACTTTACCACCGCTTGATGTTGATCCAAAAGGCAAAGTCTATCGTTGAAACTTGTTGAAGCCGAGACAGCAACAGGCAATAGTCTAGTCCGTGCTGGATTTGCCTTGACGCACAGAACTGGGCAGTGCCCAAGTGACTTCGATACTTTATTTCATTTCATTTCAGTTGCATTTCTCGCTCTGCCTTCTTCTATGGGGAGGCAAGCGTGGTTCCTTGTAGCATCGCTTGGAAGTAAATTCAGGAAGACTTGGAGTGGAAATGAGTGGAACATGTGATTTCTGTTTTGCTTCACGTGTTATCACTTTGGATTTGTATGTTTGTAGATGTTTGTAGATCATTTTCCATTTTCTATTCAAAGGCTCCAGTCAATCTCAGTGCCACCTACCTCAAAAGCCTCCGCACGCCGGAATGCGTTGTGCTAGGGCATCCGGTGGCCAAGTTTTGATGCAATGGTTGCCAGCTCCGCATTTGTTCGGTTTGGATGACTAGTGACTATCACCACAGTTCCTGGTCCGCATCGCTTCGCCAATTTTGGTTCGCTGATCCTTGTGTTGCTTTGATTTGCTTTGCTTGGTACCATTGTTTGTGGCGAAGCGAGGGTCCTAATGAGCTGTCCAACCCAGCTAAGCATTTAGCTGTGAGGACTTATGAACTACAAGGCAGCATCCTACAAGCGTCAATGGTCTGATCTTTGTTGATAATCGATGAGAACGGACCGTTTGTTTTTTCTTCTCTAATTTGATGTGCGTGAAGAAGGGTCAGACCAAGGTGATGCCGTATACCACAGCTTTCAGCACAGTTCCAGACGAAATGTATGAAAACAGTGCTTTAGTTTTGGCGGCCTTGTGCTTTGTTCAGTCAACGAAAGGCCTATCAGAGTTTGGAACTCCGCTGGTACCATGAACCCGAGCTGTCGGTGTGTCACGCTGGAGCCAAGGCCCACCTTACTCACCTTGAAGGTCCTTGGGATGTGGTGGCAAAACACATCAATCGAATCTTCAGTCAGGCACCGGATTGCTTCCGAGTGGAGTCATGGGATCAGAAGCTGAACGGTTCTCGCTGACATTTGTTTCCTTCTTTGAAGTAACGGGCTGAATCTCAAGCATCAAACATGCCGTCGATAGCATCAGTTCGAAGATTTCCGTTCATTCTTCGGAGGTACCGGTCAATCTATGAGGGGGTTGAGGGGCGCCTGCATGCCTCATATCAGGGTGCTCGGAGCATGTCCCGTGTACATATCCCTTAGGGATGGAATGATGTCGTGATGTGATGTCACATGGAAAGAATGTACAAACCTCCCTGCCTTCTGCTCTTGGTGCTGCAAGTGAACGGCACCGTTTTGCCAGCATAGTACAAAGCCCCCGGACCATGCGAATAGCCAACGGCACCGTTGAGGAGACGGCAAGGATGAGAGGAAAATGCATTCGCTCTGACGTGGCTGATAAGCTTTGCTAATGGTTTTAAGGCATACCAGAGGCATTGCAGGGCGATTGGCACATGTATTGTAAATTGCTGCTGCTTTGACAGACTTGTCGTCTCATTTGGCTGCCACCTGCCATTTGCTGATCACCCTCTATCGAAAGCTGTCAGCTGTGCCAAAACAAGTCAATGTTGTGCAGGTAGATTCGATATGTTCAAAAAGACAAAAAGATGGTGCTTTTCGACTGGCAACGCAATTTTGTAAACAGCCCTTCCCAAGTCACTGAGTTTTTTTGGTGATTCAAGCGAAACCGAATCCGTGTGTTTTCAAGCTACTGTAAGTGAAGCATGGTTGTACGCTACAACACGCTACCATGCCACCAAGCAAACACAGTTCACCATTTCCTTCGACATGAGCGGATTGGTGCCTCTCAGAAGGTTGAGGCCATGCTTTCGCCTCTGTCTTCCTGCAAAGAGGCGCACCGATGCCCAGCATTGCAAGTTCCAGTTGCTCACATTTGACACAGGCAAAGCACTAAAGCAGTGAGCACAGAACAGTGTTTAGTTGCTCTCAGATGGTAAAAACATTTGACATTTGCTGTGGTGGCAACGTTCACCCCTGCACAGCGACCTATGAACAGATGGGCAAGTGCTCCCTTGCCAGGGCCCCATGGACTCCTCGGCGCCACATGGCGGTGAGTGTGGAGGCGCAGGTGGTGGAGCTGCCGCAGTCCTTGGTTGGAACGTGGCCACTGAAGGAAGCTTAGCATCACCCTTTGGTATAGAAAATGACATGGGTGAAATTAATGAACAATCAATGATATTGGTCCAATATGTCCAAATATTCAATAAGTTACAGTACCACAGAAATCACACAAATGATGTCGAATGATCACTTCTAGTAACGATTGATTGATGTAATTTTGAGGCGTAGAGTCCATGGCCGTATCTTGTCATGGGTGCATCAATTCTCCAGATCACCTAGTTCTTTCATTTGTCCATCTGCGAAGAGGGTAATCACGCGACCAGGGACCACTCAGAATTCCGAGTGGCCTTCACCTATCACCAGGCAGCCGCAGATATGTTGAACCCCTCCAGGAAGCCCGACGTCGGGAACGCGTTGCTCACGAATCAGCCAAAGCCCGTGGGGCGCAGTCAGTTAGTGCCCAAACGGTGGGGGAACCAAGTGACATGAATTGGCAGGCAGTAAGTTCAACAAAATGAGGACACCAGATAGTAGGACTACTTGCACATATTGGAAGGAAGCGGAGTTTGGGTTCCTTTTTATTTGGAAATGTTGGAGTCTTTACTTGACCTAGAAACAAAGTGAAGACTGTTTTTGCAAGTAGAAGGGTGAACCTTGTGCAGTTTTTAGATTTTGATACCAGTGCACCACGGTCATTTGTGTAGTATTCATGCATGGAGGAGAATACAGTATACATATACTACTTTACGTAGTACGTTAGTATACAACCTGACATTGAAAGGCATACATATTTCATTATCTTCCAGGAATGCTTGCATTGACCATTTTCCTCAAGATTGAAATCTAAAGTATCAGCCGAGGTGTGATATGGGTATTTTATTTATGCTTGTCTTTGTTGCTGATATTTACGAGGAAAATGAAGATGTTACGCTACACTGTTTGCCGGTCATCGTGCCAGCCCGTTTGATCAGTATCATGCTCACACGAGACACTTATGGCTTCTATCTCAGGTTGACACTGGTTTCTCGGTGATCGTGGGCCTATGCATCGCTTGCTGGTACTTCGATCCTTGGACTGATTTAGAAAATAATGCCGAGCAAAGCAATGGCGATGAAAACAACCTTGTTGTACCTAGCTTCTGTGTAGTGCTGCCGACGAGTTCTTGCTAGACGAGGTGTCACATCAGGCGAACAATGCTTTTCATTTCTGATCATTTTCGCCAATTTCTGTGGCGTACTTAATGACAATCTATGGTGGTATTGAACATGATGATGATGATGATGATGATGATGATGATGATGATGATGATGATGATGATGATGATGATGATGATGATGATGATGGTCAGAACTTGTTCATTAATGAGGAGCTTTTCGTGTGGTGATGATGATGCTGATGATGATGATGATGATGATGATGATGATGATGATGATGATGATGATGGTCAGAACTTGTTCATTAATGAGGAGCTTTTCGTGTGGCCGAAATCACATTGCTCAAGACAAAAATATCGGTGGGCCCCCTCATGGATTCGTTGCCCCATCTTCTCTGCGGTGTCTTGGGGGGTTGGCTATTCAAAGACTGGGCTGCTGCGCGGGATCCATTGCCTTTGCCCAGCTGCAGCTGCCACTGCGATATCCCAGTGGACGAGCATCGTGGCTGGAGCTCAGCGAGTCTTGGAATTGTGGCAACAGCGTGTGTCATTCTGGGTATTCTGTTGGGATCGGCTTGGGTAAAGGCTCTGGTTCAGATTCAAGCGGTGCCCCAGATAGATCTTGGATCAACCTATACCAAGGGGAAGAAGGGCTTTGGTGGCTTTGGCAAGACCCTAGAAATCAAAGCTTGATAGCTAGGGAACCATGGAAGCTGGAGGTGTAGCCCTGTTGGACTACGGCGAACGACCACTGACGTGGCACACACGACTTTTGTTGTGTGCTACCAGTGGTGCCAATTTCATAGTATTGACACCCGACCATGACATGTACGAGGAAGAGATGTCGCCCCTGAACAGTGATTTGGATGGCTTTTTCTACTGTGGACCTGGTGGTGCCATCCCTCCCCACATTCCTGCTGACGGGTTCCAACCCATGACGTTGGCGGAGATCAGCCAGTTCATGATGCAGGGTCGTGTGATGGCCCAGGGAATCATGGGTGCTATGCCTCCAGCAGCTCCGGTGCCTGCTCCAGTTGGTGCGGCAGCGCCAGCAGTTGGTGCTCCTGCAGCAGTGGGGGCAGTGCCGGATTCATGGGTGGCCATGGAGAAGGTTGGAAATTACAATCGAGGGGATGTAGTGGCTAAGAAATACCACC
>VSDK01006351.1:206151-218642 GCA_009767595.1 Symbiodinium kawagutii | reverse complement strand
AGCAGGAAGTTGCTGGGCAAGTTTGTCGATTCCTCAGGGGCATCAACTGTTTGTCGCGCAATCCGACATCAAGAACTATTTTTATGCTTTAGAGATGCCTGAAAGTTTGAGGACTCTATTTTCACTTCCAGCTATACCTTCTGAATTGCTGAGGCTGTGGAAGGTGCCAGACGACCTTGGGGGCCATCTCTCTGTGGAAGGCCACAGTTTTCCATGTCTTCGTGTGATTCCGATGGGTTGGAACTGGGCTATGTGGTTGAGTCAAAGAATACATTCTCACCAATGCTTGCTTGCTACAGGTCTCTCTCCGAAGCAGCTCCTTGTTGACAAGAGGCCGGCTCCATCTCTCACAGATGATGTCGTTCTTATACCCTATGCAGATAACTTGAACGTCGCCGGTCTTTGCAAGGAGCGAGTCCAGGAAGTCAAGGAGCAGATCACCAGTCATATGCGAAGGCTGGGCTTTGTCATCCATGAAGAGTTGGATGCCACCAATATAGCAGAGTCTCTCGGATACCCCATCGATGGTGTGACAGGTGTAGTGCAGCCTATTCCGATCAAGTTGGAGAAGGTTCGATTTGCATTTGCATGGTTGGCCAAGAGGCCAAAGGTATCCAGGAAGATAGTGGAGAAACTGGTTGGTCATGCTATACATTTTATGATGCTGCGTAGGGAGTTGCTGGCTTTGTTTCGAAACCTTTATGACTTCATCCATCATGGACCCGATGGCTTTGGGAGGCTGTGGCGATCCGCGGCACGTGAAGCCAGATGGGTTAGCGTTTTGCTGCCTTTGTGCTCTGCTGATTTACGTATTCCATGGGACCACACTGTTACTGCTTCAGATGCTTCTTTATCTGGCATTGCTGTTTGTAAGAAGATGGTTTCTGAGGACATGATTCAGAGCATTGGCAAGCAACATGAGGGGTGGCGTTTCAGGAGTTACAATCCAGCCAAGAATCCACGGCTGAACACAGTTGGTGAAAAGGCCTTGGATGTCTTCTCCGATCCCCGCACTGTCAAGCCACTTGTGATTGACTCGGTTGATCCCTATGTTCTCAACGAGGATTTTGAAGAGATTCCACAGGACTTCATGGATAAGCACACTTGGCAATTCTGTTTCGCTGCTCACATGAAGTTTTCTGAACATATCACCAGTTTGGAGAGTAAAGGCATCATAGCTGCTATGAGGCACAAATTTAGAACCACTGGCTGTTTTCATAAGAAGCATTTGCATCTCAACGACAATTTGGCTGCGGTCCTCATCTCAGACAAGGGTAGGTCCAGTTCATACGACATGCTTCGTTCCTCACGTCGTCTTGCTGCCCTCCTTCTTGCGACTAGCTGCACACTGGTTTCAAGGTGGATCCCAAGTGAATGGAATGTCGCGGGTGAAGGCTCCAGGCGATGGGAAACTGAGAGGCGAGCATGTCAAGGTTCCACATCCATGGTCAAGGCGATCAAAGAAAAGCTCATCTACCCAAAGAGGAGCGCAGCCAATCCAAGTAGACATGCCAAGATTGATGCCAGAGTTTGGTCCTCAGATGATTGGCTTGAGCAAGCGTCCAACGGTGAATCAAGTGCGGAAAGCTCTTCAAGGAAAGAATCGTGGAGAGAGAATGACCCAAAGACAGATCGCCATGAATGCTCTGGCGGTTCGACCTCGCTTTCCGGGGCAGACGTTTCTGGAACAGCGAGCCATTTCGGATTCAGCAGCCATAGACTACATGAATCGATACCAAGAGTTTCTGACATATGCCAAAAGAAACCGTTATCCCATCAAGACCAAGAACAAGTTAGACGTTGCCTGTTGCATGTTTCTGAACGAAAAGTTCGCGGAGGGCATGGACATCTCCGAGGCCACCAAGAGCTTTGCAGCGATCATCGATGCCAGGCCAGACTGTGGCCAAAAGACCGACCTTCCTCGAACTCGTCGGGCTTTGCAAGGATGGCACAAGCTGGATCCGGGCAGCACAAGACCACCGCTGCCTTGGCACTGGTGGCTTTGGTCGGTCAACAGATGTTAAGATCAGGCCAACCTCAGGCTGCCCTGGCGCTGGCAGTTCAGTTCGCCTGCTACCTTCGACCAGGAGAAGCCATGAACCTCAAGGCCGGCGACTTGGTGAAGCCTTTCAGCGGGTGCCCTCATCATTCACTGAACCTTCATCCGGTGGACCGTCACGAATCCTCCAAGACCGGCATGTCAGACGAGATGATCAGTCTGGACTCCATGACAATCCCTCAGCTAGGTCTCATGCTGCAAAAAAGTGCACTGTCAGATCCACAGGCCAGTCTGCTGCAGATCAGTGTCGAACAGATGAAACGATGCTGGGAACATGCGTTGACAACCTGCGGTCTGGCGGCCAATCATTCAGTGCTGTACCAGTTGAGGCATGCAGGAGCCAGCCACGATCGTTTGACAAACCAGAGATCCATGGCCGACATCAAGAAGCGTGGCAGGTGGCTCTCCGACAGCTCGATGAAAAGGTACGAGAATCATGCAAGGGTGGGCCAAGAGTTTCATCGTCTGCCTTCCCAGACACAGGCAAAGGCGTTGCAAGCGGAAAAGACCTTCGTTTTGGAACTCCAAAAGTTTTTCTTCCAAAACCGAAAGAGGACAAGGGGCAGTGGGTGATTGAAGTCTTTGCGGGTTCCTGCCATTTATCAAAAGAAGCTTGTAGACATGGATACCGTGTTCTTGCTCTTGATATCTTATTTGGCACTACTTGCAATGTTCTAGACACGATTGTCCAACAGTTCATCATCAACTTTGCCCTGCGTTTCCCTGTGAAGCTAGTCTGGTTTGGAATGCCTTGCCAGAGTTGGTCTCGAGCACGGCGTGATGATGGTGGACCAGTGCCTTTGAGAGACGACACTGATTTCATTTGGGGAAAGCCTTTTCTTTCACCCTCGGACCAACAAAAAGTTTCTTTGGGAAACCAGCTGCTTCGATGTACTCATATGATCATACTCCAGCTAGATGCCTCTGCCGTGCCGTGGGCCTTGGAAAACCCTTTCACTTCCAGATGTTGGTTGACTTCAAACTTTCGTGAGTTAGCTGCACATCCCCATGTACGTTTTGCACGCACTGATTACTGCCAGTTCCGTATGCCATGGAGAAAATCCACTGCGCTTTTATATGCTCATGTTGATCTCACTTCAGCTTGTCGCATCTGCATTGGTACTTCGGGACGATGTTCAGCTACTGGCAAGAAGCATTTGGTATTGCAAGGTAAAGATGCCTATGGTGTGTGGTACACGCACCGTGCCCAAGCATATCCACCTGCTTTCTGCCAGTCAATTTGTGCTGCAATTTAAGTACACCATATGTTTGTGGGTATGGGAGTGATTTCTGACACGTCTTAGACGTGCATTTCCTTCGAGGCTGATGCATGTTTGATCCAAAAAGGATCAATCCATTTTCAACTGAGCGCCCTGTGCGCACGTGCAAAATGGCTGGCCGAGAAGTGCGGATCATGGTCAGAACTTGTTCATTAATGAGGAGCTTTTCGTGTGGCCGAAATCACATTGCTCAAGACACCACCTCCTCCACTCCTCCATCCACGGGAGTGATTTCTGACACGTCTTAGACGTGCATTTCCTTCGAGGCTGATGCATGTTTGATCCAAAAAGGATCAATCCATTTTTTACTGAGCGCCCTGTGCGCACGTGCAAAATGGCTGGCCGAGAAGTGCGGATCATGATGATGATGATGATGATGATGATGATGATGGTGACGATGAACTTGGCCCATCACTGATGCCACCAGTGGCTCGGGTTGCCCCAGGATTGGTTTTCCATCCGGGAAACCACTGGCATGGAGCGGCTTAGCCGTTGGCTTCGAGCACGCGACATGGCGGTCGTTGGGAGCTCAGGCCTGTTTTGCCTATGGGGGGCGGGGCATCCCGGAGCCAAAAAGTAGCAGCTTCACCTATGGTTCACCATTTCCTCACCAATCTCTGGAATTTGCGGCTTGCAAAATCTTCCAAAGGCTTATAGAATTGCAAAATCTTATCTTATTACCGCCAATCTTGCAAAAGTAATCATGAAAATCTTTCCGTTTTCGTTGCGGATTCCTTTGCCAGAGGCGGTAATGAATGCAGCAGCTGTCTCTCGTTGCTCAGGTGGTCTTTGAGTTGGACGATGTAATGTGCTGCAGGCCGAGCCATGGGAGGTCCACAAGTTGTTTGGTTGGCTGCTCTCGGTTCCTGCTGGTGGTGGCCGTGGCACTCTGTGGATCCTTTTCTCACGTGCAGAGAAGCTATGAGCAGCTCTACCTGGGGCATTTTCGATGACAGCAGGGGCAGGGCACCCCAACTTCTGGTGGAGAAATGACCATTTCATCGCTGCCTGCAGGTCTCGTGGAGACCGCGGGGTGTCGCTGTTTCAGCTTGAGGAATGGGCACAGCGTCAACGGCTAAACGTGAAAAGTTACGCTTGAAAATCACTTCAAACAGAATTGCAGGGTGTGACTGCTGACTTAAAACCATGTTAGCAAGACCCTCAACAATTCTTACAGAAATGTTGCACTAGCCAAAGTGATATCTCATAGGGCAGGGGGGAATCCATAAATCACAAGATGACCTGAATAAGATGCATCAGTGAGTAGTGATTGGAAATACAAATGATAGTAAGAGCCTCCTAACATAAATCAATAGCACGGGATTATCCACAAATGACAAGCACACCCCAACACTATCTAATACGAATCACTAGTAAATCAATGATAAAACCAATTTTCCAAGATCTTCTGACAATCGAACATGCTCAGACTTTTCACACGTTTTTCATTCCTGAACATTATCTTTATCCCTTTTCACAAGTTCTCTTGTGCAATGCGAAGATCTTTGCTCCAGGACTACTTCGCTGGCATCAGTCAGGACTTCGCAGAGGCAGCGCCTGCCCTGGCGCGCCGGGGCTACTCTCTGGCAGTGGTCCGCTCGCTCAGAGTCGCAGCTCAGGGATTCTCGAAGTGTGTAAGAAGTCGTGATCAATTCCAGAGGAACCGAACCACTTACTTGTTGTGTATTTCTGTGTATCTCTGTGAAGGATTGACATGGATTGACCCACAGAAGTCATCCGAGAAGTCGACATTGATCATACTGGACCATACTTGTAGAACCATGATGTGCCTACTGTAGGTTTCATGCCTGCTAAACCATCGGGAAACAACCGTACTAGAGCCAGCCAGTACCATTGTCATGGAGGTGTTTGCTTTTATTTTGCACCAGTGTCACCAGTGACAATGATGCATGGCTAACCTCAGAATCTGTTCTGATCATGGCTGGGTCCTTCTTGAGCAGCTGAGGTCGTTCGGGGGTTTCACCCTGTGGAGGAACCCAGCACACCAAGCTCAGCCCTGAGATACTTGAGGTTGTCACAGTGAAATGGCTCAAGTGTCACTGCTTTAGCTATGGCAGGGCCTGGAAGCTTCAAGAGGTTGTCAATGAACGGCAATGCTCGAGGCAGCTCATCCCGATGGTGGAGAAAAGAGCCCCCAAAGGCCGCGGCGTGTGCAGTGCTTGGGAAGTTGATGGTGCAGTTGGGGTTGCTGCGAGCATCACATGCGGCTGAGCTAGTCCATGCTAGTCCGCCTTGAAGGCGGATCAGATTTCATGGAGCCATGACATTCCTTGCTGGAGCACTGCTTTCAGGTTGTTGATTGAACTTGAAGTTGGCTACTGTGAGATATTTTCTTATGTAATTAGAGGGGAAGAAACTATACAACCAAATTTATCAGATCCCCAACATGGCATGGAGTAGTGAAGTGCACCTGCCAATTTTTGTTCGCGAGATGATTAAAAGGTCCAGGAATGGTGTTGTGCTTTGACAGCCACAGCTAGAAAAAGAATATGTTGATGCGACGACCACACAACAAGATGGAAAACATGCTGCAGATCCGGAGATGGAGCATCCATGAGTTGCGTGCAGGAACCGAAAGAGGAATTTGTGGACGGCGCGGTGACCCATGCAGCGAGGTCACGATGTTGAGATTTTCGTTACTCAAACTGTTGATGTCTCTGTTGATGACTGTTTGGATCTGTTTGGTTTGACAAAATAGATTTAAAACCCTTTTTCAACTCCTGCACAGACAGTTTGGGACTTAGAAGGACGTCGAATAAAACCACCTGAGCAGTCGATACCTTGCATTTGGTCCAGTCAGGCAAGGCACAGAAGCCTCCAATTCTCAGTTGTCACAACCTTTAACAAGCTTTGAGGAGCCATTAAAGCCTCCTTCTGCCAAAGTCTGAGTATGTGTCTACTATTTTACATCATACCAAATTGCCAAAACCTTGCATCCCATTTTGCGGATCGCTACTAACCAAACAGTGTACTTAGATCGTGCACCTGCTTTCCAGCAAAAACCAACTGATGCTGTTGATGGCGAGAGTCTTCCACGATACGATCCATTGGATTGATCGTTGATTCCAGATCAGTGTGCAACAAAGATGCCAACCATCCAACCATCCATTTGCCGAACAGAATCATTTCCCAAGATTGGAGATATTGGATTCGGAGACGTATCCCTAAACCATTGGGTTCCCTACAAAAAGCCTGTAGTTTTCACGGGCGCTGGGTCCCCACCCAGGTCCGGAGCTGGTTCGGAAGCTCATCGCGCGGCGTTGCCCAGAGGCTTTGCCAAGTTTTCAGGCGCCGAGACATCCGAGACATCGGCTGCTGAGGTCCTCGCAGTTCGGTCTCTCAACGGGGCTCCCCAAACTGCCAATGGACCGCTCCTACCGCTGTCTCCTTGAATCTTTTGCGCACCCCTGCCGTCCTGTCTCCCGGAGCCGTGTCTCCGTTCTGGTCTCCCTTTGTATTTTGGATTGAGGGGTGTGGTGCTGCCTCCCTTCTTGTCTTGTCTCCTCGCTTTCGTTTGTTGAAACATGGGATTTGGGGATGTTTGGGGTCTATGAGGTGCAATTCTTAGAACTCAGCATTTGCAATGATTGGCGGACGTTACAAAGATCAACTCCCACATGCTGAAAAATGGATACAGCTGGAGAGAAGTTCCCCTCCAAAGCATTGAAGACCGTGACACCAGGCCATCAGCACCACCGAGGACAGAAGAAAGGCCAGGGCCTCCAGTGTCATGGGCAAGGCATTTCTACCGAGAAATTTGGTACTCGAAGGACATCTTTTCACCACATTTCAAACACACAGATGTTGGGATGCCTTGAACGCCTTAGGGTTGATTCCCAGATCTGGGGCCTAACAGTAGTGCTCTGTTTGGGTTCATCTGCGAGCTGCCGAAAGGTGGATGGTTCAAGCCGTGGACTCAGGGCTTGCGAGAGGTTTTGTCAAGCTGCGGTGTCGAGATATGTGTCCAGTGTATCTGCTTGTATCCGAGAGGAGGAAAACATGAGCATCAAGGATTGAAGCACGGCGTGCAATGGAGCGATTTGATATAGGGTGGATTGCCTGCGAGCTTTGGACTGAGCGGAACTTTGGGATCTTACTCTGCACTGCGGCTAGTTCAAGTTTTGGGCTCCGAGCTGGGAAATTCTGCTTGGAAACCAGTCAAGATAGCAGCATGGCTGCGATGAAGGCACGAGTTGCTGCGCTCCTTCTCTTGGGTTTTTGCGCCAGCGTGGTTTTTGTGCCGCACCTCGTCATGTGGCACCCGTCGCTGCTGGAGCCTACGTTGCTAAGCAGTCTATGTTCAAATTGCGAGTGCAAAGAAACGACTTGGCCCCTGCTTGGCTTGAATAGCCCCTGGTTGGTTTCCTCGTTTCATTTTTGTGTTGCGGCCTTTCTCATTTGCGAGTTTAGGCTGGTCTTTAGTGTTTTGCAGTTTCGAGCGGCTGCCAGGAAAATTGCAGTGCTATCGTGCTACGCGCAACGCGCACAAAGACAGCTGAAGATGAACTCATATTGACAACGGAAACCAACAGCTGACGCGAGAATTATTGGATTGTTCGTCATTGTTGATTTTACTCCTGTTGTTGCTCATGGTAAAGCAATCTTTGCTCTCTAGCATTATTCATCGTCCACTCTCAGGCCACGATCAACAATGAACCAGACCCAGATACTCTGCAAATGGGAAAGCCGGAGAACACGCACGCTGCAATCGCGACTTTCCATGATTTTCATGAGACATGGATGAACATATCCAACCTAGCATGGATTTACGCATGGGGACTGCTCATAAATCACGTTGAATCTGAACACTGCCATAGGGTGAACGTGTCCAAACTACTTTGGTTTGATTTTTTTCCCCCAAGTGGCCTGGGCAAAAAAGCACCCAACCGTGGCGGACAGCTCTGAGGTCTAGAAGACGCCATGCAAGAGATAGCCAAAGAGTATCGGGTGCCTGTCTGGGAACTTGGCACAGTCCGATTTTGTGATGCAATGTCTATCTGTGAATCAAAGGGCAGTGCATTTCAAAGAAACTGCGTCATGAGTAGCCGAAGACTTCTATGGACTTTTTGAAAGTGGAGATTTAATCCATTTCATTGACGCTTCATTTATTTACTTCATTTTGCCTACCACTTTTCGATACCACTTGGAGGTGACTTTCGAGCTCGGGGGGGGCATCACCCCCAGTAGGATAGAGTCTTCGACACTCCGGTAACGCTCAGGCGAGGCGAATGGTGCTTTTCACGGCCACTTGGTTTCAGTGTTAGTGCAAGGAGTGTCGGGGAGGTGATCGGTGATCCCAGTAGATGAGTGGCTGAACTGCTTGACCGAGTCTTCCAATGGTGGTGCTTGTCATTTTGACATATTTTGAGAGGTGTTCCGTTTGATAGGTCTTGCCTTTGCTTCGATTCGAACTGCAGAGGATATATCTAAGCAGACATTCGCATTGAGATGTACTCAAGGACGTCTCAGGTATAGGAAGGTTGAAGTGGAGATGCACCGGAAGAGATATGGACATATGACGCGTTTGATTCCTCTCTGCTTGGGCCACTTTATCCGTCTCAGGCCTCAAGATCGTTTGAACAAGATGGGCAAGACAAGACCTGGACTGGCATTCACGTGCCTAATCCCAAAGAAGGCACGCAGGGCCAGTGGTCCTGCTTGATAGGAGTTTTTGTCCATGTTATTGCCTTATTTCTGGCCTTGATGTTCTTTGTTTATTTTCTCAAGTCGAGGCCATGTTGGTTGTTGCTGCCGCTGCCGCTGCTCCTGCTGCTGCTACAGTATTGAAATATCCCGGCATTTCAGTATTGGGTGGCTGTGGTCGAGATAGTGGTCATGGTGGCTGTCGCAGTTAGGGCTAATTTCCTGGACATGGTGGCTGGGGTTGTCTTCAATGTTGATGTGGTTGTTATTGTCGGTGATGGCGGAGGTTCCGCTGCTGGTGTTGTTGTGACGGTGTTTTTCGTCGTCCTTGTCGTTGTCCTTGAAGCAATTTTTGTGAATGATCGTGACATACATTTACTATGTCTACTGTTTATCCAATTGAGCAATAGTGGCAGAAGAGAAGAGAAGTGTCATCTCACATGTTCTCTCCAATGTAATGCTGAAACGAAAGCTTTGGCTGCATTCCTTGGGCATTCTGAGAATCAGTGCAGGCTTCAGACACAATGATTACCGGCTTCCAACAAGTCTTGACGAAGGCAGGGTGCAACTAGGAGGTATCAATTGAAGATGCACATTTTGAATTCCCAAATGCCTGGCATTACAATGAGATGAGAATCAACATGCATCAAAATTCAAGATTCAGGCTTAATTGGGTGCGTAAGTTTCTCTGTAGTGTCGCTCCGCTTCACCGCGCCATACCGTGAGGCTATCTGACCTTACTGCCGGCCATGTTGGAACAGGTGCGCAGCCTTCCTTGGCTCTGAGATTTGAGGAGAACAGTGCCCAAAACGACCCACAAACATGGTGCGTCCCTTTGCGAAATTACGGGTGAAAAATGCATGGAAACAATGGGTTGGAGCTGAAGCTTCTTCACAACGCTTTCCCCAGAGGTTTCTCCACCCCAAGTGAATCAGCTGGGATCAGCTGGATTTGGAAAGAAACTTAGTCAAAGTTCCGTGAATCGCCGGATTTCCAACCATTTTCCATCTTGAAAACTACATTCGTTCTGGGGACTGCATCCTTCCAGGTGTGGGCTCTCATCGCCTCGAAGAGACCGTGACATCTTGAGACCTGGCGATGGCAAAAGAAGCGTCCTGGTGTGGAAGTTGCATCGTCAGTTGCATCTTGGGAGCACCGTTTTTTGTTTGTTCTATTTGTTTGGGAGATTATGGGAGGATGGTATCTCCCAACGTGTCATGGCGGCTGGGTCAGGATTCCTTTGATCTGAAGACAGACGGAACCGGCAGTTTGGCGTACCACAGTGGTGGAGCATGCTCAGCTTTGGCTCAGACAGCAAGAATGGGAGCGCAAGGGGAACCAGCAAAGTGTGCGTGCAAAGTTGCACCAACAAAAAGAGAAAGACGCTCTTAGCATGCGCGTCAAATGTCACGCTTTTTTCCAAAGAAATTTCATGTGGTTTCTCGCAAGTGCTACCAGTCCGCTACTCCAACTTGTTTGAAATCATTATACACCTGTGATATCCTGTAATTCTAGTCTGCCATGACACCGCACCATTGATCCATGGCGGTGGAGGACTGCTGGGTATGGCAACAGCGCCCACGTCCGCGGGTTGATTTGTAGCCCAGGATTCCCAAAATGAATCGCAATAGGAGGAAATTATTTGGGAATTCTTTGGATGATCCCAGATTATTTCATCCCCCTGCCCTGAGTATTTTTGTCATTGAACCATACTGATTCAATCAAAGTTACTATCTAAAAGTTCAGATGGTTCCAATCAATCGTACGAAGCGGCTTTCTAACTGAACTTTGGTGTCAGTGTCAGTTCGATTTCTGAAATCCTTCTTGTCATTCTCTAACCACTGGTGCAGTTTTGGGAGGTGGATAGCTCCCATGGTTCAGAAATGTTCAGAACGGGGTAAGCATGGCCCCTACTGCGACGCCTCTGTGAGGACTCGCCTACCCCCGCAGGGGGTGGACATGTTGGGATGCCCAACGAGTCATGGATTGATGTCGTAGCTTTATCGGAAACACTTGCTGCTGGTATTCAAGAGACTATTACTCTATTGCACCCCACGATTTCTTGTTTTTCATATCTTTTCATTTATGAATCAACTGTCTGGAGAATTGGGATGGGATACATAATTCACCATTCAAAATCGTTCATCGGTACAAAGCAATCTTGATCTTGGAGGAATTTCTGTGAACATGCTCAAAAGTCACTTGTCTGGCCGTTGCAAGAGAAACTTCAGCAGTATGCACTGGAAGAGACAGCTTGAAGTGAACATTGGAGCTTATCTACTTGCGCCGACATCGTTTGGGGGATGGCAGATTTACTTTATAGGTCCGAAGCCTTTCATTCCGGTTCGTGCCTGAGGCCGCAGCTCATTTTCTCAACGTGGAAGGCAAATGGGCCGCTCTGAATTGACTGATTCTGCTTTGATGTGTATGATGAAGGGACTTTACATCGTAAGAAGGGTACCATTGAATGCGTGAAGATGAGGAAGCAACCAAGAATCCTGACGCAGCTAGCTAGAATAGAATAGAAGCTTGCTTCACACTCATATCATCTCATATCTCCTACATGGATGTTCTTCCCGTTTTGAAGTTTGTTTTTACACATCCGCTTGTTGTCGCCGCTGCTTCTTGTGGTCCAGCGGTGACAAATACGCATATTATGTCCAGCTGTGTGATTCATTCATCATATCTCATCATATGATTGCATATTCCATTCATTCATCATTTCCAATGTAATTCATTCATCATTTCCATCTTCATTGCATTTGTTCTATTTGCTATTCACTGGCGCGTATGTAGGCGGGCAGAGAAGCTGTCTCCTCGGAGGCCGATCAGCGCCGGTCGGATAAGGGGCTGAGTTATCTTGAACCATCCTTGAGAACGACAAACTTATGCGCAAGTCATTGGTGTTTCGTGCTATTCCATGCTCTTTCATATCATATGTGGAGATCTTTCTTGAATCATTGTGAATCATTAGAATACTGTCCATTTGAAGTGTTTTGTCCGCTTGGCAGGATCAAACGAAATCTTCTGGCAGTCAACCATTGAAACAAGTCGCTTAAACCAATTTCTTTCCATTGTAAAGTTTTCAGGAGGTTGATCTGACCTGAAGAGCATCTTTGGGTCGTCGCACAATTAGTGGCGACTTCTCAGTCCATGTTAATACCATAGGAACCTGTTGTGAGGCAAGTCGACCAGCAAAGAGTCCTGCCCTCAGCAGTGCTGTTTTCAAAGCAGCTCAGCAGAGCATGCACAGTTCACTTCTTAGCTGATTGAATCCATGTATAGGTCATGTAACATGGAAGTTGGGTACCTATCAACAGCCCAACAAGTTGGTATTCTTGAACACACCATTGCTCAATGTCAGATGACAAGTTGGTTGCAGTTCGAGCTCCTGCTTACTTGGAGCAAATCGCATGCCAGAATGAAAAAACAAAATTTCACAGCTGGTATGTCTCCATGATTGTTGGTTACTGTCATGGATCAGATGG